>CM060242.1:23730899-23785808 GCA_030555515.1 Acutogordius australiensis
AATTTTCTTTAATTTTTTTGACACCTAATTGCTGTTTTTTGGCAAATTTAGGTCTTTTATAGTAGAAGCGTCAAAATCCGATAAATAAAAAGCTGGGAATGTTATATAGGGGCAATTAGTATACCATAATAGTTTGATTTATTAATAATATAGCTAATTTTATGAAAAGGTAAATATCAAAACAAATAATAGTTTCGCCTGTTTTCAAAATTTGATACTTATTAATATCAACAATTGGGTCTATTATTAAAGTTTTTAAATTCATTGTTGAAGTTTATTTTAGCCAGTATAATTTTTGAAAGTTAATAATTTCAAATACTGACTGGTTATTTGTATTGTTAATAACAAAAACCAGTATCACTGTTCTTCCCAAAATTTTTAATTTTTTTTCGTTATTTCAAGTTTATAAATATGCATAAAAAGATTGTATATGTTGGAATATTTTATATAGGTCAACAATATCAAATAATTTTTTACTATAAATTTTACCTTTTAGGGCTGTTTTTTTTTAATTAATGAATCCAAGTAAGAAAATGGACTATTACAAATTTTTTGCCCATTCTATTCAGAGCTGAAAAAATGCCCATTTTTGGGTCAAACTCATTTTTTTATTTTTCGAAATTTAGAAAAAATAAAGGGTTTTAGCTTTAATCAAGAAAATATTTAAAAAATTTAAGATTTTCTGCTTATATTCTGTATTTATTAATAATTTATTTTTTTAATCTGTCATAAAATTTTTAAAAAACAAAAATTTGAGTTTAGTCGAAAAATGGGTTTTTTCCCAGCTCTGATTCTATTCCTAAAAAACTAAATGATGAATATAGAACATTAAGAATTATATATTATGTCAAAAAGCTTTTAAGTGCTAGTAAAAGTTAACAATTGTAAGCATATTTTATGTTTGTATTATTACATTTTAATTTTAAAAACTTTGGCAAACATTCGTTTTCAATTTATAAAGAGAAGGGGGGAAGGAGGGTATTAGTTGTTTTATATATAACACAGGTCAACAAATATCAATGTCAGAAACGTGAATTTTATGAAAACATAAAAGAATGCATCCCCATGATGGCCTAATCTCATATATACTTTTCGTTTTTCTTTGTTTCTTCCATCTTTGGCTCCTTAGATCCGTCTATAACGAAAAATGGCCTTTTTGACCAAATTGACAGATCTAAATATACCCTAAAAAAGAAAAAATTTAAAAACCTTTTTTGCATATAAACCCTTATAACTTATATTTTTAATCACAAATAATGAAAATTAAATTTTATTTATATATCAAGCTCTTACATCGGCATTTAGATAATACAAAATATTTCGCTTCCAAACTTAAATACGACACGATATATTATTGGTTTTTAATGGAAATATTATTTGAAGTTTGAATTTAACAGTTTAAATATTGTGAATAGGCAAAAATAAAATTTCAATTTATTTTTGTTTTTGAATTTTTTTTGGTTTTTTGACCTTTTTTTCTAAAATTTTCAATGTTTATAACTGACTAACTAAGTTTGATTAGGAAAAACGGTAAACAAATTTGATAATTCCTGAGATGGCAGGTTTAATCTCTGTAGTTACTTCATAACTCTCAAAAAATTGTTGACCTCTGTAATATATTTTAAACTTGGTAGTTTGCCAAAAAAGTCAGCATGGAAAGGTAAAAGTTAATCATATAAAATTACCAATTTCTTTGCTTTGTAACATTGGTTAAACAATTAAGTGTTAAATCAAAAAAAAAATAAAAAAAAATCTGAGGCAGTGAGGAAATTTTTCAAAATACTCAGAGAACGCAGCCTACCAAATTTTTTTTTATAAAAAGTCTAAAGATTTTTTAGATACAAATAGTTAAAACCTGTATAAAAAGGTGAATCCTCGTTTTCTTCAATTTCTCCCCTTTTCATAACTAGAACTGCGTTGCCTTCGGGCACCAACATTTTAAAAACTTCACTGAAATATGTCGATACCTTTTAATATATATAGTTTATATGTAGCGCGCTTTGTCGTACTTAATGTAATAAAGACGTATAATGTTATATTTATTTATAAACCAATATATATAGAAATCAAAAATCTCTTTTATATATACAATCAAAGTTAAAGCATGGATCAAATTTATCGATTCAATGCTGAAAAAAGTGTGGGCCAAAGGGGAAAAAAATGGGATTTTATTTCTGGTTTTGAAAAGCCCTTTTTGAATTTTTCTTCGTTATTCTGAAGTTGCAATGTGATTCATTAATATAATTAAAAAGCCTAGCCCTTTAAATATAAAGCCCCTTATTATTAACAAAAAAAATTGGGCTTCTTAAAAAGGCCCTTTTTACCAGCTATTTTAACAAAAAATCCCCCAAAACCCCTTTAAGGGCTGGTTCTTTTTTATTTCCCAGACCTGAATCGATTCTAGTTAGTTTCAAGGTCATAAATATCAACTATCGTATACATATTAATTGAAAACTCTGCTAAAAGCACACGACTAAGATAAAAAAGTTATATAAAAAATGGTAAAATAGTTAAAGGTCACATAATATAAAGTAAAATTGGTTGACCATCTAATACTTCAAAAATTTGAATAAGGCCATATGCTTTCAAAACCAATAGGCCAAAAACAAAATTTGGAAAGATTGTTACGACAATTCCTATAGATTAAGGGTCAAGCTAACCTGTTTAAAAGTAAGTTGTATAGCTTGATATTTTCTCTGTTCCAGCACCTGCATGAGTTCGTTTATAGAAGCGTGGCCTCGATCTAACTCTTCTTTCCTAAATACAGTATAACGGTCCAGAAAAAATTTGGGCTATGAATACTAAATCACAACAGATTGATATTTACATTATGAATATGATTATAATTGTAAATAGTGTATATTTATATCCTTTTCCATGTAGGGGCGGGCCAAAATTAAAATGATTTAATTATTTTAGGTCTTATATAATTTTATTTTGTCCATATGGAGCTAAAATAAAACATCCTAAATTTGTTTATTCCCTTATTTTACCAAAATGGGGCTAACATAATACTTCATTTGTTTTGTATTTTAGTTGTAGCCTTTTTTGTTTGGAGGGGGACGGGCAGGGACCAAAAAAATCACATTCGCTTGGACCCTTAATACATATAAAAGTTTTAAAAACAGTGTAAATTGGGTATAATAAAAAATATATTCACTAAAAAGCAGGGAATGAAACCCGTTGCTTTTTTTGCCTACCCGTTGGGTAATTAGTAATCAATAAAAAATCTCTACTCGATAATTATCAATTTAATTAATTTAAAAAAAAAACACCCTACTTGATAACGATTAATTAGTAATAATAAAAATCCCTACTCTAATATAATAAAAGCCCTAATAGTTTTAGTAATAATAATTTCAAAACTTAAGAGTACTATATAACAAGGAGTATAAGTATGAGTTAATTTATACATATATCAGGATATACATTCAATATTGCAAATTTACTCTCACCAACTTATAATTCCAAATATAATGAGTAAAGTGAGTAATCAAAATAACCCTACTCAATAATTAATATTTTAAAAAAATCCTGCTAGAACAGTAAAAAGTAATTTGAAATTGTGAGTACTATGTGTACGAGTATGACTAAAGGTAACTGTCATGTTCAATTCTATGATTTATTTATTTAAGTTAACAAAAGACTAGGGAAGAACATGAAATAACAGAAACATAAATTTATATAGAAAATAGTTTAATGTGATATATTATTATATTGGATTTTTAAATGATTAATAAAATTAAAGTTAAATTATAATTTTTGAATTTGAGATAATATAACAGTATCAAACCCTGATAAATGATTTCAAGCAAAGTTTTTTTAAATCCTTTTTCTCAACTATAATATATGAACCTATTTATAAGCTTCTCCTTTTGGTCCGAAAAATTTACAAATTGATCAAGGGCTTTTTTGTTAACGTGACTGTATTTCTTCAAATCCTTGTTAACTTGCTCGAGCCTTTTGAAGAGCTGTTGCAATACAGAACAAATAGAAAATTATTTAGAATGTATAATAACACACAAATCAACAATGTTACAAATAAGTTAATACCGGATTCTAAAACTATGCCCTAATTCTGTATTCGTTTGTAGTTATTAAATAGCCAAACTGGCACTTTTTGATAGAAGTAAAAATATATTATTTTAGTCGGTAACTATTATTTATAATGAAAGTTAATTTTCTTTTGTCGAAACAAAACATTTGATATGCAGTTTGAATTTTGATGGTTTTGAAGATATAAAAATAACGGCGTAAAGAAGCACAATATTGTATTATCATCATCATCCCGTCCCGACAAAAACATAGGTAATATTTATAATGTCAATATTTTACATAACAATAATTAACTATTTTTCGATTTCCAAGTAAAATTAAATGTTTATCTTTCAACGGAATGTAAATTACTTGTTTAAGAGTCAGGTCCCTAAATTTATCAAAAGCATCAGATGGCAATGTTCCAAGTTCCCTTATTCTAGCGATACATTCTTCTCGCTTTTTCAGCAATAAACTTTGCTTATTTGACATTTTCTCTAAATCTTTCGCATCCTCGCTAATTCGATCCAGTAGTTCTTTTTCTTTAGACTAAAACAAATTGTGATTAATTTTTAAGTTTAATATGTTTAATAATAAATTAATATAAATTTAAACAACAAATTTTAAAACTAAATATTTTTATTACAAGCTCGACAAATTTTTTGAGTGAGCGAATTTTAAGGATCAGACCTTCCCTCCCATTTTAGAATTTATAAAAACCGTTTCCCGAATCAAACTTTGTAAGCCAACTATAAACATTCAAAATTTTTGAAACATGCTAAAACGACCTAAGTATTAAAAAAAAATATTGAAATAAATTATTAATATATATAAACCTACTACTGTAAAGTTCCAATCTTCAAATAATAATTTTATTTAAAAAATAACGTGTCCTATTTAAGTTAGGAATATTCTTTATCTAAATGTTGATGCGAGAGCTTGATGTACTTTTTATTATTTAACATTAAAAATAGAAGTTACAATTAATTTCAATAAAACAATTTTTTCTTTTTTTTAGCGAGGTTGCAAAATAAGTCAACTTGGCCAAATTTGGCCATTTTTCGATTGCCATTGGAGGCTGGCACGTTATAAATTTCAATAAAAAAAATTAAGGCCATAATGTAGATTATTTCGCTGCAGTTTCATCAAGTTCGTCGAAAACTCATTGATTTTTTCTTCAAAATTTATAAATGTTTGCCACATTTTATAAAACTGCAATAAAATAATCTACATTATGGCCTTATCTCTAATGTTTTTTACATTTTTCGAATTATCCTAGAGATATGACTATAGGTAAATTAAAAAAATTACATTGGCAAAATTTATTGATTTTTGCGACAAAATATCTATATTAAAATGAACTATGACTTCGATTTTTTTATCTGAAATAATGAAATATTATTTAGGTTATGTAAAATATTTTATATATAACAAGATGATTTAAATATAAATATTCTAATTATGAATTTAACAGTTTACCTTTTTTATAAGTATAAAAAATTTATTGCCATATTTTTTAATTTTTAAATCTTATTTATTATTTCAACCTTTTTGTCATAAAATTACAATGTTAAAACTGGGTTACAAACACCACAGCGGTACAGGAATTTTCGTTAAGATAGTGATTTTATCTTACAAATTCTATATATCTTTAAAAATTGTCCAACTTGTAATAAATGTTACAAAGCTATGTTAATTTATAAACTTTCCAATTATCAAGTTCGCTAATAATTTCTCGTTGCACAAAAGCCAAATTATCGAAGGATTTTTCGAGCTCTGTTGCCCTTTCAGATATTTCTGCAATCTTTTCCGTCAATATTTGCGTTTCTTGAGAAAACTCTTTAAGCCTAAAACTACGTTCTTCCCAATTAATTTCAGCCATGGCATTTGTTATCTCTTCGCGCCTACGCATCAAGTTGTTGGTGAGGTTGCTTTCTATCTTATTTTTCTCCGATTCGAACTGTATAAATATCAAACGTTTGTAACAATAATTCAATATTTATTGCGTTAAAACTAGAGGACTATATATTAGGCTAATTTGATTAAAAAGAAGAAAAGTTGGAACACTTAATTGTATAAGTGAAGGTGTGTTCGATATTTAAAGGGCTTACATGATTTGTTATTTTTAGAAACTATAAAAAAATTAACAAGCAAACGCTATTAAGGTAACACATGAAAGCCATCAAAATTTAAGGGTATAAAAACTTTCATTCTGGCCGTAAACGCCGCTTTTCCCGCATCAATTAGGTCACGTATGGCAATATTAAGGTCTTCCATCTCTATTTGGTCGGTGCTCGAAAGCTGAGATATTAGGTCGGTACCCATTTCACCTTCTAGGCTACGTTTTTGATGTTTCATACTAGCAAGGGTTGTTTCGTGATTAGCGAGTGATTTTTCCTATTTGATATGCCATATAATAATTAAATGAAGTCTTTAGCGAAAAATTTTTTTTGTCTTGATATAAATTATTTTGATGAAGGTTAACTTATGGAATATGCAATGGATAAAAACAATGTCTTAGTTCAAAGTTGTAGTTTAATCAAAACCTTCAAAGCAATCGACTTTTCCAAATTCTGAATTTCCTGCTTAATAAGTCGGATATCCCCTTTAAGCTTTTCGTAGACATCTTTGTACTTACTACTCTTGATCTCCGTTTTTTGTGTGTCGCTCAACAATTGATTAATTTGACCTATAATCATATATTTACAATATATGCAATATTCAGGCTACGACCAAAATAAAAAGCAAAGAAGATATAAAAATTTCAATGATTTTTGATAAAAAAATTTGTTTAAAACGGAAAATAAATACAACAAGCCTAATAAAATGCAAGGAGAGAAAAGTAAGCATTTAGACTAAGATACACAAATATTTATCATTGGCGATTCTCCTGCATTTTAGAATTAAGTGCAAATAAAATAGGTGGGCAAAAAAGAAAATTTCGACACCGGAGAAAAATAATCTTAATGACCGCATCTCATATATATTTTCCGTTTTCCAAAGTTTTTCTCCGCTTGGGCATTTTTAATTATATGTTAAACATACGGGCAAACTAATTTTGCGACTTCGAGATTGCCTAAAAGAAACTTCAAAAAAAATTTGTATTTTAAAATCACATGCAACTTATAATTTTTTTTCAAATGTCGAGAATAAAATTTTTAATAAATATTTAAGTTTTTACACCAACATTTAGGTTATACAGAATATATGACACTCCAACCTAAAAGACTCGGCATATTAAAGGTTTTGAAATAATAATTTTATTTGAAGTTTGAATTTAACTGTTTTAAATATAATTTAAATCTATAATTGTAGGTCTGCTGAAGTTCATAGGTCTAAATTTTGATCTGTGTAATATCAAAAAAATTAATAAAAAATAGGTTAATATTTTTCTATACGTATATGTTGAAAAAATTAATTTACAATGTAGGTAATATATCGTGTCTTAGTTGTTGGGGTGCCAAATATTCTGTATGTTAGTTGGTGTAAGAGCTCGATACAATAAATTTTTTTTCTCATTTTGAGATAAAAAAATATTAATATAAGTTATGATATTTATATGCATAAGTATTTTTTAATCTATATTCTCGAATTCGCAAAATTAGTCAATTTGGTCATATTTGTCCATCCAAATTATTTATAGGAAAGTCGAAGTCTGACCATTGGGAAAAAAAATTGAGAATGAGCCATCATGTAAATTATCCCCCCCCCCCCCCCCCCCCAAAAAAAAATTTTTTCTTTTATGATTCAATTTTGTCGACCTATTTGCTTTAGCAGAGCGCAATATTGAGCTTTTATGGATAGTAACATATAAGACCGATTAATACAAAAATCCCTAAAATAGAAATAATAAAAAAAGCTCCTGTTGTTAAAAAGGGAAAGCCCTGAAGGGTGAACCGCCACCGATGTGAAAGGTTTTTGAAAACTCCAATACTTAAGGTTATTTTATTTTGCTTCTGTTTAACACTATTGACGATTAAAATTTTTAAAACATAATTAGACTTATAAATTTGGCTAAAAAACTTTAATAATGTTCTTTTTCAAAATCCTTATAAAATTTTGAGTCTAAAGCTTGCCAAGACGTCGTTTGCATTTTTATAATAATTCAGGCTAATTAGACGTTTTCCATGAACAAAAAATTTGTCTGTTTTACCCTGTCAGCGACTAAATTTTTGTCGACATATGTTATGTATTAATTGGTCAAATAAGTAAATAATAGTCTGTAAACGCTCAATATCATTAATCTTGTTTTTGTGTTCATTCATAAGTGCATCTTGTTCTTTAAGTTGATCCAGTAGTTCGGTCTTTCCCTTTTGAAGTTCAAGCCTAGACTTCCTCGTATCGTAATATCCGCCTGTTAAAGCACCTCGTCTGCTAACCTGGTCCCCTGTAAAGTTGAATTATTTAAATTATTTAAACCCCAAAACTCAACAGCAATCAATTAAATTGCTTATTCATATACATTATGTAATTAAATTAATCACAATTATATACAAAAAATTAAGAACAAAAAACTAATATCTATCCGAATTTCCAATCCTCAATTAATTCTGATCCATCTCGTAAGACTGACACAAGAGTTAAACAAAAAAATCAAAAAACGTTTTTGGCCCCACGTCATAACACAGGTCAACAAATATATAAAATAAAAAAAATTTTTTTAAAAAATAAAAAAAAGAATCCCTATATTGACTATTCTCATAAATATTTTTTTTTTTTTTTTTTTTTTTTTCTTTTTTTTTTTTTTAATCCATCTTTAAAAAATTTTAACCTTTTTTTCAAAATTAACAAACTTAAATTACCCAAAAAGGTAAAATTTTAAAATCTTTTTTTAATATATTTTTTTTTTTTTTTAATTATTTTAATTTATATTTTTTTTTATAATCATCTCAAAAAATTGTTGAAATTAATTAACCACCGAAAAACAATTTAATTACAGGTAAATTTTACATTAAAGGGCGCATAACAATTACATGCGAACAAAAAAATTTATTAAAGCTTGATTAATTAAAAAAACAAGGGTCAAAATTTTGGTCAGTCTAAAAATACAAAGATATTAAACTAAACATCAATGCAAGCTAAAATGCGATAATTGAAAAAAAAAAGGAGAAAAAATAAAGGAATCACTTCTTATAAGACAAAAAAATTACCATCTAGGGTAATGCAGTCCAAGTTTTGTGTGCGAGCCAATTGAGTGGCGGTTTCCATGCTCCTACAAATAAGGGTTCGGCTAAATACATGTTTCATGCAAACCCCGAATTTATGATGGTCGTAATCAAGCTTATCTATCATTGGAATGCAGTCCTGTATGTAGAAATTAAAATTTAAACATTCTACACATGTCACCAAAATCAATGCGTGATCACCGCACATTATGACACTACAGTGAAATAATCATATTGCCATATCTTAAATATTTTATGTTTAGTTTATATGGATTTAGATATAATACTTAGAGCATCTGCCCTGTGTGTAGGAAAATATTTAAAAAAAAACAATGATTAATAATTTTCAATTTTAAGGCAATTTTTAAATTGTATTCCATGAGATTCAGATAATCGAAAAATAGCCTTTTTTGACCAAATAAACATATTTTGCGATCGAGAGAACACCGTAGGAAAAAATTTAAGAATTTTTTTTTAATAATGATGAATAAATTTAATTAGTATATCAAGCTCTTACATCAGCATTTAGATGTACATTTCGCTTCCAAACTTAAATACGACACTATTTTCAGTTTTTAATAAAAATATTATTTGAAGTTTGAATTTAACAGTTTGTGAATATGCAAAAAAAAAATCAATTTATTTTTGTTTTTGAATCCTGTTTTTTTGACCAACTGACGAACTAAGTTTTATTAGAAAAAACGGTAAAAGGAATCCCTAAGATAGCAGGTTTAATCTTCGTAGATAGCTCATACCTCTCAAAAATTTGTTGACCTGCGTAATGACTGAAAAACGGAATAAATTGTATGTAGATTATTTCGCTGCAGTTTCATTAACTTCGCCGTACATTTACAAATTTCTGTTGATCATTGTAATGGAAGAAGCTCTCTTTTCTTATGTTATTTTTTACAACTCAGTATATAAAGTAATATAGTATTAATTGACATGTGTCAAAAATAAGATTTTCCTTAAATTTAAAACGGTATTTATTTTATAAAAATAAAATAAAAAGGAAAATAAAAATATTATAAGTGTGTTTAAGTCGTAATAATGGCCATTATATAGTGTTTGTAACGGTTAACATCTTCGAATTCTTTTTCCATTTGAATTCCAAAGGTTTGGTCCAATTCGTCCATTTAAATTAGTTTAGTTCAAAATGTTCAACTCAAAATATGGGATTTTGACGGTTGTCAAAATATGAGGTTTTGGTAATAGTCAAAATAGATTTATTCTAATTTCTCAGATTAACACGTCCGTTTTTTTTGCTCCATTATTAAAGTTTGATTGAGATTAAGCTGTGTGGCATTAGGTCGACGTGAATGGCAGTATTGAAATGATCGGAAGAGTAATTATTGGACATTGAAAGGTTATCAACCAGCTATCGTTTAATGCAAATGAGGTATCGTTGGCCGAAAAGAGGCAGATTATGGTTACATTTTAATAGTTTCTTTTAAATACTTATGCGGGTGCTGGCGTCAGCATAAAGCGCGCAATTGGCAACCTCGCTGTCCTCAATATGGTCGCAAGCGTTATCATATAGGATTCTGCTCTCTAATATGGTCGCAATGGGCGTTGTCATATAGGGCTTTGCTGTCCTAAATATGGTCGCATTGGGCGTTATCACATTGGGCTCATTCTGTGTCTTATGCAGAAATTATCTGCAAATGTCATTAATGCTAGCATCTGCCTCAGATGGAATTAGGGCCATTGTGGCCAAGACCTCGAATTAATTATTATGTGGAGTGAATAGTTACGCTTAGTGAGGATCGTCGTCATCATTTATTATTATATAAAATGCATAGAGTTTTACATATCGTTGTGAATAGATGGGTTCAGGAAGAATTAACGTAAACAATTTATGCTCTGAAGGGGGAGAGGGAGAGGAAGGTGGCTTTATCTCATGCAAAAATTCCTTAATCATTAATGCTAGCAACTTTTATCGAAATAGACGAAACTAGGACCATTGTGGTGAGAGTCTCGACTCCATTACATTGTAGTGAATACGTACACTTAGTGAAAAACATCGTCATCAATGATAAAAATATTGAGTTTTACATACTGTTGTGAATAGCTTAGTTGATAAAGAATAAACATCTTGCATCGAATTTTATTTATAGGGTTGGAACGGTGAATATTTTGTTTGTTGAGCGGTTGTCAGGGGTGTCCAAGTTTAAGGACTGCGTGGGTTCTGTCGGACGCCTCCGACAAGGTGTTTTCTGACACCAATATTTATTTTATAAAAATAAAATAAAAAGGAAAATAAAAAGGAAAATAAAAATATTATAAGTGTGTTTAAGTCGTAATAAAGGCCATTATATAGTGTTTGTAACGGTTAACATCTTCGAATTCTTTTTCCATTTGAATTCCAAAGGTTTGGTCAATTCGTCCATTTAAATTAGTTTAGTTCAAAATGTTCAACTCAAAATATGGGATTTTGACGGTTGTCAAAATATGAGGTTTTGGTGATAGTCAAAATAGATTTATTCTAATTTCTCAGATTAACAAACGGTTTTTTGATGTTAAATAATTTGAAAGCATATTGCTAGTTTTGATGAATTAATTTTGAGACAACTTTTTTACAAGAGATCTAAATTATGCCAATATTAGCAATTTTATAGAATATTCTCTTAATTATGGACCCAATATAAAAAAATTGAAGGCATTGGGGAAAAAACTAAACTAGGGGTTGTGCGCAGAAAATTCCTTACAAAACCCTAAAATATCATTTATGTTGTTTTTTTTTGTTCAATGTAATCCATCCCTAAAATTAAGGAGTAAAAGTATCCCCAATTCGATAACAAGATAAAAGAATTACAGAATTATTCGGGTATTCAACATGCGAAACTTCTAGTTTATTCAGCGGTAAAAAAGTGGCCTCGCCAGGAAAATTTTGTCGATTCATTTCCATCAACAGCTTTGTTCCAATTTTATCGCTATCGACCACATGGTGAAATAATCTATATAATTATAAGATTATTTATTTTATAAAATAAAATTAATGAAATGTCAACTACAAGTTTTTTTAGTGACTACAAAATCAATTATAAAACAAGGCTGTGTCATGTTATTATTAATAAACATATTAATCAGCTTTTAACATTAAAAATGTTTTTGCCATTAAGTGAAAAAACGATTTTTTATATTTCTCGAAAGACTAATTACACTGGACAACAAAATTTGGACGACTTCAAGCATCATTTATGGCTACCATTGATCTTGGTATTGGTGCTGATTACAAATATGAAGTCAGAATTATTTCCAATGCCTCAGAATTTTTGTTAAATAGGGTCAAAAACGCCATTTTGGTCATTTTAGGGGTATTTTGAGCTTTAATAACTTGATAATAAAAAAAGTAAAAATAAATTTAAAGTGTTTAGAAAAAGAAAATCTTCATTAACAACTCAAGGTATTTTTATTTTTTTGAAAAATTAATATTTTTTTTTATTTTTTCATTTTTTTTAATTTAATTATTTTTTTCACACACCTTTATCCAGACCCAAATTTTTCGCAAGCCAGACTATAATTTATTTATACAATTAATTTTTATAGACCAGTTTACATGAAATGCGAATATTATCTTAGTTTAAACCTAAATAATTTAGTTTTTTACAGGTGAAGAGATTTTGTAATTTAGCACCAAAAATTTACAATATGAGCATAACATTTTGCACCATTTATTTAATTAAGACATGTAAAACATAATTAAAAGTATTTTAGGATTCATAACTAATTATATTTTAGTAAAAATAAAAAGTTCAATTCTATGCACATATTCCCCGTCATTTCTTAAAAGAACAAGTCGTAACAAAGTAGCTTTTTTTGAATTAAAGCTAAATTACAATTAGTTGTTTTTACCGCCTTTGGCTCCTTTGATCCGTCCATATCAAAAAAATGGCCTTTTTTGACCAAATTGACAGATATTGCGACCTCGAAAACACCCTTAGAAAAATTCGAGACTCTTTTTTCCATATAACCATCCCTTGTAACTTATGTTTATCATTATAATGAGAAATAAAAATTTTTAGTATATCAAGCTCTTACATTAGCATTTAGATAATACAGAATTTTTCGCGTCCAAACTAAGACACGATATGTTATCGGTTTATAAAAATATTATTCGAAGTTTAAATTTAACAGTTTAGCTGTTGTAAATATTTAAAAAACTATTTCAGTTAATTTTTGTGAATCCTTTTTTATTTTTTTGACATTTTAAAATTCAATATTTATAGCTGACTAACTGAATTTAAAAGGTAAACGGATTTGAAAATCCTAAAGATGGCAGGTCTGATATTTGTAGTTAGCTCATATCTCGAAAATTTGTTGACATATGTAAAAGCGAAAATTTATAGCCTTATGTCACACTAAAACTTAACTAGCCCATAAAAAAAGCCGGCCCCAAACCTAATCAAAATTTAAACCTAACACTAACCCTAATTTACCCCTAATCCTAATTTAATTCTAATACGACCCCTAACCCTAAACATCATGTCCTAAGACTAACCTAACCCTAATAATAACCTAATATTAACCTAACTCCCAATTTATTAAAAATATACAAGCGGCGCTCGTATATTACTATTTAAGTCAAACAAACTTAAATGCCTTGATGCGGAATATATCAAAAGAGAGAGGGAAAATGAGAGCGTGTATAAAAAAAATATTGGGAAGGAAGCCTAAGGAGCAGATAAGGGGTGGAGGGTCAGTGTGAGTTGAGTGTAAAAGTTTAATGAAGTTAAAACTAACATTTTATATAGAGATTTTCAGATTTAAATAACTAGAGTTCTAATAAAGCAAATTAATTAATTTTTTCATAAACAGATACGTGAGACTATACTCTATCCAACGGCACTATTTTTTTTTAATTTTTTTAAAAGTTCAGAAAACACTTGGACTTTGAGGTCATTTTAAAATTTTTTGGAGGCATCAGTAAAAAAACTAAAAGCGCCATCATGATCTCCAAAAAATTCTAAACAAAAACCTCTAAATATCGTTTATTTTTTTCTGTTGTCCAGTATAGACGGTTGAATAATATATCATTTAATTTGCTAGATAAGGTTACATTTTACCTTATCAAAAAACGTATCCAAATTTTTTTGCAATTTTTAGATTGCTTAACGAAATCTTTGCAGTTTTATGATTACTTAAGAAAAATATTTAGAAAAAAATATAAATCAACTATATTTTAAATTATCTGAATTAATGAGATGTCAAATTTTTAGGTATTTCTTTCTCCCCTATATAAAACACGATTTTTTACCGGTTTGAAGATATCACAGTGAGTCTAGGAAAAACGACAAATATAAATATCCATCAAATGTATTAGCTTCTATCTCAAAAATTTGTCAAATAGGAAAATATACAAATTTTAAACTCCAATAATGATACCTATTTCCAGCTGTAACCTCTACTGCAGTGTAAAATGTCTTTTCACAACTAAAAAGTTCAATTAGAAGACCGTGATAGCCTTGAGTTATGTAATCCATGTTATGATGTCCGGCCAGAGAAGCTTCCTCAAAGGCATGTAAGACGCGCCGAACTGAGTCTATTCCTTTAAGGGTGGCCTGAATACGCGGATAAATAGTAATTATAGAAAATGAAATAACAATCCGTTATGATATCTCTATAAGAGTTCAAACCGAGCAGTGATATTCCGGCCCGAAATTTGGTTTTTATTACAAGCTAAAAATTTTTTGTTAGTTATCAATAAAATATAGAGTTTAGAAGTATTACACTTTCCGTGTAATAATAAATTTATCAATGTTTGTTCTTGTTAATAATAGTTAAAAAAATAAGGCTAACAGATCTAAATTATCGGCCCGGCCTGGTCCGTATCCTTTTTTCAAACAGGCCCAGCCAGCCCGGTCCGTAGGGGCGGCACCGAACTTTTAAAGCCCGGCTTGGATCTCAAATACACAATAATCATATATTACTTTTCAATCAACGATCTCAAAAGACCCTCCTTTTTTCCTAGTTCTTCCTTTATTGTGGCAATGTTCTGTTGCAGGGCATTTTCCTCACGCCAGAGTTTGCTTTATAAATTTTCAAAAATAAATTTGGATTTTAAACAATTAAATCATAACATAAATATGTTTAAAGTTATGAATAAAAACTTTCGTTCGTTGTGCTGATTTTCCTTTTGTTGACGCAATTCAAGTGATAACTTATTATGTTTTTCCAAATTTTCGTGGTAACTTAAGATTTCAGAATCCATTTCCTATCGTAAATACAATAAAATGTAATTTATTAAATTTTTTAAGTCCCTAAAATAATAAAGACAATTTTTTGTCATAATTTATCATAGCGTAATCATGTTTACACAGGTCAACAAATTTTTAAAAGTTTTAAGCTAACTTCAGAGACCAAACCTGCCATCTTAGGAATTCTAAAATCCGTCGGCTGAACTAATCAAGCTTTATAAACCAGCTATAAACATTGCAAATATTTAAAAAAATAAAAAACAAATTTAAAAATTATTTTTATATTAAAAACAGCTAAATTTTTAAATTTATAGCCGATAATATGTCGTGTCCTATTTAGGTTGGGGTGCAATTTTGTATAACCCAAAGGTTAATGTACTCGAAATACTTAAAATTTACTTCTCATTATTTGATATAAAAATTTAAGTTACAAGTGATTTTAGTATGATAAAAAATTCTTTGTTTTTTTTCTTAAAAGTAACGTATTCCCGAGGTCCTTCTTTTTCCATTTGTATTTAAAAAATAGCTAAAGTCTGAAGAAAATATTTTTAAAGGTAAAAATTTATATAAAAGGTAATTTATTTTAATATCAAAGACCAACAAATGCAATCTTTATGTGCATATCAACAACATAAACGAAAAAAGTTAAACATTTTAAGATAAACAGTGATATGATTATTATACTGTACAGAATAAGCATTATTTAAGAAATTTTAATATAAACAATTGGAGATAAATAAAACATTTAGTATTTTTTACTATTTGCGCATTTATGCCAAACCGTTATATTTTTAAAATGGTATTTAAACAAGGCAAATATATTAACCAACATTATAAATTTTAAAAATTATTCATAATTCTAGTAAATAAATATGCATTATACCTATGAAAGAAAGTGAAAATATCAAAATTAATTTAAGCATATGGATTTGGGCAATGACCCAAATATTTTTATAACTTAATGTGTTTTTATATAATTTTTTAACAAAATTTTTTTACGAATCCAATAAAAGTGGAATAATGTCATACTCTTTAGTTAATTTTATGTTCTTTTAAGAATTTCCATACTAAGTATTTATTATTTAATACTTAAACATGCAAATTATAAATAATTTAAAGGTCCTTAAATCTGTAAATATAGTATAAAAATGAGCTTGCATAGACGAATAAAATCTGCATTGGTTCGAAACCTTAAATGGTTTTTTTATTATAGAAGCTTCAAAATCTAATGAAAAAAGCTGGAGCTTCCAAGCAGTGTTTAATTATTTGTAAGAGTTGGAGTTCAAAATATTTGGCAAAATTAGCCATATTTTGAACTCAACTCTTTACCATTTTACCCCCTATTTGAAAAAAGTTCAAATGAAAAAAAATCCTTTCTCTTGCAACTCACCTCAAAAAAATTCCTTATTTTAAAAATGAATAATTCTCAAAAAAATGCAGTTTCTTTTCTCCTCAAATGAGCTCATATGGCTTCCCGAACAAGCTGAATAACCAAGTGAACTCAATTGAAAAAATTTGGAATTTCTGCGTTGTTAATGTTAATAGATACAAAAAAGCCATGATGCTAATGTTGGGCTTTTAAAGTTAGAAAAAGTCTTAATATATACTCTTGTTACTGTATTCCTAGCGTAAAAAATTTAAGAAACATTGCAAAAATTTGCGATAATAATTTTTTTGATAAATCTGGCAAATATTTTTGAATTATAAAAAACAGGACCCAAAAGCCGACCTGTTCGAATAGTAACATCTGGTCGGTCTGGCCAGAAATATTATTTTTCATTTACGAACCAGCCCGATTTATTTTATTTTCCAAATTTAAGCCCGCCTAGAATTAATATATAGGAATTGAGACGGTACAAATAATTATTATTGATTAGTCTAAAATTGAACCTATAATTTCACATACGTCGTCAACAAAGAATTATGATGACACCCAATAAATATAAAAAAAAATTTGACTGAACCAATCAAAAAATTAGTTTGGGGTTATGGTCGTAAAACTAACGGTCACATTTCTAACATTGCTGCAAGGAGCCTAAAAACTCATTTTTTCCAATAGTTTTGTGTAAAACCCTCAATCATTCAAACTTTGACCGCCCACAAATATTGATTTGCTATTATGTACTTAACCTTAAATCAAAATAATTTGTTACAAAATTTATCCGAGTAACGTTCCTACGAAATAAGTTAAATTTGGCATTTTTAACTATTTTTTAAACCGAATTTGAAGTTTCATTTAAGTCACATTAATAAAAAATTTTAATATATTTAATAAAATAAAGAATTTAGTTTTAAAGCTTGGACAGTTTTATTTTGCCGGACTTGGGCAACCTAATCAAATAAATTAAAAAAAGGGAAAATTTGCGTAGGTTGCGTTATAATATTTGACAAAGTATGTTAATATGCAAATGCTTATACATTAAAGTTTTCTAATTTTGGCAGCCAAAATTACTTAAGGCATTTTTATCAGTTTGAACTTTAAGATTATCACAGTGAACTGCTGCCAAATTGCCATAATTACTTAAGGCAAAATTTTGCAAATTTTTTTATCAGTTTGAACTTAAAGATTATCACAGAGAACTGCTGCCAAATTTGGGTATAATTGCTTTTGAGTGTGAATTAATTAAAAACGGCATTTAGTACCCAAAATTACCAAATTAAGGAAATATTATTAAAAAGTTAATAAATTTGAGCTTGATTCTTTAAAAAAACTTATGAAAATTTTAATTATTATAATAAAATGTAAAAATAACAAACATGAGTTTGGCCATATAAAAAACTAAGTTTTCCAAAAATTGCCCGGAGTACGTCACTCCAACTCATTTGAAAAAATTACATATTGAAAAAAAAAAGAGAGGGTTCATCAATACTATCAAAACTCCGTTTTACCAAAAAATAAAAAAAATGAGTTCTTTTTATTAAAATGAGGAATATTCATTTTTTGTAAATGAAAATTTTTCATTTGGATATTTTTCACCCCGTGAAAAAGTGAATTCCCTCATATCCACTTTTTCCTTTCCTCACCATTCACTAGAATTGAGAAATTCACTGCGGCTGAATTCTTTTTTATTAAACACTGCTTCCAAGTTAAGCGATATTTTAGTTATTTGTGCATTTTATATTAAAAAGGGTTCGAAGATCACCTTCTTGGTTTTAAGGTTCACGTTTTCATTGTAAATTAAACCAGGGCTGGGAAAAAAAATAAATGGGCTTTTTTTAACGAGTTTTTAAGTTTTTTTCTACAAATGCCCACAAACTCGTGGGCATATAAGAAAAGCCCCTTTTTCTTGCTTAAAGAAAGGGGCATATTTAAAAAAAGCCCCTTTTTTTTATAAAAACCTCTAGGAGCTTTAGAAAAAATAAACCACCCATCGTTATTATAAAGAAAAAATCAAAATTTTTCGAAATTATTATAAAGAAAACAATTAGCTTTTTGGGGTGCTTTTTAAAAGCCTTTTTTTGAGTTTTTTTGCCCCTTTTCTTAGTGAGGGCTTTTTTTTGAATTTTTATTTTGGCCCTTTATTTGCAGCTCCCTTTCTTTCTTTAAGTTTTGGGGGGAAAATGAGCCAAAGTTTTTTGGCTCATTGTTTTCCCAGCACTGAATTAAACAAAAGTATTAATCAAATAAACTATATTAGTCAAACTTAATTGCCCCTGTGTTACTTAATAATTACAAAATACATATTGGAACTTTTAATATAAATAATCTCCAATTTCTTATATTCATATATTATTGGGCTATATTTTAATTTTTTAGAAAATTCAAACATCAATTTTTAGGTTATTTACATTTAAACTTGACACTAGTTTTTGGTAACTTAAAATGTGTTTTGAAAATATTAATTTCATCTAAAGTAGCCCACATTACGATCCTTAAAATAAAAAAAATGACTTTGGTTACAACACTTTTTAGGGTACATACATGCAAAGTTGCCTCAAAATTTTGTTTTGCAAAAAATG
Source organism: Acutogordius australiensis (assembly GCA_030555515.1). NCBI lineage: Eukaryota > Metazoa > Nematomorpha > Gordioida > Gordea > Gordiidae > Acutogordius > Acutogordius australiensis. Next base: position 23,750,257 of record CM060242.1, read on the forward strand.
AAATATATTTTTGCTCATATCTCGGTCTAAAACTACTATACGTCAAACAAAATATACGTTTGATTAGCAAACCAAGACCTTACCAAACTTTGTCAAATTGAGTTGGTATAAACCTTATATTAAAAGCTAAACTGTTAAATTGAGACTTATAATAATATTTTTATTTCAAGCCGATCAAATATCGTGTCCCATTTAGGTTGAGTGATTATGTATTAAATATTAATACAAGAGTTTAACGTTAAAAATTATCTCATTAATTAAAGGAAAAAAAAGAAGTAAAGACACAATAATAAATAAAAATTATTTTTGTCTTCAAATTACCGAGGTCGCAAAATCAGTTAAGGTGACCAATTTTAGCCGTTCGAAAATTAGATGAGTTCAAAAAAATTTCGGAAAACTAAAATTGAGATAAGGCCATGATGTAGATTATTTCCCTAAATTAACATAATTTTCGTAACTCACTTAATTTTTGTCCACCTCTGTTATAAAACATAAAAAAATTAACAAACTTTCAAATTAGCTTCAAGTTTTGCTAGTTTTTCCCTATCATCTCGCATCTCTTCCCTCAATCTAAACATATATTCCTCCTTATCGTTTATAGCTTGCGTCAAGGAACGCATTTCAATACCAATCCATTTGTCGCGTTCTTCACGGCATCCAAATTGGTTGCCCCGGCCCTGCTTAGCCAATAACTCCTTACGGCGCTGTTCATGTTGATTTAGTCTAACAATTGTAAAAAATTATGACTGAGGAAGGGATTAATTTAAAGAACTTTATGTCCTTGTCGTGCGCGCGCAGCTTAGGCGCGCGCACATGGGGGATAAGTATAGGCAATAAAAAATTATTTAGTTAGTTTTTTGGTTTGAAAAAAAAAGTTTTAATTTTGTACGAGAAAAGAGTTTTTTAGTTATCACACTAACAGACGAAAATATAAACTATTCACACAAATTATTTATAAATGCATGCACTGTTATATTTATTAAACAGCGTATGAAAGATAATTTTTTTTAATAAAGAAATATGGCTGTATTAGAATATTAGTTGTATATATTTTGTGGGTTCGAAGGTATATATATAGAAAAAATTGTATAAAAAGCAAAAGGCTAGGAAGAAGCCCATAATTAATTCATTTTTTAAAATGGGAGGCTAAGGTCAAATACCCGGGTTTTTTAGACTTCTCGGAACATAACAAATGATCCCTGGTCGACACGGGATATATGAATTGACTTATTTTTACTAAGATTATTTATGCTGATAAATAAAATATTTGGGTTTATAAATAAGTTGTTGGGCCAGTTTGTGTTTAATTGTTGGGCAAGTTGGAATTAAGTCTTCTTTTTTCTTCCTCTAAATTATCGACATTATATTAACTTTAAAAATGTATTGAAAATTAATGCCTTGATAAACTTAATTAAATCGTAAAATCTCCCCCCTCAACATTTGACCCCGCGATGAACCGTTTAAAGCAAAGTCTATTTCGATTCAGGAAATTCCTAGACACAAATTCATCCAACCCAGATTAAAATACGATAAAAGATGTTCAGTACAATTTCTAATGATATTTTAGCACTTAAAGAAAAAGACATCGAGTGTGTGGAAACTAAATTCTACGACCTAAAGCTGAAAGCATCACATTTACCGAAACACCAAGCAGCCTGACCTAGAAAATCGCTCAAAGTTTGAATATTTAATAACTAAAAATCACACTTCCTTCATTTGCCGGAAACGTTGCGGAATTCACTAAGTTCAAAAACACATTTAAATCATTGATAAATGAAACCACAACCATATCAATGACGGAGAAATTCCATTATTTAAAATCGGTAATACGGAAACCGGCTTCGGATATTATATATTGGCTAGATATTAATGAAACCCATTATTTAGTGGCCTCGAGCTTATTGGAGTGTCGCGACAACCCTAGGTTGGTAGTAAATAATCAGATGTGTGCAATCACTGAACTAACTACAATGGCAAAAAGAACCGGATCTCAGAGAGCACCAAGGATTATTAAAGCATATCAAAATGTTAGAAACTCTTAATAGACCTCTTACGTATTGAGACGACTTATTGATACAATAAGTAGAAAATTAATTGAATCCAGCAATTCGAAATAAATGGGAAGATACGTTAATTTTTCCGGTATTTACTCAGATGTTAAATTTCCTAGCGCATAAATACTGAGTGTTAGAACAAATATAAGAAAAGTTTGCAGCAACAAATCTCCGACGTGCTCGACATTGGAATTCATATTTACTACGAGCTACAATTGTGCTATTTGCGGTACGAACCACCCGATTATGAATTGCGATCGCTTTCAACAATGATGTGTCAATTAGCTAAGGACAAAGGCTTATATCGTAATTGTCTCAAACCAAACCACATAGCGGAAAACTGCAATTTGAGAAGTTGTAGGATTTGCGAAAGATTTCATTACACTTTTGCACCAGCATGAGACGTTCGCATAGCGACAACTCAGCTTCAAGGGTTTAAATCAATAATTTCAGGCATGGCAGTTTCTAAAACAAAAGAATGTTGGGTTTCACGGTAAGTTTCCTGTCACCGCACTAATGTTCGTATTTCTTTAAAAATTAACCGGTACATGCAGGGTTAAAAAGTTTAAAAACTACCCCTCTTCTTTTTTGAGGCCGCCATACCCGTTAGGGCTTTGGCACTTTTCTCACGAACCTTATCGGGGCAATGGATATTACCTATTTGAGATAAGTAGTTAGTATTTCTTTTGGGTAAGTTGCAAGGTTGCAAAAATTCTTTTAACATTATAACTAATTTTGTTTAAGGACTAAAAATAATTCAAAAGGTAGAATTAATCTTAAAATTTAAATTTTTAATCAAAAATTTTGTAGACCTTTTAGATTTACCAATTCCAATTTAATAGAATAAAAAAAAATTAATAAAATTGGTTCTCTAAAAAAATCATTAATTTAACTTCAACAAAAACCCGTTTCATGTACATTTAATCATTTTTTAAAACAAAAGCATGATATAAGTACTGTATTTGGCAATGTTCCTCCCGCCTACGTTCTTCTTCAAACTTGGGAACAAGTTCATTGAGCGCCCTTTGTTTATTTTCTATCGTCGTGGTTATTGTTACAAGCTCCTCCTTCATCTTGGCCTGTTAATGTCAAAAAATAAAAATATCTTAATTTTTGTATAAAAAATTTATTAAAAAATGGAAATTTATTCAACGTAAAAAACATATATACAAAAATCTCTCATTGTATATGTTATTTAAAAATATTTGTTTTATTTTAATATACCCAAGTTAATTTGTCATTTGCAACATCCTTCTTTAAGTCGGCCATGGTTAATTCTAGGTTTGTTTTACGTTTTAACATTTCCGACTTTTCGCTAACCAAAGATTCTCGTTCCTCGAGGTAAGATTCCATTTTAGATTTGTGGCTTCGCAGTTGTTTGTCAAATTTCTTAATTCCCATTATTAATAACATTTTCAATCGTAAAATAATGGCCATTTTATAATTTATTCAGTCTATTTAGGCAATTTAAAAAATTTTTGAAAAATGAAGCGTCAGTTTAAGATTAATATACGTAATTTTTCCGTTCGTTTTATCATTCAGTCTTATAAAAGTTTAGGTTTCAAAAACGACAAAAAAATTTGGCTAATGTTAATAAATTTATAACTATTTACAATTAAACTGCATATTTTATAATATTTTATTTAAAAAAATTAAATATTTTTAATTAAATCTGGCCGGTAACACATGTCACTTTTGGCAATTTGCAACTTTTGAAAGATGGTCTAATGGTCAATGTCCAAAAACAAAAGAAAATTTTAAAGATGACCAAATTTTAGAATCTGTTAATTTGAATACCTCGACTTCGTAACTAGCATTTTGCAGTGCATCACGCAATTTATTTGCGTTAAGGCCACCTTCATCACGTTTGTTTGATAATTCGTCAATCTGCCTCTTTGTTTCACTTTAAATAAAAAAGAATAAAATGCATGTATTATGATAATTTAAAAAATTTTTTTTTTTTTTTTTTTGGAAATATTGATGTTGTTATTATATCAAGTTGACACTTCTCTTTCGACTAGATCAATAACTACTCGGTTCCAACCTCTTTATGTTTGCAGGCGAACTCATAGCAAAAATCATATTTTGACTTTTTATAAGGTAGCTTAGGCCACGTAGAAAGTTAGTTTTTATTTTCGTGAAATTTTCAAAATTTTGAAATTTATTTTGGAATAAAACGCATGCCAAATTTAGTTGATGCACATAAAATGCTTTTTCTGAAAATTAATAATTTTTCAAAAAATTTTGAAAAAAAAGAAAATTTTTATAATTTTCAAAATGAAATAAAAACTCACTTTGCACGTGCTGCCCATATGAAATTAAAATACTTATGAAAATGAGTCAACACAATTCACAAATTCTATGAGATTTATTAAAATTATTTTAAACAAAAAATGTTTACGTCTATTGGTATAGATTTTTATCATTTTTTTGGAAAAAATGAAGATTGACTAAAATCCATTAACTATGAAAATTTATAATTAATTTTGGCTAAAAAGATTTGAGCAATTAAAAACGTTGTTCATCTAAATTTCGATTTAAAAGATTTGTCCATCCCTGCCTAACTTTTGTTCTGCTATACAATCAGTCACCAGTGTCTCATAATTAGTAACTAGAGGTTTTAACATAGAGAAAAAAAAATCGTGCTTGTGTTAATTCTATCTAAACATTGTTGGACAATTCCAGACATATACACTAATTATCAGGGCAATCATGATTCAGATTGTCATTTTTTCAAGTCAAATTTAGTAAGCCTACCACAAATGAAATTTGAAAACTAAAAATTATTGATAATTTTTTTTTAAGAATTAATTCTTTGTAAAAAATCAAATGAATAGCGGTCCATTTTGTACTAAATGTGAATTCTGATGCTTGTTTTATAATAAAAAATTAATATTTTATTATTATAATTGAAGCAATTAATAATATTAAAAAAAATTATTTTTATTATATAAATCTCGAAGTCGCAAAAAACGTGTGACAGGTCATTTTTACTTCGAATATCTTGGACCAAGACCAGGCTAAAATTTAAAAATTAGAGGGCAATATTGTGAATAAATTCGCTGCAATCGAACCTTATTGATTTTTGTAGACCAATATTTCTTAATTATAAAGGTCTAAAAAATTCAGTAAATTATGTTATAGATTTTGAATTTTATAAAAAACAATCTACATAACGGCCTAACCAATCACCCTTCCTTAGCCCACCAAATCCTGTACCGTATAAAAAGTGGTCAAACTTGTCAGAGATTAATTTTTATATTGAAATCAACTGTTACAATTTTTCACGAAATAAGTAATTAATTTTTATGTATATCAAACTCCGTCCGCATTTAGATTACAAAATATTTTGCATATAGGACTCTATTTTTTCGGGTTTAAATAAAATTAAAACCCGCGAGGGGATTATACGCTTTTAAGTTTTTGCTTTTAACATCTTCGTGCAGAATAAGTTTTATCGCCTATCCAATCAAATTTTCTTTTGCAATCTTGACGAACTCCAATCAAACATTGAAAAAGTTTGCATAACGCCTACCCAGTCCCCCCACCCAAATATTCCCATCAATTAAAGTGGTTTTTTTTAAATAAAAATACTAAAATTACAAACATTACAGCTATAAAAATATATTAATCAAAGGTGCCAATCTATATTAAATATAAATAATTTTTTTAAATATATTTTGTTTTATAAGTAAGAAAACCCATAATTACTATTTTTTGGTTTGTAGTGAGAGGCCAAGATTTTATATTTTCAATGTTTGTAGCTACCTGTAAACGGATTTGAAAATCATTAAGATAGTATCTCATAAATTAGCTCATATATATCATTTGTCGAAATAAGTTTGCTGCTGGAATATTTATTAGGGTGTTTTAAAAATTTATTAATTGTGTAAATACAATTTCCATTATAAAAACAGTTAATATTCTTCAATCTTTTTACAGATAAAAGCGTTAAAATATGTCCGAAATATATAAGAAAGGAGCGATCCAGGTCTTAAAAATTTAGGTTCGACAGGACCTAATTGTATCAAGATCCATTCCGTTCTAGTTTGAATTCTAAACGGGCCGGTACCGGCCCCAGGCTTTGAGATCACACTAATGTAAACACATGTATAACCCCTTTAAAGCAGAATAAATCTAATAGCAGTAAGCCCTAAACGATATGTCTTTAAGTGGCGTGGTAAAAAAATCATTTTTTAGTCAAATAAAAATTGGTTGTATACTTTAATTCGTGATCGTGGATAGTATATTCTAAAGATCGTTTTAGCTTATCAAGCTTTTGGTATTCTTTTAATTCTTCCTTCTCTTCTTCGAGTGTTTGCAAACGTTCCTATTGTGATATGTATTAAAAAATATCTTATTTGGGTTAATAATTTTTCCTTAAAAAAAAAAAAAAAAAAAAAAAAAAAAAAAAACCCCTATTTTATTTCCTACCCAAAACCCCCCAAAAAAAAAACCCAACTTTACACCAAAAACAAAAAAGCCTTCTAAATTCTGATTCATATTACACCCAAAAACTGACCAAAACCATATTGCCATAAAGTAGCTTAGGGTCGCCCTAAATTTGTTGTCCAGTGTATTGAAACAACGGTAAACAAAACTCATCCTAAATCCTTGAAACAATCCTGACTTTTAATGCTTCATGCTTTTAAAATTATAACAACATCCTAAATGTAGTGGTTTTTTAGGTTGTAATTATATATTAAAAATTTTATATAAAGTATTTGATTTTTTGCAGATCTAAAAAAACAATAAAAGTAAAACGTTACCTCAAATTACAGAATTATTATCAATAATTTTTAAACATGTCAAGCTGTTGAATAGTGTTTATATAAATTTTTCAATAATTACTTTTATTTTTTTAGCAAATTCAATATATATTTAAAAAGAGGGGAAACAAGATGCGTCACCTCAACCATAACAATTTTAAACCTCCAAAAATTATTTATACTTCAATATATTTGAGTAGCTCCTCGATCTTTTCACGCTTACCTTCAGTCTCCTTAACAATTTGTTTGCTTTCCTCCTTACGTTCATCATAAACACGTGTACCTAAGTATAAAATATAGTAAATATAACAAGGGTGACCATGATATGCTGGAAGCTTTTGTATTACACACTAAGTTAAGCAGGCCTGGTTAAACTGGAACATAAACGATTTTTACAGGATAGAGAATTTTCGATAACGATCCCCGGTTTAGTTTTTCTCCCAATGCATTCCATTTTATTTAATACTGCGTCCGAAATTCAGAAAAAATTTACAAAATTTCTTTAACTATATTTTTTAAAAAAATCTATTAACATATTTAGACTCCTTATAAAAAACATATCTAAAGGTTATTAATTAAAACATAGAGGGCAACATAAATTTTTAACCCAAAGGAACCACTTAAGCTTTTATATAATCTTATTAAACTTTTTTTAGTTTACCATATCAAAATTGTTATATCCGTTATAGCACCCGCTAGCCCATATTTTTACACTGCTCAAGCCGGGTTCACGATTTTGTCTAAAAAAAACCTTGCATACTCATTAATTATAATTTCCATTGCTTATTTTATCTCAAAAATCCTTGCATTAAAAACCCAAAATGAAATAAATGTTGAACTCACTTTTAAAAAGCTCAATAAAAAGTATTAAAAATAAATAAAATTCTTAAAAAACGGTTATATTGGAAATTTAAAATTTTATTTTAATAAATTATCAGGCTAATAAAAATTATGATAGAAGTGTATATTATATTTAAAAATTAAAACATGAATAATATAGTTTTTAATTAAAACATTAAAAACCTAAATCTCAAAAGAGCTTATATAAGAAATCGGTCCCAAACACCCGCCTAAAAAAACAGGCCAAGCTAATTTTGACGGAGACATAGAAAAGAAGAATTACGGGACGGGCTGGGCTAATTATTTATATCTCAATAAGCGTTGTTTTTTTTAACAGTTGATAGCACGAATGAAATGATATCACGCAATAAAAGTAGTAATGCTACACTACACTATATTTAGAATGGGCCAGGTCTGCTGGCGTAAGTTTTCAATCTCCTATTTCCCTATTTTTTTTACTATTTTAACAAGAATTAAAAAAAGACAAATTTATTTTTAAGGTTGAAGGGTATTACTTCTACACTCTGTATTTTATTGATAATTTTAAGACAAAATTTTATAAGCTTGTAATTAAAATATTTTGGCGCTTTTTTTGAATGCATGCCGAGCCGGCCCTCAATTTAAACAATCAAATTTCGGGCCCGGCCGGCCTAAATTGAAAAATATGTCTGGCAGGCTGGGCCGTTAAAAGATTCACTGGGCCGGGCCTAAGTTGACAAATATATAGGGCGTTGGCCGGAATATCACGGCCCAATTTTAAATCCTGCTTATATAGCAAGATTTAATATATTTTAAACATGAACACCAATATCCTCACTCCAGTGGGGTGACACACTACAAACAACCAATAGACAACTACAGAAAAATAAAACAAGCATCATTTACCTGCCACCTCTTTAAGGAGTTTTAACCTTTGAGAATCAGGAGCTGTAGCCATTTGATTTATTTTGCCTGTATGCATTAAAAACATACTATTAGAAAGTATATTTATAATAGAAAACAAAAAAAAAATTTAAGTTTAAATTTAAAAACCCTTAAGTTCGTGTTAATATTGAAAACTTTCAATGCTAATATTTAAATCCATTTATTTACTTTTTGATTTTATATTAAGACTTAGATAAATTCATAACATTCATATTTTTTTTTTAAATTTAAAAACAAATATCACTTTTTTAATAGCAAAATGGAAACCTTTTATTATACATAAAAAGGGTTAGTTCTACCAATCTAAAACTACATAAAGTTTTTTAATCTCACAATCTTTTTTTATTAGTAATTGGCAAGTTAATTAAACAAATAACCATCCCATCTAATAATTAGCCTATATATTTTCACTAAGCATATATCAAATACCAAACTTTAGATTAAAGAAATTTTTAGGCTAACAGGAGGGTTTTTATAAATAATTTGGGGCAAATTATGTTTAAAATATATTTTTTTAATTCAAAAATGAATTATAACCTAAAATAAATAGTGTTAAGAAGCTATCACCAAAACCCTATGATATCAGCAAGCCAATAATTTAAGATTTATCAACAATCTTAAATCTGTAAAATTAATTGTAGTACAATCTTTTAACTTAATTAATATTCCTTAAGTAAATCCCAATTCCTTTTATTAAATTAGTTTAGAAATCAGCTACATTCTATTTCTTACAAAGAAAAACAAACAATAAATAGTTAGAAACAAAAATTCATGCACTGTAATTTTAACATGCCTATTTATAAAAAATTTTATATAAGAGCATAAATTCTTTTACAATATAGTAAATTTTAATAAGCTAATTTAAGCTTTTTTAGTATAAACTCCTGGCTAATAGCCAAGGTATGTGCCATACAAACATTTAATTATGTGTATCAAAAAAAAATGATAAACATGTAAAATAATAAATTTTTCAAACCTTGCTTAACAATATAGTAAGGATTACTGCGAGAAAACCCTGCACTTTCTAGAAGGTTCATAACATCAGTCTTAGTTACAATCTTTTTCTCAAGAAAGTATTGATCTTTTTTTGTTCCAATAACTCTTCTAAGTGATATTTCATCTTTTTCAATCTAAAAAAATTATCTAGGAGTAAAAAATACTGGCAATCTATTATCAGAATTATCAAAAATAATTTCCACAAAAGCAGATATCACTTTAGGACCAGAGCCTTCATGTAACAATGCTTGTCTTTGTTCGGGTCTAAGATGACTAAATTCATCACTAAGCACAAATTGAATAGCTGTTAAATATATTAAATAATGTTGCTAAACATTAAAAAATAAATATAAAAAATCTGTTAAACCATAGAAAAAGTTGCTTTTTCCGGAACCATTTCTACCTACAATCACGTTGTGCTTTGAGCTAAATGGATCAATAAAAGTTTGATCCCTATAACTCCGAAATCCCTGAATAACAACCTAAAAATTAATTTAAAAAATAAGTTACTTGTTTGATAAACATATGGAATGAGGCGCGTTTACAACCGATTTTTGGTTGTGGTGTCCTAAATTATTTTTTTTTTCACTTTTTTTAAATTTGTAAAGTTTTGGTATTTGTTTAATTAAGACCAATCAAATTTGTTTACGTCCAATGACTGTGTCTAGTTGGAAAATTGAACGCATATAATTAATAAGACCGTGACACACTTTTAGCTATAGATGCCTCAAATATTGGGGTTGGCGGTGTATTATTTCAACGCCATAAACATTTGGAACATCCAAATTGTTTTTTTCGCGTCTGTCCTAGCCCGTAATACTAATAGATTATACTAGAAGATTAATTGATTGATGTGCTAAATTCAGCTATGTCATCACGACTTGCAGAAATAGTTTTTATAATAAAAGAAGTTTTAGTTTCAAATAGAATATATATTTTTAACTTATTTTTTAGAATAATTTAGATCCTAGTGGCCTAGCCACTAGGATATACTAGTTTAATAATAAATATAGTTAAACCATACCATATTCAGTCTAATTCATATTCGTATGAATATATCGATAATGGAACAAAATTTTTTAAAAATTATTCTAAAAAATTTACCGCCAAACCCGTGGACGAACCAGGCGAAATCAAAAACTTCTTAAAAACATTTTGGCTTACACCCTAAATCATTGCCGATCGGTACGTCGGTAATATTAGGGGTCTTTGATAAATATACATTAGAGGACAGCGTTAAAATTGACAGTGAGACACATTCTATTCCCATAATCCCATAAGTAATTCTCTTAAGGCAACATAGGGATATCGACTCGTTATATAATTGCTTCTTCCCCCCCCCCCCCCTCTCCCCCCTTTTCACCACCTACGTTATGCTATACGATCTGATCATTGACTACCAATATTCTAATTCGGCACAAACTAAATTTAAATTCTCATGAATTGGCCCGAACTAAATTGAACTCTCATTATTCTAAATCGGTAAAAACTATTAACTGGTAACATTAACCTTCAAATAATTCACAATTACACTTTATTCACACACCAACCCAACAAAAGTTCTCAAACACAGATACAAATCAAACGTTTCTCAAACATAAAACAGATCACACCTCAACAACGGAATTAAGGCTTTGCATACTTATGGAAAGGAAGGTGGTCGCGCAATAGATACCGGTTCGTTTTTCCTTATTTTATAAGGTTGCTTAACAACTCGCGAAAGTGTAAGACCTAGAGTTACCAGTACGGCAAATTCCGACTGAGGCTAGGCACATCGCAGAGGAGCGTAAAAAATTAATAAACCACCTGTACACTGAACCCGAATTACGCAGGCCGCACACAAGGAGAGGTGACATAACTTAAAAAAACGGAACAAGAGACTAGCAAAGTTCAACACTCGTACAATGGCAACCCACAATCCGGTCTAACCAAGTCAATTACGATAGCCATAATCCCCAATTATTCAATTTCTGGTTTATATGCAAACACTATCTTCCGCAATCATCTAATTGTACAAATCAGGAGACTACGACAACTACGATGCCCCCTGAAAAACGGAGGTGTCGTAGCCCGTAATACTAATAGATTATACTAGAAGATTGATTGATTGATGTGCTAAATTCAGCTATGTCATCACGACCTGCAGAAATAGTTTTTTATAATAAAAGAAGTTTTAGTTTTAAATAGAATATATATTTTTAACTTATTTTTTAGAATAATTTAGATCCTAGTGGCCTAGCCACTAGGATATACTAGTTTAATAATAAATATAGTTAAACCATACCATATTCAGTCTAATTCATATTCGTATAAATATATTGATAATGGAACAAAGTCTTTTATAGATTATTCTAAAAAAATATTTTGATATTTTTAATAATGAAGGTTTGTAAAATGGCCATGAGGTAGTTATTGACTTAAAGAGACCACACCACGATTTCTACCTTTTTGGCGCATAAATTCTGCAATTTATCTAGGAATAGTGGAGGTTTTTTATTACTGGGTAAAACAAAACGTTTTAGAACCAAGGAATTATAGCTAACCACTAGTCATATAAGGAAACTTGGAATGCGCAGTTTAGGTTAACCGTTAACGCGTGTTTAATACCTATTATATCCACTATCACGAGAGAAGATTTACTACAAGATACGGCATATTTATTCATTCAGATAGATTTCGCCCACATGCGTATTTGCAAATGATCATTAGTATTAAGAGTCTTAAAATTTTAACTATAAATTCGCCTATGTTTTATATGCTTTTGTTGCCTTATGGATTGACCACCTCGACGCCAATATTTTAGCGTAAGATGTACAATATTTTCAGGTTATGCATGGTGTCTTTTATTAATTAAATAATATTTTAACCAGCGATTAGCACTGTGGGATCTATACGGACCCCAGCACATTTTGAAAGTCTAAATTTTGAGACTTTTCTCTTAAAATAAACAAAATTAGTAATTAAAATTGGTCTAAGTCTAATAAGAAAATTTGTTTAGAAACTAGAAATTCTATTGGGGTCCGTATAGACCCCATACTCTCAATTTCACTGTTGAAAATTATTATATTGCCTTATTATAAATTTAAACTAAAAAAATTGCAACCTTATTTTCTAGGTATTAAGTACATTATGTTTGTATTGTATTATAACGATATGAAATTTTTTTTTTCTTTATAAAATATCTAGTTTTAAAGGTGAATAATAGCCATAAGTTATTTTTTCTTGAATTCTTCTAAAGATGTTCTACTAAACCTAAAAACACTATTTGATTTATAATATTGATACATTTAGTTCATTGACAAGATATATCTAATGAAACCTAGAAAAATAAAAAATTCTAATTTTTCAGATTTTTTTTATTCTCTGTTAAAAATTTACGATTTACATTAGTTTGTAAATAATTTAGAACGTTATTATTTTATTTTTAGTCAGGATCCAGAGTCAAATCTGGGTCACCGTCAGCCCTCAGAAGGCCTGTGTGAAAATCCTGAAATTCTGAACAACATTAATAACGACAAACAAAACCAAAAAACAAATGCTAAGGCGTCCCCTGCATGCCCCGCTTGGTTTATCCGGCCTGCATCAAATGAGAAGAAACATTAGGGTCCATTCTGCTAAACAAAAAGAAAAAATACGATTTGCAAGTCTCATTGTGGGGACCATGAAGAGAAAAATGGCGGAAGTGGCTAACATGATGGCTAAAAGAAGGATTGATGTGATGTGTGTGCAAAAGACCAAAATGAAAGGAGCAAAAGCATTGATAATGGGTTTAGGATAAAAGATGTTTTACAACGGAAATGACAACCAGCGCAACGGAGTGGGAATTACACTAACTCAAGCACTGATACCAGCAGTTATCAAATTGCAAAAAGGCTCCAAACGAGTCATGGCGATTAAGTTTGTCATCGAGGGAAAAGTCACCAAAGTAATCTCATTGTATGCACCTCAAACCAATCTCACTAAGCAAGAAAAGGACGAATTTAGGGAACTGATGGAAGTTATGTTATTAGACATACCAAAAAATGAACTAACACTTATAGCTGGAGATTTTAACGCTCATGTAGGTCAAGAAAACACTGGGTACGAAAGAGTCCATGGTGGGAAAGAATATGGAGTTATCAATGAAGATGAGGAAGGGGGGGGGGCACCTGCTAAGTGCACAAGCATACGATATAGATATAGCTACCACCTTCTTCTGCAAAAGAAGGTCTCTTCTTATCACCTATCAAAGCGGCAAAAATAAGTCTCAAATAGACTTTATGCTAGTCTCAAGACCGCAGCTCAAACAAATCAAAGACTGCAAGATCATACTGAAGTATCAGCGCAGCACCATCTCCTTATCATGGACTTCGTGTTTCAACGACAGAATTCCACACACAGTTCAATTCCTCCCCCAAATTAATTGGCCTAAGCTTAGAGATAGAAACGAGGTCTTTGCTATCAGCTGCAACTTACCCGACGACTACAGCCACGAGGACACAAAAAGTTCAATACAATTCTGGGAACAGCTTTCCTCAAGACTCGACACGCAAGGACATACTTGGAATAACAAAAGGAGTGCGTGATAGAAAAGGAGTTACTTGGTGGTGGAATGCAAAAGTAGAGCTCGCTATTGCAGAAAGAAAAATCTGTTCGAACGTTAAAAAAAGAGTCAACTGACCAACGACAAGCTCAAATATTAACTTCAATGCAAAGCCGTCAGAAGCGTCGTACGTCAAGCTAAGAGCGAAGTTTACGAGAGAACATACAACGTGGCCACCAAAAGTGGACAATATTTGATATTCAAGATGGCAAAGCAACGTGAAAGGCAATCAAGGGAGTGTCACGGAAATGTAAAGTTCATCAAAAACAGAGAGGGCAGGCTTCTCGTCGATCAATCTAGCGTCTTGGTAGGATGGAAAAAATACTTTAAAAATTTACTGAACAGCGACCATAATGCAATTGAGCTTGAGGATATTCCCCCAAACTGCAACCTTATACCACCAATCACCAAATCAGAAGTTAGCCTTCAACTTAAAAAAATGCGCGAACGGCAAAGCAACGGGACCCGACAATATACCCATTGATGCTGGAAATATTTAGAAAAAGAGGGATATCGGCGTTAACAACTCTATTCAACTCGATATTAGCGCATCAACAAATACCTTCCAATTGGCAAAAAAGTTACATTATACCAATATTCAAAAACAAAGGCGACGCGTTTGATTGCCATAACTACCGCATCAAACTAATGTCCCATACCTTTAAGAGTTTTGAAAAAATCCTAGAAACCAGAATGCGAGAAGTTATCGAGATTGAAATTGAGCAATGCGTATGAGAGGGAGGTTTACAACGGACGCTATTCACACTGTTCACAGTTTGACAGAGCGTTTCACAAGAAAGAATCTGAAGCATTACTGCTTGCTTCAAGACTTAGAGGAAGCGTTCGATAAGATCCCGAGAGCAGTATTATGGTGGGCGTTAAGGAAAAAGAACGTGCCTGAGTCGATAAGTTCAGAGCTTGGACAACAACCTTACTTACGTAAGAAGTTCGGGAGGAACTTCAAAGGGTTTCACAATCAAGGAGAGATTGCAGGGGCTTTAAGTCCCTTGGTATTTATCCGTTAATGAACGTGATAACAAAAGGCGTTACCACAAAACCACCGTGGCACATACTTTACGCAGATGACATCCTGCTCATAGCTCAAAATTCGGAGGAATTGCACGAAAGTCTACTGAGTTGGAAACGTGCACTTGAAAAGCTATATATGCGTGGTTTAGTTGGTTTTTTGTGTTTTTCTTTGATGTTAATTTGTTTTTTGGGATTTCGCTTTTTGAGATTTTTTTATTACAAAAAAAATATTTTTGTTTTTAGGCAATTGTCTGTGTTTTATGTTTTTATGTTTTAAGTATTTATAGGGATTTTGCATCTCAAACAATTTTTTTTCCATTTTTGGCAAGTGTCGCATCATGTATTTATTTGATGTTATAAGTAATTTTTGAAAAATTTTTCCTTTTCAGACCAAAAATATTTTTTTTTGTTTTTGACATTTGTTGGTGTTTCATGTATGAATATTTTCAATATTATATATTATGAGCTAAATTTTTGTGACTTTTTTTTAAATATATAATAAAAAAAACTAGTAATTAAAATTTGGTCCAAGTCTAATAACAAAATTTGTTTAGAATTTAGAAATTTGGGGTCCATATGAACCCCACCTTCTCAATTTTAATGTTGATAACAATGTTATTGCCTCTATTTAAATTTAAATTAATTAATTGCAACCTTATATATGAGTTCTTTTTTTTAAATAATTTTAATTTATAAGTATACATAATGTTATTATTGTATAATAATGATA
Organism: Acutogordius australiensis; assembly: GCA_030555515.1. Taxonomy (NCBI): domain Eukaryota; kingdom Metazoa; phylum Nematomorpha; class Gordioida; order Gordea; family Gordiidae; genus Acutogordius; species Acutogordius australiensis. The sequence continues at coordinate 23,766,181 of CM060242.1, forward strand.
TGAATTATTTTTTTTTCTTTTTTAAAATATCTAGTTTTTATAATAAATATTTTTTGAATTATGTTTTACTAGACGTTAAAACACCATTTGATCGATAATATTGAAACACTTAATTTATTGACATGATTTTAATGCAATATGGAAAAATGAAAAATTTCAATTTTTCAGATTTTTTCCTACTTTGTGTCAAATAAAACGTGCAATATTCATTAATGATAACTTATATAAGTCTATAATTAAAGAGCACGTACTCAACAAAATAATAAAAAAATAAGAGATCACAGCTTTAAAACTCTTGAAGTTATAGAGGTTAAATTGGGTTCCAGCATTCGCGTTACAAATTTCTCACTCTTTCATTCGCGATTTAATGTTTTAATTAATTTTTGAGTGATTTTGCATTTTGAAATTTTGCTTTTCAAACATATTTTTTTTTCATTTTTTGGCATTTATCGGTGTTTTATGTATTTCTTTGATGTTTTATTTAATTTTTGAGGGTTTCTACTTTTTGAGATATAGCTTTTCAGACAAAAATTTTTTCCCCAATTTGTGGCTCTCGTCGCTGTTTAATGTACTTTGGTGTTTCAAATATTTTTTGAGGGGTTTTGCATTTTGGAAATTTTCGAGTATTTTGCTTTTCAGTTCACCCGTAGATGAGTAATAGCCAAAAACAATTTTTTATCTTATATTTTTCGTAAAACTAACTATTAGAAAAAAACACGAATTAATCATATTGATAGTAGATTTATTGGCAAGATTTATTTAATGTAAAATTAAAAAAAAAATTCCTATCACAGATTTTTTACTACTTTGTGTAAAACAATTTTATAGTATGCATCTTTAATAATATTAAATAGTTTATTAAAAAGCACGTTTTTTCTATAAAATAATAAAATACAAAGTTTATAGTTTTAAAAGTCTAGCTTTAATTGGGGTCCTTAGAAACTAACTATACTATTCGCGTTACGAATTTCTCACCCTGCGTATTAAAGACCATGTTTAACCTATGGAAATATTTAACAAAAATGACCCTTTTCTTACATAAATCACCAAGCTAAACTCAAAATACAATATTTGACGCCTCTAATTTTTATGGTTTGAGTTTTTATAAGCTGGCAGGAAGTTATCGCAAGAAAAGTTCTTTTAAATATCTTATAAATTATAATTTTTTACTTTAATTAATAAAGATGGATAAATTGTTTTATCCATTAAAGCTATTCCCTCCCATACATGATAATGATAACACGTAATGCAGCTGTTTTTTGGCAAAAGTCTATTAAATTTTATTTGGGACGTCATACAAATTGAAATTTACCTTAGTCATTACTGGTGACCCCAAGGTTGGCTGCGGCTTTCAAAACTATAAAAAAAAATTTTCAAAAAAAGGTTTAACCCGCGAATGCTAGGGTGAGAAATTTTTAACGCCAATGCTACAATGGGGTCCATATTGACCCTAATTTTAAAACTCTATATCATCAAGAATTTTAATGCTCTTTATTTTTATATTATTTTGAACAATACGTGCTCTTTAATTAAAAAAATGTAAGTTAGAGTTATCATTAATGATTTTGTATATTTCATTGATATATCTTGTCAATAGACTAAATGTATCATTGATCAAATCGTGTTTTTAGGTCTAGGGGAACATTTTTTGAAAGATTCGTGAAAAAAAATATTTTAAATTAGAAAATTATTTTTGGCTATTATTTATAATAAAAACTATATATTTAAACAGGGGAAAAAAATAATATATGTCATTATAATACAATAAAAAGCATTTTATATACTTACTTAAAAAAACAATTAAAAAATTAGGTTGCAATTATTTAAGTTTAAATATAAATTAAGGCAATATCATGGTTTTCAAGTAAATAGAGTGTGGGGTCCATACGGACCCCATTAGAATTTCTAATTTCTAAACAAATTTTGTTATAAGACTACTAATTCTAATTCCCATATCTGTTCATTAAGTATTTAAGAACACAAAAGTTTGACCCATAATATATAATATTTTAGAGGATATTCAAAAATCTAAAAGTGCTGGGGTCTATTGGACCCCACAGTACTAATCGCGAGTAAATTTCTTAAATTATTTATACAGTTTGATAATCAAATATACGCTCAATTTTTTTCTTCAAAACTTTTTTTTAAATCGCAGTCGTTGACAGGTGATTTTTTTCACTGTAAATAAAATTTTTTAAATTTTAATTTATTTTTTATATATAAATATAATGCGTAGATATTTGTGTTATTACCATATATGGTATCATTGTCCTGCTCCCAACCCCCCTTTGCTAAAAAATCTATCTTATGAACCATTCAAATATGCAATAAAAATTAAACATGTATGCTAAAATTGTTTACTCCGTTAAAATAAATTCTGGGCACGTCTCAGGTACACATCCTTTAATCACGAATATACATGTATTTTTGCCATTTATCAAGCGTGGACAAAATTCATTTTACTTTACACACAGTTTTTTTAAACAAGTTGCAAAGTTTAAAATTTGGCTTTAGTTTTTATCGCTAAAAAAATATTTATAATCTTTTTGTTTTTTGGGTTTTTAGTTATGTTTTGTGTAATATAAATGGGTAATAATTACTCAAAAATAGATCAGTTTATTGCTATAATAATATATGGTAAAACTTAACAACATATTGGTATTTTTTTAATGTTAAGATTAAGTTTGTAATCTGCTATTTTTAGTGTAAAAAATGATTGATATGAGGCACATCGACTAATATCAATGCCTGGTGACATTAAAATAAAATGCAAATGATGGATAAAATCTCATATATATTTTCTGACTTTCCAAAGAATCTTTAGCCTTCGGCTATTCCCTTAGGTCTATATCAAAATAATGTCCATTTATAACCCGATTTCATAGTTTCGACCTTGAGTATATAAGTTTTAAAAAAAAATTTCAGGGTGGGTTTGGAAATTAAATCCCAAAACGCAAAATCTCAAAAAGCACAATTTTGAAGTGATGAACATATTTTGCCGGGAATTTTATTTTTCCATTTTGCATTTGTCGGTGTTTAATGTATTTGTTTGATATTTTAAGTAATTTTTGTGGGAATTAGTTTTCAGACAATTTTATTGTTTTTTCCTATTACCGATGAATTATTTATTTCTTTGATGTTTTAAGTAATTTTTGAGGGAATTTGTTTTTGGGATTTTGCTTTTCAAATTTTTTTCGTTTTTTTCGCATTTGTCGGTGTTTCATGTATTTCTATGTTTTTAATTCTAAGTAATTTTTGAGGTTTGCTTTAAACAAAAAATTTTTTCGTTTTTTCGCATTTGTCGGTGTTTTATTTCTTTGATGTTTTAAATATTGAAAGTTTTTCCTTCTTAGGATTTTAAGACAACAATTTTTTTCGGCATTTGTCGGTGTTTTATGTATTTCTTTAATGTTGGTTAATTTTTGAGGGATTTTATTTTTTGGGTTTTGCTATTCACACAAATAATTTTTTCGTTTTTTAGCAATAGGATTATGGCTCGTGCGCTCGGCATTAGTTTTTACTGATTCATTTTAATAAATTGGCTACCCTCATTTTTTTGTCAGACTTCAAGTTGGGGCCAAAAGTTAAATATGTAGGAACCCCCAATTTATATGATTTTTAAAGTATCACTATTTTCTTTTTTATTATTATTAATATCATTTAATCAATATTATTTCCAATTTTTAGACCATTTATTTCATCTTATTTTCGAAATTACTATTGTAAATTCTAATGATAATTAGCTGTATTATTATTAGCATCATAAATATTAGTGCCAACATTTTTACAAATAATTTTAGCTTACGTTATTTAAAAAACAGCTTTAGTAATTTAAGTAGTTTTTGTATGTGCTTCTCTTTACATCCTGTATTTTAAATAATAAATGGATGATGGTTGTATAATAATTTCTTACTTTTTAAACTGTTTTTTAAATTCTTTTTTAAAAGTCTTTTGCAAACTTTAAAAACTGGTATAACAATATGATTTCCAAACGATTAATATAATTTCCTAATATCACCCATTAGTCCTAACTTCGGAATATATTAATTTTCTTCGTGTATTATACTGATAAAAAAATTATACTGGACAACAAAAAAAACAACATCAACGATTTTCTGAGAGTTTTGTAGTGAATTTTCTTGCGATAACGATCCCGGGTTTAGTTTTTTTTCCAATGCCTCCAATTTTTAAACCGCGTCCAAAGTTAAGAAAAAAATTTATAAAATTTCTATAACTATTACTTTTCCAAAAAATCTATTAACATATTCAGATTCCTTATAAAAAATATATTTAAAAAAGGTTATTACCTAAAACTATTAGCAATTTACTTTTAAGTTATTTAGGATCAAAAAACGGATTTCGAAAACCACTAATATGTAAATGGTAAAATAAAAAAAAATTAAATATTCTAAAAAAATTTAAACCCCTTACGTTAATAATAAAGTTTCCGTTATCTAAATAAATTTTTAAACTTTTATTACTAGCCATTTTATGATATAGAAGCCCAAAATACCCCAAAAATTGAATCTCAACATTGACACCGAATAACTAAAAATCTGAGGCATTGGCTAAAATTCTAATTTCATATTCGTGATCAGCCCCAAAAACTTGACCAAAAACTATAGTTGCCATAAATGATGCTTAGGGTCGTTCAAATTTTGTTGTCCAGTGTTATCGATAATTTACTTTACAAATTATATTTTTATTAAATTATTTATTTTACAAAATTAAAAAATAAAAATATAAAGAAAAATAAGTATATTAATGTTGTAACAAAAGACCCTTTAATTCTTTTTAATTTAAATACAAAATTTTTGGTCAAATTGTCTTTATTTGAATTAGTTTAGTTCGAATATCATTTATATTAGGTTCAACTCAAAATTTGGTATGGCGTCCAAACATGGGATTCTGGCGGTCGTCAAAATAAATTCATTCCAATTCCTTAGATCAAGCCCGTTTTATTAAGTTGCTTAATTATTGTTGTCTAATTGTAAGCTGTGGGTCATTTGAGGTTGACGTGCATTCCAGTACTGATGTGATCGGAAGAGTAAGTGTTTGATATTGAAAGGCCATTAGTTTCCAGCTATCGTTTGTGGCAAATGTTGTTTATTGTTTGGTTAACTAAAAGTTCTTTAAAAATTCTTAAAATTATATATGGTGCAGGCGTCAGCATTAAACGCGCATTTGGCATCGCTATCCTCAATTTGGTCGCAATGTGCGCTATCATATCTTTTTTTTTATATTTTTAATCAAGTGAAAATGTCAAAATGGTCGCCAACGGCGTCATTGCTTTTTTAATTGAACCTAAAAAAGTTCAAACTGATTTTAAAATATTTAGGTTTGGGTTTTAACTAATGTTTCAAATATTTGTTTATGGAAAAATATTTTTATTCGCCTCGCCTATACTTTATATATCTACATTTTTATTGTTAATTTTAACTATGTCCTAGCGATAATGCAGGGTCGCTAAACAAATTAATTTATATTGTTCTGATCGTTTATTAACTTTATTTACTTTCGGGGGATAGGGCTATAGAGGTTGTTACTTTCTCTAAGTCTCATGCTATGCCTTGTCTGGGTCTGTAACCTCCTGAGCTGTTATTATTACATTGACTCTTTTCCGGTAATAGATTCAACTATGGCCATTGTGGGGTAAACACCTCGAATTATTTAAAATAATATTGCAGTGAATATATACGTGTAGGAAAGGTCGTCATCAGAGGATATGGAATAAATAAAGTTATAAATAGATGAATAGATGAGATGACGATAAATAACGTTTTGATGAATATGTTGCCTGGTGAGCGTTTTTTTTATAGAAATTTGGCTAAGTTTAACGGCTGCGTGGGTTGTGTCGGACACCCCCGACAAAGTTTTCCTGACGTTTTTAATTTACTAACAAAATAAAATAATAAATCTAAGCAAATTAAAATAAGTATATTAAATTTTCAAAGGTCAAAACTTCGAATTCCTTCCAATTTGAATTTGTAAGCTTTGGTCAAATCGTCTTCATTTGAATTACAGTTCAAAAAAGTTCAACTTATATGGGATTTTGGCGGTTGTCAATAATTTCGGCTACAACAAATCTTTTGAGCAATAAGTTTATTTAGGGTGTATACCAAAAGCATAGTTAATTAAATTTAATTTGCAGCAAAACCTTAGATAAAAACAGAGTTTTTTCCCCAAATGAACTATAAAAATCATAGTTAATCCGCGATTAGGTAAGTGGGTCTGGCAATCTGCGACATTGAGAGTGTACAGTTGAAGGAAGTTTTATAAGTCAAGAGGCTTAAAATTTATCGTTTAATTTAAACGATAACTATTCCTTATATCTTTTTATATAAACATTTATTAAGTTTATTATTAGTCACAATAAATTTACTTCTTTTACAATCTTAAAATAGCGCAGTCGTGAGCCTAGGTTGCGAGATGCCAGATATTCTGGTCCAAGGTAAAATATGTATGAAAAAACTTTAGTCTGATTTTAATTAGAAAAATAAGGTCTCTTAAATAAGTTGTCGTTATGCAAGTCACTATGGGCAAAATTATTTTGTTTATAAGGGCACGTGCAAAGTGAGTTTTAATTTTCGCAAAATTTTAAAAATTCTGAAATTTTAAAAATTTTATTTTTTTTTATTTCAAAAATAGCATTTTATGTGCATAAACAAAATTTGGCAACTTTTTAAAAATTTGCGTTTTATTACAAAAATTTTTTTTTCAAAATTTTGAAAATTTTACGAAAATAAAACTCACTTTGCACATGCCTTAAACAAAAGTTTTAAAAATTTTGGCCGTGCGAAAATAGGGGGGAAACGTAACCTTAATGTTTTAACCCGCGATTTGTACTGTGGGGTCCATACGGACCCCAGCACTGTTTATATTTTGAATATTTTCGAATAAAATACACAGGTCAACAAATATTAATGTCACAAACGTGAATTTTATGAAAACATAAAAGAATGCATCCGTATGATGGCCTAATCTCATATAAGTTTTTCGTTTTTCTTAGTTTCTTCCATCTTTGGCTCCTTAGATCCGTCTGATAACAAAAAATGGCCTTTTTTGACCAAATTGACAGATCTAAATATACCCTAAAAAAGAAATTAAAAATCTTTTTTGCATATAGAAATCCCTTGTAACTTATATTTTTAATCACAAATAATGGAATATAAATTCTATAAATATATTAAGCTTTTACATCGGCATTTAGATAATACAAAATATTTCTCGTCTAAACTTAAATACGACATGATATATTATCGGTTTTTAATAAAGATATTATTTGAAGTTTGAATTCTAGTTTAACTATCGTGAATATGCAAAATAAAAATTTCTATTTATTTTTGTTTTTGAATTTTGTTTTTTTAACCTTTTTCAATTTTCAATGTTTATAACTGATTAACTAAGTTTGATTAAAAAAACGGTAAACGGCTTAAGATGGCAGGTTTGATCTCTGTTAACTCATAAATAAATGTTGACCTGTAATATATATTATTGACCAAATGACTTTTTTCTTAAATATATAATAAACAAAACTAGTAATTAAATTTTGAAAGTCTAATAGTTATTTTTTTCAAAATATTTTTACATATTAAGTAGATATAATGTTTGTATTGTATAATAATAATAGATATTATTATTTTTTCTTTGTAACCAGTTTTTAAGGTAAATATAGGCCAAAAATAATTTTTTATTTCATAATATTTTTTTTTTCAATGAATTTTTTATAAAATGCTCTACCCGACCTAAAAACAGGATTTAATTAATAATTTTAATATATTTAACTTAGTGATGTGATTTATTTAATGTAATATGGAAAAATAAAAAATAATTTTTTCAAAATTTTTTCTACGTCAAAAAAAATTTGCACAATTCATTAATGATAACTTATATTCTATAATTAAGAAGCACGTTTTTTTTTTCTTTAAAATAATAAAAAAATAAAGATCATAGCTCAAGAAACTCTTGAAGTTATAGAGGTTTAAAATTGGGGTTTGTATGGACCCCACTGTACCAATCGCTTTACAAAAATCTCACAATACCATTCGCGGGTTAAGGCCTTGATCAAGTCATTATAGAACATAATTATGTTGATTGTAGTTCAGCCCTAAAACTTGTAGTGGAGTGGACCCTTAAAGCCCTGAAAACAAATTTATTATTTATTAGAAATTTATCTTTTTTTTAAAGGAATAAACTAAACTTGTAAATTGTAAAATGAAGGGAGGAAAATATACCCTAATGAGCCCTGAATAAAATTTTTCTTTTATGGAGTTTTATTTTGATTTAAAAGGTACAAACCCGACTTGTAAGAAGGAGGGTAGACAGTGAGCCTACGTAAAACAAAATTTTTCTTTTATATATTTTTCTTTTTATTTTAATTCCCAACTGGTAGGGTGAAAAATTTGTAACGCGAATGCTAACGAACCCCAATTTCCTTTATAACTCGAAATTTGAAGCTATGAACTATTTTTTTATTTTGAAGAAAAATAGCTGCTCTTTAACGCGCGAATGATAGGGTGAGAAATTTGTAACGCAAATGCTATGATGGGGTCCATACGGACCCCAATTTTGAACCTCTATAACTTAAAAAGTTTTAAAGCTATCTTTATTTTTTTATTACTTTGAAAAGAAATACATGCTTTTTAATTATAGATTAATAGTTATTATTAATGAATATTGCAAATTTTATTTGACACAAAGTAGAAAATAATCTGAAAAATTAAAATTTTTTATTTTTTCATACCTTAAATAAATCATATCAATAAATTAAATGTATCAATATTATTAATCGAATCGTTATACGTCTAATAGAACATATTTAGAGAGTTTCATAAAAAAATTTAAAAAAATTATTTTTGGCTATAAAAACTAGATATTTTGAAGAGAAAAAAACACAATATATTATTTTTAAACAATACAAACATTTTAAATACTTAATAATTAAAATAATTTAAAAAAATAACTGAAATATTAGGTTGCAATTATTTAAGGTTAAATTTAAATAGAGGCAATAACATAGTTTTCAACACTAAATAAAATTTGTTATTAATTTGTAAACGAATTTTGTTATATGATTAAGACCATATTTAAATTCCTAGATTTGGTCAATATGTATTCAAAAAAGTCACAAAAATTTTTCCCATAATATATAAATTTTTTGAAGATATTTAAGAATCAAGATGTGCCAGTGCTAAATTCGGGTTAAAAAGAAATAAATCAAAATCGTTAAAAGGGGAAAAAAATATATTCGAATTATTTCATAATTAGTATATAGGTGTAGCGGTTTTCTCATTTTAAAACTGAGCCTGAACAAGCGTACAATTTTTTTTATGAGAAGTGAAAGTTGTTGTTATTAATCAGAATAATAACATAAAAACCTATAACATTTTAATGAAAATAGAATATAGATTGAGGGCAAAAGTTGAGGCTAAGGGACGGTCCTTTTTACCTTGGCATTACCTTAAACAAGGAAGTATTGGCATGTTCCTATTAAAGCAATCTTGGGCACTACAGCTCATGAAAAAAATACATATATGCCAAAAAAAATTTTGTCTGCAAAGTAATATCCCTCAAAAATTAATCAAAACATCAAAAGATACATAAAGTACCGACAAATGTCAAAAAAACAAAACAAAATTTTTTTGTCTAAAAAAATTCCTCATATAATGCTCAAAACATCAAAGAAATATATATCCGCAAAATGCAAAAAAAACAAAAAATAATTTTTGATTGAAAAGCAAAATCTAAAAAAGGAAATTCCTTCAAAAATCATCAATTATCTAAGACATCAAAGAAATACCTAAAACACCGACAAAACAAAAAAAAACTTTTTGCCTGAAAAGCAACACAAAGCAAAATCTCTCAAAAATTTCTAAAATCACTTAAAACATCAAAGAAATACATAAAACACCGACATATGCAACAAAACAGAAAAATATATTTTTGTCTGAGAAGCAAAATCCCTTAAAAAATTAAAGAACGACGAATGCAAAAAAAAACAAAAAAAAACGAAAAAAATATTTTTTGTCTAACGCAAAATTCCTCAAAAAACTCATTAAAACATCGAGAAAATACATTAAACACCGACAAATGCCAAAAAACGAAAAAAAAAAATTCTGAAAAGCAAAATCACACAAAATTTACTTAAAACATCAAAGAAATATATTAAACACAAATGCAAGGAAAATATAAAAATAAATTCTCGCCAAAAAGTGAATAATTACTTTATGATTTTGCTGTTTAAGATTTGGGATTTTGCGTTTTGGGGGCTTCTCACACCCACCCCTATCAAAACAGTGCAACCTTTTTAACATAACTCCCTAAGAATCTTTTTTTAATTTTTTTGCAATTTTGTTTACCAATTGTTTTTGCCTGATTTTAGTGTTGGAATATGGCATTAAATAAAATTTAACCCGCGATTAGCACTGTGGGATCCATACGGACCCCAGCACTTTTTGAATTTTGAATATCTTTAAAAATATTATATATTGTTGGCCAAAATTTTGTGACTTTTTTCTTAAATATATAATAAACAAAACTAGTAATTAAAATTTGGTCTATGTCTAATAAAAAAATTAGTTTAGAATTTAGAAATTGAATTGGGGTCCATAGGGATCCCACCCTCTCAATTTTAATGTTGAAAACCATGTTATCTCTATTTAAATTTAAACTTAAATAATTGCAACCTTATATTCTAGTTTTTTTTTAAATAATTTTAATTATTAAGTATACAAAGGTTTTTATATCATTTTTTTTCATGAAATTCTCTAAATATGTTTTACTAAACGTAAAACAATTTGATTAATAATATTAATATATGTAATTTATTGACATGATTTATTAAATGTAATATGGAAAAATAAAAAATTTTAATTTTTCTGATTTTTTTCTACTTTGTGTCAAATAAAAGTGTGCGGAAAGATAGTTAGGAAGCGGTCGAGACTTCCGGTGGGTGTAAAAAACCGAACTTTAAAAAGTTTTTTCGAGCAGTAGCGATAAAAAAAAAATCATTTGTCGAGAATGTGCCTAGGAATGTCGAGTTTGTATTTTTATCCACTAGGAAGTTTTATTTTTTGTTTAAACGACGAAATTCTCTCAGCGCTTTAAATGGTAAGGTTTTATTTTGAAATTTTTTTAGGTTAATTATTATAATATTGCCCACGTTTTTGGAAAGTTTCGAGATTTTATCAGCTTCCGTTACCGAGATATTTAAGGTTAAACAGGGGATTAAAATTTGAACTTTACACTCGGGATCGGTTTGACAAAAATTCTGACTACAGATTTTTCTTAAATTTTTATCGAATCATAATAATATAGTCCTTTACCTTTTCTCGAAAATTCAGCCTATTTTAGCCCATAGGAGCCGAGTTAGCGGTCCGGTACCGAAAGGTACATAAATGTACCTTTTAGGATTTCGGTCTTAAAGAGTAGTTAAAAAATATTTTTTAAACGTCCTTATCCATAATATATGTAAGCAAGTTAGGTCCTTAAAATTTATGCAAATTGAAGCTCTTCAGCTATAGCGGTGTGAAAGACCTAGGGTGCCAAACCCTGGAAATCATGTTGCTCTGTATGAATTAAATTAACACAAGAAGGTCGCCAAAACGATCAAAATTTGTCTTATCCTATTCCGTAATGATAGTTTTATTGTGGAATAAAGTGATTGACATAGCTACTTTATTTGTTTTGCTAAGATTGGGCCATATATTTTCAGGTACAAAAATACACCTATAAGCAGGCAATACGTAAAAGTTAAATTTTATTTATAATACATATATATTCTATTTGAAATGTTTATATTAATTTATTATATTAAAGTGGTCCGGGCCCGGACCCCCTTTGTTTAGTAAAATAATATTATACTGAATAATTGTACCTTAAGACAACTTTTTTTTTGAATTTAATATTTAACATATGTTAATACAAAACCACCCAACACACCACTCAACTATATACCGTCTCCGAGATCTAGCGTAGCAAAGGAAAATCGAGTTTGAAAATTAAATAGTAGATTAAATAGTAGATGATATAGGAATTTCAAGTAAACTTAATGATATTTTTTAGGAATTTAAAGACATTAAAGATGCATTTGATAATGTCTATAACATGAACTAAGATATTATTTTTTGTTTTTTAACAATTAACTTAAATCATTTAGTATAAATTTTAGGATCTTTGAGTCTTGATTTGTCGGAAAGTCATTCAGAGTTAGTTTTTGGATTTAATACTGATTTTTTTGGGCTGTATTTGCTTTAATTTTCATAGGAAAGTATATAGGAATAATTCTTTTCTTTTAACTTCAGATCTTTGATATGATGATATTTGCTACCAAATAGGTTTCTAGGGATTTATATGTTACTATTTTAATTTATTGAATTAAATAGATTTAGTCTGAATTAGTACTTGAATTTGTAATTAGAATAATTAGTTATTAAAGCTTTTGGTATATTTGGATTATGTCAGATTTAATTTTATTTGGAATTTAATTTTTTACACATAATTTTTTTAATTTTTATGTATATTTTAAAAAAAACTTTTTAAATATTTGATATTTTTTCAATTTTATTTGATTAATTTCAATTTTATTTAAAATTTAATTCTTTTTAAAAATTTTTTTTCATTTTTCATGAATTTTTTTTTAAATTTTAATAAAATTTTTTATTATTTCATAATTTTTATGAATTACTTTGAAAAAATTTTAAATTTTATTTGGAATTTAATTCTTTAGACAAATTTTTTTTAATTTTTATGTATATTTTAAAAAAAGCTTTTTAAATATTTGATATTTTTTTCATGAATTTTTATTTAAATTTTTTCAATTTTATTTGATTAATTTTTTTTTTAAAATTTTTTTTTAATTTTTATGTATATTTTTAAAAAACTTTTTAAATTTTAAGATGTTTGGAAGTAATATTAAAACCCAAGTTTTTACAATTTAAATTTTAAAAGGTTCGCACGTACAATATAAAAATCCAAAAGAGTTATTTAAGTAATGGCATGATAAATAACAATGCCCCAATCCAAATATTGCAATATATTAATAAAATGCCTTATATGGTCAAAATAATTTTTAGCAGTGGACAGGAAACTATATATGTCTATATAATTAGATAGAATCCTTATGGATTAAAAATATGAATATCGCCAATTGTACGTAGTTTAAACATAAATCTTTATTTTTCAAATTTTCTTAATTATCAAGCATAAAGAACCGTGACATTTTGTCCGAAGTTAGCAGGTGGACGGTCCAGAGTGTTTAGTATGATATTTTTCCTTTTATAGGTTGCTTATTTAAACCAACGTTAAATTATGCCCAAAGTCTTTATTTCCCGCTTGACGGTGATCCGCTATGACGGAAGAATTAAGTCGGCATACTAAATAAGTATAATTAAATTAGCCGCATATTTTATAAAACTAGGGTTACGTTGGAAGCATAAATTATAAAAATATTTAAACCGTTTTAACTGAAAGCAAAGCAAATCCACCTTTATTAGAACTAGGAAGTTCTTGATAGTTAAAAGTTAATGTTAAAGTAAAAATTTCAAATATGAACCAAACCTTGCAAAGACCACGTATTGGATAGTTATTAATCGATACCCAACCAAAACGATAACCACAAATCTAGACCTCACGACTATGAGAATACTCGGCTACGATAGAAACAATTACGAATAGTTTTAATCTGCTGCGCGCATTCACATTAATTTTTATAATTGATACAGATAGCATACGCTATACTTTTTGTATAGGGTAAGGTGTCTTAGTCAAATTAATTACTTGAGTTAAAAGAAAATAGTGCCTCAAAATATTACGTTAAAACATGCATATCATTTAAATAATTGGCCGACTCAATCATTGATAGAAATATTATTTAAAAAATTGATTTATTATCGTTGAAAGTGATTTATTGATAGTAAGATAAATATTCTTAATTTTACTTATCAATTATTAATTAAAATTTTTCTTCGGCATTTCTTACAGATTTACATCTTTTTGTCTTACTCATATTACTTTACACTTTGTACTTGTTTGTGATCAATTCATTAAATTTATCGCAAATAAATTGATTAAAGCTAAACAGTAATTTTACAAAAAGAAAAATATTTTCAGGAAAAACGTTAACGAGATATTCAATATAAGAAGGAATATAGGGGATTGTGGTTTATTCAAATGACAAATTATTAATAATAAATTATATTAGACTATAATCAAAGAGCACGTATTTTTCTTTAAAATAATAAAAAAAATAAAGATCATAGCATTAAAATTTTTGAAGTTATAGAGATCTAAAATTGGGGTCCATCATAGCATTAGCGTTACATATTTCTCACCCTACCATTTGCGAGTTAAAATCTATTTTTTTTTAAATAATTTTTGCTAATAATTAAAATTGAAAACTTTTTTTAAAGTTTGTTTTAGGGCGCGTTTAGATATTAAAATTTTAAATTTATATTAAAAAAATATTGATCCAATATAAATTTTTTTTTAATAGAATATAAGAATCTTATTATAATTATAGCTATGTTTATATAGATTTAGATATAAATTTATAAAGATTTTACTTAGAGCATCTAAATCAAGTTTTAGAAAATTTGTAAAAACAATAATTTTTAATGTAATAACTTAATAAATTTTTCAAAAATAAATTGGTAGAAACAAATTATGAAAGAGCGCGACCTGATGTGAGAAGACAAATTTCTAAATTTCATAAAAAACTGAATGATCTGAACGTGCTATCTATGTGTTGCAAAACATTTTTTTGTAAGGTCGGTTAAGCAAAAAATAAATTTTGCATGAAGATACTAATATCATGATGGATTACGATTACGATGATTATGAATCCCTTCCCCATGGGTCTACCGTTTACGCCCATATGATGGCAGGAGCGGCGGCTGGAATTATGGAGCACGGCTGCATGTATCCCATAGATTCAGTTAAGGTAGGCTATTTTCAGGACCGGTTTATGGTTTGATGGCGTTTAAACAACCATTTCAGGAGCCCAAAACACTCATTTTTCAATTTTGTGCTTAAAAAGCGTAAAAATTGCTTAACCTAAGCATTATATTCTCTTAATTTTGTCATAGTTTAATTTTTATATATATATGATATTTGTGAAATATAGCTTAACTTAAATTTTTAAAGTGTTAACTATTATTACATATATATCTTTGACTTTTTAAAAAAATCTACTTGAATTTAGGCAAAAATATAATTTTTTAATTTTTTTTTAAAATAAATTTAATGTAATTTATTTGTTTTGCTTAATACCAGCTAGTTTTTTTGTAAATTTTTAAGCCTTTATACAGTAAATTTGCCTATTTGCTAAAAAATTTTGGATTTTACACTAAGTTCCTAATGATTTTAATAATTAAATTTTTAAACAATGAGAATCAATTATGGAAAAAGTTTTTATTTCACAATATTTGCTTATTATTTTTATTATAATAAAATTTTTTAATTTGACAAATGTTTATTTATAGACTCGCATGCAAAGTCTTGTGTCATACAAGTTATATGAAGGAAAAGGTTTAATTCAATCATTAACTCACATTGTTAAAACAGAGGGTTGGAAAAGACCAATTAGAGGACTTAATATTGTTATGATAGGTGCTGGACCTGCTCATGCCTTTTATTTTTCAAGTTATGAAGCACTTAAAAAAGTATTTCTTATCCCTTCAAATCATAATCAACACACCCGGAAGTTGACATCAAATCACCAAAACCCTTTACCTTTTGTCAAAGATCATGCAGACGTATCTATACATTCTAACAAGAATGGAAAAAATATTAACAATACTATTACAAATCCTGGCCCAAGTCATGCACAAGAAACTTTGGCTCATGGTTACCAACTATTTATAATTATTATCTTTCCTAGCTTTTGATGCTTTTTATTCATTTAAATTTTTATAACATCTTACAAATTCAGCTAAACATTTTTTTGAGATCTCAATGTTAAAAATTAAAAATATTAATATTAGTAATTTTGTTTTTTAGCATACAATAATTATAACCTATCTCTATGAGACATAATAAAATTAAAAAGATTCTAGACACTAATAATAAAACATGCTTACAATTCCATTGATTTTGTTACTATTTAGCAATTTTCTAAGTTCAATTCTATAAACTGAAAATATTTAACTATATCATGGACATATTTTCTTAATAAATAAAGTTTATTTTTCTTCTTAACTCAAAAATCAAAATTAGTTTTTCCATATTTTTTTATTAGTTAATATTCTTAAAAAAATTTCTTTTTGCGCTTTTAAATGGTTTATTTTTTACTTTGTTAGCACACATAAGTTATTAAAATTTGTGAAACTTATGTAATTGCAATGAACTAATCTACAGGTCAGCCATAAACGGAAAGGGGGGGGGGGTCGCGTGGGTTGGTACCTGGCGCCAGGCTTTTCATTGCCTGGCGTCTTCGCTTTTTCTAAAGGTAATTAAGTTATAATTTCATAAAAATCATTGCTTATACAATAACATTTTATCTGATCTCTTGACTATTAGTCTAATTTGATCGTAACTAAAGATCAAAGTCAAATTTTTTATATATTGCTTTTAGCCAATAATGAGGCCTTTAATATACGATTATTACAACCAACGAATAGATCCCGACACAGTGTATTTAAATTTTATTGCACATATTTTATTGCTTGAAATAAAAATTTTCAGCTTCGTTTTTAATTTCAAACCGAATCGGGCTAAAAATGAACAAAATAAAGAAACGGGCCTACCTGCAGGTTTAATTGGGCAATGCAGAAGTTAAAACATGTTGGCGGGCCGGGTCGATTATTAGAACCCAATTAAACTCGATTTCCAAATTATAATCATTTTTATCCCTAATAAGTCTACTTTTTAACCTTCTTTTTAATTAAAAATTCATTGGTATCAAAATTCTGGGAGTTTTAATTGCATCCACTTTTGAAAATCAACGTTTATAAAAGTGTATTCAGCCCTGCTGAGCTCCTCAATTCCAAACGCAAGGAGAAAACGAACTAAAATAAATTTAACCCACTTTATTTTGGGGGTGAAAAATATTTAAAAAAAAAGCTTTCCACATGCAAAAAGAATGAAAATACCTTTTTTGATTTTTAAGAGCTTCAATTTTTTATTAATTGGTAAAACAGAGTCTGGTGATATAAACTCGCGAATGGTAGGGTGAGAAATTTGTATCGCAAATGCTAAAATGGGGTCTCTACGGATTTAAACTTCTATAACTTAAAGTTTTAAAGCTATGGTCTTCAGTTTTTTAATATTTTGAAGAGAAATACGTGCTCTTATAACTAATATAAGTTATCATTAATAAATATTGCAAATTTTATTTGACACAAAGTAGAAAATCTGAAAAATGGAATTTTTTTATTTTGTTATATTACATTAAATAAATCATGTCAATAAATTAAATTTTTATATTATTGATTAAATCGTGTTTTTAGGTCGGGTAGAACATTCTATATTCATGAAAAAAAAATATTATGAAATAAAAAATTATTATTGGCCATACACCTTAAAAACTATATATTTCATAAAAAAATAAGGTAATTTCTCTCATTATTATACATTACTAACATTTTATATACTTAATATGTAAAACTATTATGAAAGAATACCTATAAAATAGGTTACAATTTTTTTCAGTTTAAATTTACATTGAGGCAATATCATGGCTTTTAACATTGAAATTGAGAGTGTGGAGTCCATATGGACTCCAATAGAATTTCTATTTCTAAACGAATTTTGTTATTAGACTTAGACCAAATTTAAATTATTACTTTTGTTTATAACATATTTAAGAAAAAAGTCACAAATTTTAGGCCATATAAATATTTTTGAAGATATTCAAAATTCAAAATGTGCTGGGGTCCGTATGGACCCTACACTGCTAATCGCGGGTTAATGAATTTTAGTTTTCTTACTTTATCAGTCCTAAAATTTTTCGAAAGGGTCAAGTACTTCAGGCAATTTTTTGAATGTTTTTTTTAACTATTTGTTATTCAAATTTTGTGATAATAATTTAATTTTAACATATTAATTTACCCAGCTCACAAGTTAATTTTATATAATACTTGGTTTTTTACTTAACATTTAGTAAATTTATTCAAACTGTTCAAGTAATGTGAATAAAAAAAATTTTTGCATAATTTTTTTTTATAGGAATAATATATTCTTAATACCATAACACAGGTCAACAAATTTTTAAGATTTATGAGCTAACTACGGAGATTAAACCTGCCATCTTAGGGATTTTCAAATCCGTGTACCGTTTTTTCTTAGTTAGTCAGCTTTAAACATTCACGGCTGTGCCATTGATATTTGTTGACCTGTGTAATGTCGCTTTTTGCAAGCATGAGTTTTGAAATAAGACATAAAACTATTGTAAAAATTTAAATATACTAATACCTAAAGTAATAAAAGTAATTCATAGGAACTGCTAAAAAATATTAACTATTTTAATTAATATATTTTTACAAATTACTTATTTCCAAAAATTTTATGGGTCACCTTAACATCCCTGATAGCATCATATTAAATTTGCCGAAGATAGATTTCCCTATATTATACAATCCGCTATTTGAAGCTAAAATTTGACCCGATACAACAAGGGGCACACTTATCTGGGGGTTGGGAAAATTTGGCATAGACGAAAATCTTAAAATATTAATCGCATTTTACCTAAACATCAATAACAGGCACTGTTCAGATCCATTCTATTTTGCGACAATAATATTGGAGGCAAATTATTCAGGACCTATTTACCTTCCCGGACGTTTAATTGCACAAGAATATTCCCAACATCACTTACTTTATGTTCGTTAAGTTATTTTTGTCAGATCATAATAATTTGAAAATTCCAAAGATATTTGTCTATGAAAGAATTCCGTTTTAAAATACAAATTTAGAAAAAATAGAGTTAATTTATTAAGATGTGTACTAATGTATTGATTATTTATACTAATTGTCGAAAATTACCTCGTACCAATAACTTAATTTTTTTATATTGCGAAATAAGGTTTTTTAATTACAAAATGACATTAATTTAATAGAAATAATTACCAGTTACCAATATAAGTTTAATAAAAAAAATCTGATATTTTTGAAATTGGAAAATTTATTTATAAAATAATAACTCTGATATCTTTGTTTAAATTTTGAAATTACATGCTTAAATATAAAAGTTTGTGAATGTCTATTTAGGCATATTACGTAACGTAGTGATAAGCGCACGAAATAATGGAAAACAATCATTAGGACATCTTGTAGTGATTTGAAATCGATTACACGTCCTTTTGCTAAACGAATAATACTATTTTTTTTAGCTTATTAGATATTTTTCTATCAATTAATCATGAATCTTTGTTTATATATAGGGGCTGCCGGTATCTGTGCTACTCTTGTCCATGATGCCATTATGAACCCTGTTGAAGGTTTTTAAAATTGCTTATAACTTTGTTTAGCCTGTGCAATTAATTTGCGATATTATAATCTTTTTTAGAATTTATTTCAATAACATTTGTCTACATTTTATTTTTTATCTTTATAAATACTGATAATCATGTTCTTATGACCTAACTTCATAGACAAGACCTGCTATCTTATGAATTAATTCGTTCATTCTTATG
>CM060242.1:23786008-24082814 GCA_030555515.1 Acutogordius australiensis
TTATGCCAATCAAACTTTAAGCCAGTCATAAACATTGAAAATTAGAAAAAATTTAATAAAAACAAAAAAATACTGAAATTTTTTTTTATATTTATAACAGTTGAAATGTTAAATTCAAACTTCAAACGATATTTTTATCCTTCATGTCCTATTTAGGTATGAGTGCCAAATGTTCTATAAAATCTAAATGTTAATGTAAAAGCGTGATTGATTTTTTTAAACATTTTATTTCTCATTATTTTAGTCAAAAAATAATCCGTACCTTTCTTTATATAATCCCAATACAGGAATATTTATAAAAGATCTGGTCCTTTAAAAAAAATCTCGAAAATGGACGTGAGCTTGTCTTTAGGTATTTATATAACAACAAGATAGCGTTTATTGGAGATATAAAATCTCAAAAACATTTGATGTAAATCTTGTCAAATCTAATTGTAAAAGGAAATAATTAATTTGAGGGAAAAAATTAAAATTGATAAGAAAAATGAAGTTTTGTTAGAAATAACTCAATCTATTCGCCAGCTTGCAGGTATTCAAAATTATTATCAATTTTTTTAAATAATTGTTTTAGTAAGTTATTTAAATCATAACATAACACGTGCCTTGGTGGCCCAGGTTCGCTTCTTGAGGGAGCTGGCTTATCAAAAGTAATGAAAATCGCGGTTCCCGTTTTTTGAGCAGTTTGTCTACTTACCGTTTCCTTTTTGATTGTGCCATCTCACTCATGTCGAATATGCATATTTGGCTATTTCACCTTTGACATATCGGACATCTCTTACATGGGTGTCAAATAATTCATCCACCACTTCTATTGTTGCTATCCTAACCCTTTCGGTAGGGCAAGTAGGGTTAGTGTTGATATTTGATAAATGGACACCTTCGTGATAAATCGTATGACTATTCTCAACATCATATTTGCAATAAGGAATTGTAATGTCTAAAAAGAAATAGTTACATTTATAAATTATTTAGGTTTTGATGTATTCAACATATGTCCTTTATGAATAGCCGCACACTGGTTTCACTTGACAGTTTATTCCCAACCAATTCTTTTATTATCCCAAGAACCCACTTTTCCTTTAGTAAGGTGAAGCTACCCATACCGGTTGGTCTACATAACACAGGTCAACAAATACCAATGTCAGAAACGTGAATTTTATGAAAAAATAAAAGAATGCATCCCCATGATGGCTTAATCTCATATGTATTTTTCGTTTTTCTTAGTTTCTTCCGTCTTTGGCTCCTTAGATCCGTCTATAAAAAAAAATGGCCTTTTTTGACCAAATTGACAGATCTAAATATACCCTAAAAAGAAAAAATTTTAAAAATATTTTTTGCACATAAAAATTCCTTGTAACTTATATTTTTAATCACAAATTATGAAAAATAAATTTTATTAATATATGAAGCTCTTACATCGGCATTTAGATAATACAAAATATTTCGCGTCCAAACTTAAATACGACACGATATATTATCAATTTTAAATGAAAATATTATTTGAAGTTTGAATTTAATAGTTAAACTATTGTGAATATGCAAAAATAAAATTTTAATTTATTTTTGTTTTTGAATCTTTTTTGGTTTTTTGACCTTTTTTTCTAAAATTTTTAATGTTTATAACTGACTAATTAAGTTTGGTTAGGAAAACAGTAAACGGATTTGATATTCCTTAAGATGGCAGGTTTGATCTCTGTTGTTAACTCATAACTCTCAAAAAATTGTTTACCTGTGTAATATCTGTTATTAATTGATTCAAAGCTTTTTTTCAGCGTCGTGATAATCCAAGAATAAATTAATTTCCTTTCCTTAAAATTTTTGAGCCAGCGTCTAATCCCTCCTGCCTTTTTTTAATTATCAAACAGTATTTCCGATATATTATTGTTTTTTTTGCCAATTTTAGCCATTTTTTGCTATGGCGACGTTGCGTTCTGCCATGCCGTAGCTTGGAGGATAGGACGGTGTAAAAATTTGTTGAATACCCAGTTGTCTAAAACCGCTAGTTCTCTGGATGTAAAAGTCGTTCTATTATTTAAGACTAACTTTTCTGAAATTCCAAAGCTGGCAAATGATTGTTTTAATATATCAATTACTGCTGCTTTTGGTATATTTTATAGCTTAAAACTCCAACCATCTAGAGAACGCGTCGACTATCGAAAAATAATATTTTTTTAAGTATTGAAATATATCCATATTCATGTTCAGTCTTTCCCATGCTTTGTTGGCTTCTGGCCTAATCGCTTTAAAGTTATATTTGGTTAATCTTGCAATTTTTACACATTCAATACATTGTGCTACAAATTTATCTATATCTTCATTCATGCCCCAAAAATCTAGTTCGGACGACCTCTTTCATTTACGTAGCGCTTTGGTGTGCTGGAATCTGTGGGAAATTTTTTTTTATTAGACTTTTGGGTATGATAATTTGTCCGTCCCTTTTTAATTTATCATTGTCAAGATAACAATTGTGAAAGGTATTTAATGAGTTTGTCACTCCGTGCTTCGTGATTTTCCCAGAAATCATTTTATGGCTTTTTCTTTCATTTGTTAATTAACAAACTATCATGTTTTAAATCTTGTATTTTAGAAACTATTTTTATTACTTTTATAGATGTGTTTTTGCTTTGTTAATATTGATAGTGTATTAGGTATAGAGTTGTTTTTACATGGAATGTAATGTAATTCTACATCGAGTTACCTAAGTATGAAGTAGATATCTATTACTTTTAGCAAAAAGTCTGACCAAAGGTATGTGGTCGGTTAAAATTATAAATTTTCTACCAATAAGAAATTCGCAACATCGCTTATGCCTTTAATAATGGCTAAACTTTCTCTTTCTATGACTGAATAATTAAGTACTGCATTGTTTAATATATAGTAAAACTAAAGGTTTAAAAATTATTTTTTTTGTAACAAAACACCTCCGATGCCGGTTTTGGAGGTTAGAGTATAGAGTTTTAATATGACCATTCCATTTAAATCTTGTCCGGTTTTGATTGATCGATAATATCTGGCTCATTGGAAAGGTCCATAAATCGTTATTTGGATGTCGCATATCGTAGCTTTTTTAAAGGTCTGTCTAACACCTTTTTTATATAAAATATGGCCTAGATAATCGTTAAATGTTTCCCTATTTCACATTTTCGGTTCTGATTTTTATATTTTTTTTATATAATTTCTGAGATCTTTATTAGATTTTCGTTTTGTTCCTTAGTTATACCAGTTATGAGTAAGTCGCCCAAGTAGCAAAAGACATTTTTTGGTCGCTAATGTTAGCATGCAATCTTTTGAAATATCTGCGCCGACACGTCGAGACTAAAGGGTAGTTTGCTAAAGTTTAAAAACTCGATCGTTGAATTAAATGTTTAAAATTTGCGGGGTCCATTTTCTATTTGTATGCGCCCGCTAAGTCTAACTTAGTCAATACCTTGGTCCAAGCGATTTCTGACACAATTTCTAGCGTGGCATTGGGAATGTTGTCAATAATACTTTTGTTGAGTGTAACTCGTAAATCGCCGCAGATTTTAATCTTACCTGATTCCTTGGGTACGGGAACAATGGGTGTTACCCATGCTATACATGGTTGGGGAAATATCTTTTTTACCACGTTTCTATAGTTTTAATAAAGGCGTCTGCATGGTAAAAATATAGGTTTGGTACTCGTTTTTAAATATAATATAGCTTCTAAATTTTTTAATCTTCCTAATGAGTCGTCAGTGAAATATTTTTCAAATTTAGTGAGTGTAGGCGTCAGCATTAAGCGCGCATTTGGTAGCATCGCTATTTGAATCATCAGTAGGTCGCACGGCGTATATTGCCTTTTAAACCAGTGCTGGGAAAACAATGAGCCAAAAAACTTTGGCTTATTTTTTCCCCCAAAACATAAAAAAAGAAAGGGGGCTACAAATAAAGGGCCAAAATAAGAATTCAAAAAAAGCCCTTACTAAGAAAAGGGGCAAAAAAACCCACAAAAAGTGGCTCTTAAAAAAGAGCCCCAAAAAACCCATTTTATGTTTTCCTTATAATAATTTCGAAAAATTTTGATTTTTTTTTATAATAATGATGGGTGGGTTATTTTTTCTTAAAGCTCCTAGAATTTTTTTTGAGAAAAGGGGCTTTTTTTAAATATGCCCCTTTTCTTTAAGCAAGAAAATGGGCTTTTTTTTTGCCATGCCCACGAGTCTGTGGGCATTTGGAGAAAAAAACTCAAAAACTTGTTGAAAAAAAGCCCATTAACTTTTTTTTCCCAGCCCTGTTTTAAACAAAACTTTAATAAAGTTCCACCCGATTGTGATAATTTTTAGGTTTGGATTTATAATTTCAAAAAATTTGTTTTTAACATTTGTTTATTAGATATATTTTTAAGGTATGCCTCGCCTATATTTTCTCTTAAGCCGTTCACTGCTTTGAGTTTTACATTTGTTTTATTACACAGGTCAACAAATATCAATGACACAACCGTGAATTCTATGAAATTATAAAATAATTTACCCTTATGATGGCCTTATCTCATATATATTTCGTTTTTCTTAGCTTCTTCCGGCCTTGGCTCCTTACATCCGTTCATATCGAAAAATTGGCCTGTTTTGACCAAATTGGCAGATCGAGAATACGCTAAAAAGAAAAAATATAAGAATTTTTTTTTCATATAATAATCCCTTGTAACTTATATTTATCATATCAAATAATGAGAAATATAATTTTTTTAGTATATCAAGCTCTTACATCTGTATTTAGATAATACAAAATTCGCGTCCAAACTTAAATACGACACGATATATTATCGGTTTTTAATATAAGTTTTATTTAAAGTTTGAATTTAACAGTTTAGCTGTTGTAAATATGCGAAAAAAAAATTTCAATTTATTTTTGTTTTTGAATCTTTTTTGTTTTTTTGGCATTTTTTCTAAAATTTTCAATGTTTATAGCTGACTAACTAAGTTTAATTAGAAAAAACGGTAAACGGATTTGAAAATCCCTAAGATGGCATTTTTGATCTCCGTAGTTAGCTCATAACTCTCAAAAATTTGTTGACCTGTGTTATATTTTGATTAAAGTTAAGAATTATCTTATTAAGCCTATCGGGGCGTCACGCACCTCAGAGCCTGTGTCTTTTAACATATCAAATTTTATTGTATATTAATGTTAGGTAAGCGCGAATTAAGACATTTTGCAAAAAATTTTACTATATCCTAGCGATGCAGGGTCGCCTTTTGAAAAGTTACTTTATTTTTTTGTCGCTTATTAACATTTAGCCCTAGGTTGTTTTTTTTAAACCAAGGGCGTATAATAAAGATATGCTTTAAAGATAGCTGACCAGCAGCTTTATTAGATTTTGATTGTTCTAATTTCCCTTATAAAAAAGAGATAATTGTCAATAACTAATTGATACAAAAAGATTTACCATCCCGAAGAAATTTATCTAAAACCAATACAAAAGTCTAAGTGTAGTTTATTTGAGGAGAGAAATAAAAAAATGAAGTTTTTAATTTGGAAGTAACTCAATCTATTTGCCAGCTTGCAGGTATGCTATTTTAAACTCCATTATTTTTGTATCAAATAATTGTTTTAGTAGTTTATTTAAATCCTAACATAAAATTAATCTTAGTAAAAGTAAATATAAACGATAAATTTAATCTTACAGCAACTTTTTGGCCGTAAATCTGCTTCATATGAGAACTGGTAATTGGTCGAAATAACCCAAAACGTAGGATACAGGTGGGCCTTAAAAATGTTTCGGGCGGGCCACGCCAGAACATCATGGCTTGGTTTAAACTAATACAATGAAAGCATCCATATTAGAGTTTATAGAAATTTAAAATTTTATTTAAAATGTGTTTTTAAGGGCGCCTTCAGTGTTCATTAAATTTTTTAAAAATTTTTAAAATTCTCTTGACACAAAACGCATTAATATTAAAATTGCCAATATTGATTATTAGCATTTAAAATAAATTTTATGAAGCAATTAAATTAAACACTGAATGCACCGCACCTTACTCAGACATTTTACTAGGTTATACAAGATCGTATTCACTTATAAGTTAATCAAGATTCCAAAAAGTTGACTTTTATAAGAGTGATAAGGCCTTTTTTATAGTTAACCGTCAACCCAGTGCATTAAGATATAATTCCATTTAAAATACCATAAATGATCTTTAAATCAGATTATAAAATTGACATTTAATATTTTATAAAATATTAAAGCTTTACCAGAACTTTTATTGTAGAAAATAATACACATTAAAAAATTAAAATTATTTATAAAAAAGTTAAATATCAATTGATTAAATGAAAAGATTTGATTAATGGATTTTTAAAAAAATATTTCAAAAATTTTTATTAAGCCAAAATGTCTAACCAGCAAAAAATTTGTTTGCTAGATTATGCAAAAATTTCGGTCGAAATATAGGCTTTGGACGCTGAGGTCAAGTCCAAGCAATATACCACAAGCGTAAATGCTTTTTATTGTGACTACGCTAAAAAATATTCCGCCGGCGGAATATAGGCTTTGGATGTTGAGGTTAAGTCAAAACAATATTCTGCGGAGGGAATATAAAGTTTGGACGCTCACATATACATAAATTACGTGTTTTTAATTCCTTTTTTAGCAACATATTTTCTGTTCTTTGCTTTGTTATTTAGTTTAAAGACATTGTATTTTATATTTTATAAAAATTTTGAAATTAATCAGCTTTTAAGGTGTTGGTTTTTACATATTTTGCGATTGTATGCTTTTTTGGGGTTATAATGCTTTGTAAACCTTTGATCTTTTATATTTGAATATGCCAATTTAATATCCCTATTTGTTGATATTTTATGTACTAATATAAAATAAAATAAAAAAACTTTTGATTTTAGCAATGGTTGTACTTCAATTATAAACTCTCCTATTGTTTATTTTGCTAACAGTGATCAAACAACGCCTTCAGTCATATGGGTCACCCTACCGAGGCGTTCAAGATTGCGCCACTGGTGTGTATAAGCACGAAGGTCTACGTGCCTTTTACCGAAGCTACGGTACACAGCTGGCACTTAATATCCCATTTCAAGCTACTCATTTTATTACCTATGAACTTTGTCGGAAATTTTTTTACAATCTTCGACACCGTAATACAAATAACAATAACAAGCCGTCAATGCAAATAAATTCCAAGTTTTTTTATATTTTAACATTGTAATTGAAAATGTTGATAAAGACGATAGCCGAAAAATGTAAAAGAAAAAAGTTTCCTTTGCCTGTAAGTTGTTGCTACTTAGTCTACAGAGTCCATTTAGTGACCGATTTTTAGGCTCTTTTTTTGTTCTTTTGTTGAACCCCTTTTCAGGTTGAAGAATGTAACAGTTGTCGATGCCCAAAAAAACTTACTCTATTTTTGATTCTTTTTATAAAAAAATATATCTTGCTAGTGAGATTGGAGTATCAACTATCTAGAACTCAATATGGGGTAACTTCTTTAATTTGCTTAAATATGATTTTGACGCCATTTCCCCTCTACTTTTATATTTCGCTTTTAATTTAAGCCAGCGGTTACTAATCAAATAATTATTGGTATGAGGGATCATTTTTAATGTTATGTTTTGAGTACCTAAATACTCATGCTTTAAAACCTCTGCCCCTCTATATACATATCTTAACTTCAACCTCCTAATTACACCCTATACGCATTTATGGGTTTAAATAAGCAAATAGTCTGGACGCGAAGCGCCTCAGCATGAATTGCGGGATCCGGACGAGCGAGTCAAGACGCGCTTAATTGTCACTATTCTGAACGCGAGCTGATTCATTATAGTTAAATTATGTTGACAATAAATTTTATAAGGTAAAGTGTGATTTTATGAATTTCGCCGCAACATGATGATCACACTCAAGCGGCACGCTTTTTTCTCCTATATATCACTATGACCCTTCAAAATAATAAAACTATGGGCGTAAATCAAAATAATAAAACTATGGGCGTAAATTCTTATATATTTTTCCCATAATTAATATCAATGCGTTGTAAGGTGTCTAGTTTCTTTTTCACATTTCTGAGAAATGAGTTTAAAAACGCATGATGGTAACCTAGGCATTTTGTTTTACCGTTTTACTTTGATAAAACGCATTAAAAACCCGATCAGAGGTTCATATTTTTGAGCTCAGAGTGGTGAGCTCACTCCTTCTAAGCTGAAAAAAATGCTAGTTTACAACTTATTGCTATAATAGTGGTAACTCTTGATTTTCTGAATTGTATATTGTAACATTTTTTTATAAATCAAATTATTTTGCCACTAAATATAAAATCAAAAAACAAAATTCTTATCTTACCCGCCCTAATAATCACTAAGTTTGAGCTCCTTGAGTATCATAGCCTCTGATTTTGATAGTTAGGTTTTCAATGTTTTTATTTTTACGAAAAATCTTTATAAGACATGGCCTAAAATATATGTATATGTCATCGTTCAAAGACTAAGTTCCACAGGCGGAATATTGCTTGGACTTGACCGCAACGTCTAAAGCATTTATTCCCCCGGCGGAATATTTTTGGGCTATAGTCACAGTCCAAAACACATTTTCGCCGGCGGAATTGAACATTTTATAAGAGTTTAAAGCTTATATTCCACCGGCAAACTTAAATTTTTTAATCTTGCAAAACGGTTATATTTTAACTCAATCATGGTGATATTTTTAAAATATTTCTTTTAAATTTTATTGATCGAATATTTCCATTTTAAATTAACCTAACCTTTTTATAACTAATTTTAATTATTTAATGTGTATGATTTTTCACGATAAGTTCCTCGGGTCAGGTTTAAAAATGAAATTTTAAAATCTGATTTTACCCAGCATTTAAGGTAATTTAAGTTAAGGTGTAATAGATATCTTACTTTCAACTTTTTTGACCGTTAACTAAAGGTTAAACAATTATATTTTTGCAAGCTTTATCAACTTAAAAGCGAGTGTAATTTTTTATAACAGTTTAAAAAAATGTTTGATCATTCATTTTTTTTGTGAAATTAATATTTTATTTTTTTTTCAATTTTTAGAAACTTTTGCTTCAAAAAAATTTTAAGGTTAATTTAAAGCGATTTAGACAAGAGAAAAATATTTTAACTTTTGAAAAATTAAATAAACTTAGAACGCGCCCTTAAAAGCATATTTAAAAAAAAAATTATAAATTTTTAACTTGATAACCCAGCAAAACTTTTAGTGGTATATACTAGAGATCAAAAACAGGCTTATTTTTTATGACTATTAATAACAAGAAACAAAAATGACAAATTTATTATCATACGATAAAAAGAATTACTTCTACACTTTGTATTTTATTAATTTTAAAGCAAAAATAACTGTAACATAACGAGCCCTATTATATCCTGGCAAGGCCACGGGCCGGGCCAAAACTATAAAATGTGTCTGATGGGGGGCGGAATATCACGGCTTGGTTTGAATTCTATTACACTGGACAACAAAAGGACGACCTAAAGCATCATATATGGCAAATATTGTTTTTGGTCAAGTTTTTGGTGGTGGTTACGGATATAAAATCAGAATTTTAGCCAATGCCTCAGACTTTTAGTTGTTTGGTGTCAAAGTTGAGATTATTCTATTTTGGGGTAATTTGCGCTTCTTTATCACAGGTCAACAAATATCAATGACACAACCGTGAATTTTATGAAAATATAAAAGAATTTATTCCCGTGATGGTCTTATCTCACATATATATTTCGTTTCGGCCTTGGCTCCTTACATCCGTCCATATCGAAAAAATGGCCTTTTTGACCAAATTGACAGATCGAGAATATCCTTAATAGAAAAAATTTAAGAATCTTTTTTTCATATAAAAATCCCTTGTAACTTTTATTTATCATACCAAATAATGAGAAATAAAATTTTTGAGTTTATCAAGCTTAGCTTTTAGATAATACAAAATATTTCGCGTCCAAACTTAAATACGACACGATATATTATCAGAAGTTTTATTAGAAGATTAAATTAAACTAGCTGTTGTAAATATGCAAAAAAAAATTTAATTTATTTATGTTTTTGAATCTTTTTGTTTTTCTGGCATTTTTTCTAATATTTTCAATTTTTATGGCTGAACAACTAAGTTTGATTAGAAAAAAACGGTAAACGGATTTGAACAAGATGGCAGGTTTGATCTCCCTAGTTAGCTCTGAACTGTCAAAAATTTGTTGATCTGTGTATTATAAAACTTATGTGTAATGGATATATCTCTGCCAAAAATTTTTCAATATATATAAATTTTATATATGTTGTAGATCTTTAAACAAGCTATCGATTTATTATATATTTTTACATATACATCCATTTAAAAAACTTTAGAAAATCTCAATTAAAGAAAAAATGCTATTTCTAATTTATGTTTTAAGCAACAATAATTTTGCTTTATTTTAAATAAAATGTTACCTCGAAAATATTATTATAATCAAAAGATTGAAAATATTATTATAATCAAAAGATTAAAAAAACACTTCGTTGTAAGAATATAATACATTTTTAACTTAAAACTTAATATTATTTGAACATTATTGATTTTGCAAACACTACTCAATGCGGGGCGAAATGAACAACATTTTGTAAAATATGTTACTGAGGATCCAGTAAATTGAATTATCATATTTTAAATAAAGGCACTTATTATTTTGGATAACCATGTATCTCATATATCCATAAAAGCAGTGACTTTTTTAAAGATAATGGGATTAAAGTGGTCACACTACCATCTCATTGTTCACATAGACTTCAACCCCTTGATGTTGGGATTTTTGGGCCACTGGTAATTAATTATGATATAATTATTAATAAAATGATCTAAATCTCTATTTATTTTTCAATATTTAAGGTTTATTTGAAATTAAAGCTGTAAATTTAATAAATTTCACACACTTTCATTTTGCCCCATGGGTGTTTCATTTTACCCCGTATATGGGGCGAAATGGTTAATACTAGTGGATTTGTACATTTTTCAATATCTTTTAACAGAATTATATTTTTTTGGTTAAACAAATTATTTTATAAAATATAAAGAATTATCTATAAAATGAGCCATTAATTTTTTCTTTTGGATTAAAAATGTGTCAGCAGTAACGATTTTGCAAAAATATGTTCATTTCGCCCCGGTCTTCCCTAGTTAAAAAAGTTAAGCTTTAACCTTTTCAGATATGTTTTCTATAAGGAATATGTATATGCCAAGAAATGTTAAAAATTAATAGTTAGTGAAATTTTTGAATTTTTTTTCTGAAGTTTGGACGCAGTTTAAAAAGAATTGGAGGCATTGGGAAAAAAAAACAAAACCCGGAATCATTATTGCCAAAAAATTCTCTACAAAACCTTGTAAAAATCTTTTATGTTGTTTTTTTTGTCAGTGTTATACACCTAATATTAAAAATTATATTAACTTAACATAATAATATGAATAGGGTTTTAATTGAAAGTTTATGTTTCTAAATTACCGTTTCTTAGCCGAATATCAAATGCAAGAATAATAATATTTTTAAATTTTATAGAATTTTCATATATTTTAAAATTTTTCTAGCATATAAATGAACACTGAACGCGCCCTATTATAATTACAAATAGTGTTTATTTGTTTAAAACGAAAAACTTTATCAATATGAGTAACAAAATATTTCATACAGATAAGAAATCCTAAGGGTGGTTTTATTGAATGGTCATTCCGATTTTATTTAACAAAAAACATAAATTAAACAACAAAATTTTCGGGAATCTTAATTTCTTCGTCATAATTAAATTAAAAAAATAATGTTGCAATCCAAGTGAAATTTTATATAATTTATGTAAATGTGAAATTATATTAAATTAAAACGCAATATTTATAAGGACAATGAACTGAATTTTAAAATAAAACTATAAATTTAATTTTAATTGAATAAAATTTATTGTATTTTTATTTAAATTAAATAGAAAAGGGTAATTATAAATTATGAAGTCCTTATAATTATTAATAAATTAGAAATTTTAAAAGTACCCTTCATAATTTGATATCATTTTTAGTTTTTGTTAAAGGCTAAAAAAAGGGGAAAATGGGATATAAAATTACGGCCAGGCCCTTTATCTTTTTTTAAATTAAGTCCGGTCCTTTTTAAATTTCGTCCCGGCCCGTTATTTGGGCTTGCTAGCATCGGGCCGGCGGGCTTTCGGGTCCTGATGATGGCGAAATCTTTCGAATGATATGAATATATTTTACTATTTATGTATTAGCTCTTCTACCCATACCTCTCGGAATTATTATTACGACCCCGTCGCACATCTATTGTCAGGTGCTATTGCTGGTGGCCTAGCCGCTGCCGTTACTAACCCTCTCGACGTATGTAAAACCCTGCTCAATACACAGGAAATTGCTACCACCGACACAAATTATCCTCATGTACAAAATACTATATCTTCGAGACCAAAAGCTTATTCAGATGAAGGTTATATCAATTTTAGAATTCTTATTTACATACCGTTTTTTGCTAGGGCCCCTAGGCTGGTAAATATTTTTGAGAAAAAAAAAGATTAGGAGGGGGCTAATTTGAATGTCATTAAGTTTTTTCCCTATATATAATTACCCATTAACCCTTTCATGCGTTTTTACTGTTTTATTTAATATGAAATAAATTCCTTTTTACTTTTGCTTTAGTAAATTATTTTAAACAAGGACCAGCCGGGCTTAAAAGGTCAGATTTTATTTGACCGCGCGCGAGTAGTAATAAAGTTAGAAAATTTCTGATTCATGATAATTTTTGTCCATTTGTTTTTAAATCAAAGCAAAATTCATATTTGACCATTTTTTGCCTTCTAAATTTTATTTCAACTTTTTACTAGATGATGCTAAAAAATCTACAATGTATTAAACTTAAGTCGGTATAATTAATTACTAGTTTTTTTACTTGCAGGAGTTAAATATAGTTAATATTCAAAGTCAAAATAAAAAAATTCGGAAAACTTGCCAATTCTAAATACTATTTTCTCTCTCACAATTTTTCTTTTAAAACTAAAAAACTTTCGTCTAGCAGTAAGAACATATGGTGGCTAACGCCCCATATTTTTTTAAAAAACTCACTTTAAAAAAACTCCTAAAAACCCTTCAGCTCCAGGAGTTAAAAATAGGAAAATTCCGGAGTAGGGGTTCTCGCCCCAACCCTTCCATTAATTGGAGTTATGACTAGCTCTACTTATAACTTAGCCTAGGTCTGATATAATTGAACAAAAAATTATTATATTTTAAAAAAATTATTATGTTTTTTAGCCCTTTTAATCACCTTAATCCAGGGTGGGCATGGCAAAAGAAAAGCCCCTTTTCTTGCTTAAAATAAAGGGACATGTTTAAAAAAAGCCCCTTCAAAAAAAACTCCTAGGAGCTTTAAGAAAAAATAACCCACCCATCATTATTATAAAAGAAAAATCAAAATTTTTTGAAATTATTATGAAGAAAACATAAAATGGGCTTTTTGGGGCTCTTTTTAAGAGCCACTTTTTGTGGGTTTTTTTTGCCCCTTTTCTTAGTAAAGGCTTTTTTGACTTTTTATTTTGGCCCTTTATTTGTAGCTCCCTTTCTTTCTATATGTTTGGGGGGGGGGGGGGGGGGATGAGCCAAAGTTTTTTTGGCTCATTGTTTTCCCAGCACTGCCTTAATCATATATATTTTTTTTTTACATATTACCTTTCTTTATTTTTGAGGTTTATGCTCAATTTTTGGTGACAATTTGGACATTTTTAATTTTTATTCAGGAATGTATGAGTTTGAATATTTATTTAACAAATATAAATATTTTTACTGCGTTAAATGAAAGTAAGAAAAATTAGTTAATGGTATATCGTTTTACCTGATTATAGATATCCTCTAACATGTTAATTAGTTAAAGGTAAGATAATAATAGATAATATCCAATATATTTAATTTATTTTTTCAAATTCCGTTTTTTTGAAGTCCATATTATCACCAAATAAACTATAAATCGAGGAACATGATATAAATTTTATTAGGGTGTATAATACCTGGAAATTGTTATTCCAATATTTTTTCCTAGTAGATATGATTTTTTTTTACATATATAATTCGGTGCTGATTTTGATCCTCATATATAAATTACAGAAATATTTTTTTTATTAAAATTCGAATTTTAAATGGTAAAATTTGATTTTGTTTACCCTGTAAAAAATTGGTGTGTAAATTGAATCTGCCAAAAACATTTTTATATGGCATCATAAATTGTATTAAATTTTTTGAGCCTATCTTTAGCATTTTATTAAAACACTTTGCATTTAAAATTCCTAATTTACTAATTTTAATTAGCAAAATTTTTTATTTCGAGCAAATAATTCAAAATGATGTGCTAGAAAAAACGGATAACTGATTCGAGTTCAGTAGGTTATTTTGCCTCAAAAACACTTCTCATCTGATTTGCTTATTTTTTTGTTGCACAGTGTTATTTAAGATTTTTACCAAGTTAATAGATATATAAGTAAATTAGAGAACAAACGGGACTGGCAGGGCTGGGCCGAAGAAAACTAGCCAGTTGGGCTGGGCCTGAATTTGAAAAATAAGATTACTGGTCAGGCCGGTTTTTTATCTTTGCCTTATTAACATTATCATACATTTAATATCACACGATAACGGGTATCACTTCACACTCTCCATTTTCATGATAATTTTAATAGAAACCCAATTCTGCGCCCTAAGTTGATAAAATGTTTGGCGCGCCGTATTATTACTGCCCAGTTTAAACTCTAATGTGAATAGGGTTAAATCCATTTTTTATAACTTGGAGAAAAAAATTTAATTGCTTTAATCGCTCAAATCGGTCGTTTGTTCCTAACGTCCCGCTTGTTCTTTTTTTGTTCGACCCGTTAAACGCCTGCGGACCTTTTATAAACTAACATTTATTTTATTAATTCAAGTTATGTCACCAAATGGTGGTAAAACTTCTTGCAATAGTTCTAACCGCTCTAACTGTTGCTTCAAATCTGTTCCTTCCATGTCCCGAACTAATCTTATGATATCCTTTCCTACCAATATAAAGAACCACCGTAATAACTCAGCTAATTTCAACAGGTATTAGACCTTTTGATATCGTTTAATAATTGCATAATCATTAAAATTTTTTACATTTAAATAGTGACACAAACGACACAAATTTTTACAAAACAATATTTCCTTATTATTAATTGATGAAATTATTCTAAATAAATTGACCGTGTGTCGCTATAAGGTCAAACCACTGCCTTATAACTTTGCAAGACGGCAAATATTTTGCTTTTTATGTGTCAATAACATAGTTATAACTTAATGTGTATTTTTTTATTAAAATTACATAAAACGTTGTATTAATGCAGTTTAAATATCTAATTTTGCCCATTGAGTTGTTATACACAAGATACGGTCAATACAAAAAAAAAATATTAAAAGTTTTTGCCTATCTAAAATATAAAAGATAAGACATATATTTATGAATTGGTCTCAAAGTTTGTTTTTCCGGTGGTTATTTCATCATTATTTAAACCTAATTATTCTAAAATTTGTTTTCCATATACCATCATTATTTTTAACATCTATTTTTAAATAGTTTTTTATTTCTATGTAAAGATTTAACCTGGGCATCCAAAATGGAATAAATGCATCATGTATAACTGTCCTTTCAACGCTTTCTTCAATTCGCCCCTTACATAATTCCGATTGCTCTTCACCTCCCAATCCATATTCAGGAAAAACAAGTGCAAAGTTAAAGAATTTTCCATATTCATTTCGCACAAACTGTCATCAAGAAACACTTAATCATTCTAAACACATAAAAGGTTTATTGCAAGCCGCAAGGACCATATACCAAGTTAGGGGTTGGCGAGGTTTTGGCCAGGGCTTAAAAGCCCGGTGTGTATATCAAATGCCCGCAACAGCTTTTAGTTGGTCTATTTACGAATTTTTTAAATACTTTTTAAGTACCAAAATCTGAGGAATATTTTTCGACTGATCTTTATACATTTTCACTATATAACAAATATTGACGCTATTAGGAATTAAGTATTATACTCAAGGTTGTTAGAATTTTTATGGTGAATAAAAATTGATTTTTTTATGACAAGAATATACACTTTAACTAAACAATGTTTGTTTTCGCCATTGACAATAGATGTTTTAATTATACAGAAATAATATAAAGTAGAAATATGAGAAAAACTTGTTTCCACCTGCTACTTAAATGGCAATAAAATTTTTATATCAATTTTCAACGATTTTGCACCCTCCTTTGTCTTTATGTTTGGTTTACATATATCTCAGTATTCATCTCTTTTATCACCTCTTGTTTTGTATAAAGTTTTGGCATCTAGGGAGGGAGGAATATGCAACACTTTACATAAATCTTACAAATCACGGACTTCAGTAAAATAAAGTCTAAATTAGGGCCTTACGGTTTATCCTTTTGAATTACTATTAAGACGTGCACAATTGACAAGAAAAAATGGTTATAACAAACTGTACTTTAATCATTTGAAATAATTAAATATTAAATTTTTTAGTAAAAGCTCCGTCCAATATAGGTTACTCGAAATAAGCTTGATTTTAACGTAGCTGTTTATAAAAAAAAATTGTAATATTTTATATTTTGAATCTTATTTGTTGTTTTTAGCTCTCCATAATTTTGTTTATAGCAGGCCTGCAATAATCAAACAAACGCTACACTAATTTAGAATAGATAATTTGATCTTAAAAAATAGCTTACATATGTAAAATATGTTGAACTGTATTACGCCAATAATTAAATTTTTTTCATATTTTTAGGTCTTAATTTATTTATGATCTATGTTTGACAGTTGTAAGATGTCAAAAAAGGTAAAAATAGCGTTTTGTATGAGGTAAAATACCTTATTCTTGTCTTAAAATAAAGCTGTTTTATATTCACCACAAAAACTTTGTCAAACTTAGACATGTGCTTTTTTCTATATTTTTTCTGTGTAATGAATTATTTAGTAAATTTCATATATATATGTATGTATTTTTGTACATTAATCGCGCATATTTTTTGCCACATATTTTTGGTTTTAGCTCTAATGCATCAATAAAAATTAAACTATACTACATAATAATCAATATGTCCCTCATTGGAAAATATTATAAGTTACCAATTTGCTGGATCGTTTCAAATTTTTGTCATTTTTTCTAACCAAAAAATTGGTCCTTACATCTGATAGCGCAAAACGGTAAACGTATCTAAAATTAGGACAGATATTATATGATTATTTTAATTATTTTGCCTTATATTTTTTTTTCTTAATGTTCTGATATAATAAACCGGTATTAGTCAACTTTTTGCACAATTACTTTAAACCAACCTTTTGAAACTCATAAAGGATTTTTTTTACAGCGTCTTAAGTTTTTTTTAATTTTTTT
Organism: Acutogordius australiensis; assembly: GCA_030555515.1. NCBI lineage: Eukaryota > Metazoa > Nematomorpha > Gordioida > Gordea > Gordiidae > Acutogordius > Acutogordius australiensis. Next base: position 23,803,399 of record CM060242.1, read on the forward strand.
AGCGTTCATTGTTATTTTAACAAAAAAATAACAATTTTAATAAACAGAATAAACAATCATTAAAATTTATATAAAAAAAAATAAAATTTAAACAAAAATCTGAAATTAGCTCTAAATTAAATATTTTTAAGTGCCATTAGTCTTCTATAAATACATAAAAACGCAGATTTTACCTGAAATTGTTTAAATATCATTTCAAAAATTATTTTTAAAATATATATTTCTCCTAATAAAACATAATCATATTGTAAAATACGGTCCAACAAATATTGAGATACACTAGCAAGTATATGCTAAACTTAAATTTTTTATTAAAAATGGTTAAAGAGTCTTTGGAATATGAAATATAGATACTTTATATACATGCACTTTCATTAGGTTCTTGTGATTATGTATGAGCTATTATAACACAGGTCAAATCAAAGTATTCAAAAAATTATGAAATTGGGGGGACTGTTCCCATATATATTTTTCTTTTTCCGAAGTACTTCGGCCTTGGGTTATTTTCTTAGGTACATAAACTATATTTTTTATCTTAAATAATGAGAAATAAATATAAAGTATATCTAGCTTTTACACATCATTTAGGTATTATAGAATAGTTGGCACCCAAACTTAAATAGGACGCGATATATTATCGGTCTAAGATAAAAATTGATTTAATACTGTTACATTAAAAGAATTTTTTTCAATATTTTTCTGTTTTTGAATCTTTTTTGCTTTTTAACAATTTTCCTAAAATTTTATACCTGGCTTATAAAGTTTGATTAGAAAAAAACGGTAAAAGGTAGGTCTGACTGAAAGCTTATAGGTCAAAATTGTGTTACTGTGAAATTGATAATTCATTTTTCAGATTATCGCACCTTACATAGGTCAACAATTTTTTGAGAGTTATGAGTTAACTACAGAGATCAAACCTGCCATCTTAAGGAATATCAAATCCGTTTACCGTTTTTCCTACAAACTTAGAGACAACAATTCCTTTACAGTCCTAAATTAGTTGTTATGGTGATAAGTCGCGTACTTTCCTCATCTAATTCCATCTGTAAATATTCTTGGGCAAAGTTCAATTTTGTAAAAGCTGTCGTCCCAGCAATTTTAGCCATAATCGATATAAGCTGGGAAGTAATAATTCCCCCTTTAACCAGGGATTTGTGAGAACTCCGCATACTCTAACCTGTATTTTTGACAATAGGTGTCAGTGTGTTTACCTCATAGGCTATATTTTATGGGTTTTAGTATGCCAGTGGTTACCCATTTTTAAAAATGAAATTTACGCTCTCTACGTGCTCACACGCTACCTTTCTGACTCCTAAAAATCTTTTAAACGTTTTTTTGTCAATGGGGATTTTAACTTTCACCTTTTTTAACAAACCTAAGATATTGTTAAATATGGATTAATATTTTGCTTTCATTATGGTTATATATTGAGAAATTGTTTTAGGGTCAGTGGCCTTGCATGAATGTTTGTCACTTTAACTGACCTCATCTAAAATTCTTTTTTGTCTATTTGCTCTACATATAAGTAGCGAATAACTGGCTAGCCTGTGCGTTTAATGGCCTTGTTTATCATGTAAAAAGTAGTTTTCAAAAGAAAATTCAATATTAATATCAACGTCTATCTTACCTAACCATGTCATTATCTATAAGGGATGCTAACTTCAATTGAGTCTTTTGTATAGGATATAAATTAACCCGCGAATGTTAGGGTGAGAAATTTTTAACGCGAATGCTATGGTGGGGTTCATACGGACCCCAATTTTACACCTCTATAACTTCGAGAGTTTTAAGGCTATGATCTTTATTTTTTTTATTATTTTGAAGAGAGAAATACGTGCTCTTTAATTATAGACTAAAGTTATGATTAATGATTATTGCAAATTTTATTTGAAACAAAGTAGAAAAAAATCTAAAAAATAGGAATTTTTCATTGATTCGTATTACCTTAAATAAATCATGTCAAAAAATTAAATGTATCAGTGTTATTGACCAAATCGTGTTTTTACGTCTTGTAGAACATATAGTTTTATGAAAAAAAATTATTTGATATATAAAATTATTTTTGGCTATTAACATTTTGTATATTTATTAATTAAAATTATTTTAAAAAATAATTGGAATAGAAGGTTGCAAATTATTTAAGTTTAACTTTAAATAGAGGGAATAACATGGTTTTTAACATAGAAATTGAGACGGTTAAGTCCTTATGGACCCCAATTCAATTTCTAAATTCTAAACAGATTTTGTTATTAGACTTAGACTAAATTTTAATTACTAGTTTTGTTTATTATATATTTAAGAAAAAACTCACAAAAATTTAGCCCATAATATATAATATTTCTGAAGATAAAAATTTTAAGATATGCTGGGGTCCATCTGGACCCCACAGTGTTAATCGCGGGTTAAAATAATAAAAAAGATCAAGACCTATCAAACACAAGTTCCACTATCTAAAATGAAATTTATAAATCTAACTATTTTAATTAACTGTCAGTTCGGTCCTAGTTTCGTTAGAACCCTTTGCTCTCCTTGCTTTCGTGCAAATGCACGGTCTAGGTTAATTTATTCTTTTAAAGGCTTCCTATAGTAATTAAAATTGCTTTCGCGAAGTTGGGCTTACTCCAGCCTACTACAACCAAAAAACACATTTTTGATATTAGTCGTTAAATTTTTTTAAAAATAAATATTTTTACAATTTTGAAATTAGTATTAAGCCCTAGCCGCAGCCATGGCTACGGGTAGTAGAAAAAAAAGTTTAAAGAAAAGAAATTGAGTGCATTTGATTAACATTGAGGGCTAGTGTAAAAAAAAATTTCGAAATAAAGTTTATTCTTTTAAATATTTTGTTAGGCATATACTAAAACAACCAAAAAACATTAATTCTCATTTTTTGATATTAGCTGTTAAATTTTTTTATATTTTAAAATATTTTTTTTTACAATTTTGAAATAAGTATTGGAGTATAGGGCACGTGCAAAGTGAGTTTTTATTTTCGTAAAATTTTAAAAATTCTGAAATTTTTAAAAATATTATTTTTTTCAAAATTTTTTAATTCAGAAAAAGCATTTTACATGCATAAACTAAATTTGGCAACTTTTAAAAAATTTGCGTTTTATTTCAAAAAAAAATTTCTCAAAATTTTGAAATTTTCACAAAAATAAAAACGCACTTTGCACGTGCCCATAGGCTGGATGGTGGGTGACCACTCATTAAATAAATGAATGTAAAAAAATTTAAAATTAATTTGTTTAAAAACTTAATATTTCTAATTACACTAAGTTACATAAATGGTTTAAATGAAAAATTATATGTGAGACCTCTAAGTTCTCATAACTACATTCAAACGTTGTTTGAATATGAATTGAGGTTGAATATTACTAAAGGTAATTAAATTATTTTTAAATTTAGATAATTTATTTAATGTTTATGATGTTTTTCCTTCGATTGTTGTTGATCTTATGCATAAATATAGATTGCTTGACCTGACAATTAGCTTTTCACCAATAATATGGAATAAAAAATTATTTGGACCAGTTTTGTCAACATTCGAAACTCCTTCAGGAGTTAGTGTTATAGCACACTTTAGGTATTAGATTAATATTTACCATATAAGAAATGAAATACAAGAGAAGGAGATTGAAACCTTGTGGCATGCTCTAACTAACTTTTTATCTGGTTTACTTTGTTCATCAATTGGGACTTCATCCATGAAATATGCAATTGACCCAAAGTTTTTTTACCATCATTTGTCCTTGAGTAATTTTTCAAGAATAGCTCTTCTGCCAATGGAAACAGTTTGCACAGAAAATTTTACACCATGGAAAAAATTATTGCCATGCAAAACTCAGGTTCATAATTAATACATTTTACAAAATACCCTTAGGTTTTATATCTTTGGTTTACTTAACATGTTAGGGAAAAATAATTTTCAATCTAATAGGTTGCTTAAATCTACTTCTATGTAAATTACTAGTGTTTCATTGGTTACCATAGACATTCCCAGCTGATAATTTTGTGGCTGCTTGGTTGGCCCATAAAAATGGTATGAAAATTAAAAAAACTAAGCTGACAGGGTTAGATACAAAATAGTTAGATTTAAGAGCCTCAATATTTTTTAAATATTATATGTTTGGGCTGAAAACTTCACTTTGTTGTTTGTTTAACCTATTGGTTTTTATTTCAAATTGACAAATTGTTTTTTGATTTTCACTTTTATATGAATTGGCTTGGAGGGCCAAAATTTTGAAATTAGCTTACAAACTGTGGTGCATTGGGGTAAGAAAAATTAAAAATGATTTAGATCAAAATATTAAAAGGGACATATAAATTAAGTATACTTATTTCACCCAAAATTACACAGAATTGAGTGATGAAGTATTCTACACCTATAATGTCTCATTTTCGTTATATCAGGTATATGTGAAATTAGCTAAAAAAAAAACTTAAATATTTGATGATGATTAAAGGTGGGCTTGATAAACTTTTTCAATAAAGTTAATTGGTTTGGAAAACCCTATTACTCACTTGCTATCAATGCACATATAAAAGACCATGGGGACACTTCGGAATACTCATTTAAATCACTTTCATCAATTCTCAATTTTATTGCTCCCAAAGATATAAAAAGAATATCAAGTATATTTTTTTTTCAATTTTGTTAATATAATTCCAACGGGGTCGTGATACTTCCATCCCGCCCCACATTATTATAAGTTTAGACTTGACCCGTCCGAACTTGTGAGTCCTGCCCCAAACTTTTTAATTTAGGCTTGGCCTGAAATTACGAATATGGCCTGGAAGTTTTTTATTGCTTTTCGCTATAAATAAATAAACAGTATATTGAAGTAGCACCCTTTAGCATTTGGTACTAAAATTGTATTTAGTCCTTGCTTACAATAGCTTATATAATAAGGCTATAGCGGGATAAAAACAATATGTCCGGCCCAAAACTATTTTTCTAATCTAAGTTCAACACGTCCAGCGAATTTCTAGGTAGCGCCTGTCCAGCTTTGTCTCGACTTTGATCTTAAATAGATAATCTCTAGGTTAAAGCGAGCGAATCCAAATATATGTTCTCTTTTTCCATATTTTCTTTCGATATTTCGGACGAATTTTAGCATGTATTAATAGAAGTAACGAAAATGCTAAAGTGCCGTTTTGCGAGCTTTATATTCAATATTGAAAATAAATTATAACTAAATATGCACTTGTGAATTGCAATTCAAATTTGTAATTATATCCGATATTTTTATATTAGGGTGTCAAAGTCCATTCATCTTTACGAAAAAATCTTGAAAACTTAAATTATGGGTTTTTGCGTCGAAAACTATTAGTCATTGTTTTATACAATTTTTTTATCCATAGCAATTGCTTTAACATAACAACTTATTTAATTCTTATCTAAATTCACATAAACTTAGCTAATAATTATTTCAAAATCGCTCCTTAAAAAATTCTAACGAACAAATTTTTAACACTGGATAAATATTTTATTAGATAAAAAAAAATCTAAAAACCAATGTTTAATAAAAAAAAATTCAGCGGCAGTGAATTCCTCAATTATAGTGAATGGTGAGGAAAGAAAAAAGTGAATATGAGGGAATTCACTTTCTCACGGGGGTGAAAAATATTCAAATGAAAAATTTTCATTTACAAAAAAATGAATATTCCTTATTTTAATAAAAAGGAACTCAATTTTTTTATTTTTTGGTAATACGAAGTTTTGATAGTATTGATGAACCTCTTTTCTTTTTTTTTTCAATATGGAATTTTTTCAAATGAGTCGGAGTGAGGTACTCCGGGCAATTTTTGGAAAACTTAGTTTTTTATATGGCCAAACTCATGTTTGTTATTTTTACATTTTATTATAATAATTAAAATTTTCATAAGTTTTTTAAAGAACCAAGCTCAAATTTATTAACTTTTTAATAATATTTCCTTAATTTGGTATTCTTGGGTACTAAATGCCGATTTTAATTAATTCACACTCAAAAGCTTAACGCAGAAATTCCAGATTTTTACTTTTCAATTGAGTTCACTTGGTAATTCAGCTTGTTCGGAGAAGCCATTTGAGCCCATTTGAGGAGAAAAGAAACAAAATGCATTTTTTTTTGAGAATTATTCATTTTTAAAATTAGGAATATTTTTTGAGGTGAGTTGCAAGAGAAAGGAATTTTTTTTTTTCATTTGAATTTTTTCAAATGGGGGGGGGGGGGGGGGGGTAAAAATGATAAAGAGTTGAGTTCAAAATATGGCAATACCAAATATTTTGAACTCCAACTCTTACAAATAATTAAACCTTGCTAAAAACGAATAAACTCGGAAAGCGCTTTTATTTTATATCAACATTAGAAATGTTTTTCCAAATGTAAAGATATGTATGAATGAAAAATAACACAGGTCAACAAATATCAATGTCAGAAACGTGAATTTTAAGAAAACATAAAAGAATGCATCCCGATGATGGCCTAATCTCATATATATTTTTTATTTTTCTTAATTTCTTCCATCTTTGGCTCCTTAGATCCGTCTATAACGAAAAATGGCCTTTTTTGACCAAATTGACAGATCTATACCCTAAGAAGAAAAAATTTAAAAATCTTTTTTGCATATAAAAATTCCTTGTAACTCATATTTTTAATCACAAATAATGAAAAATAAATTTTATTAATATATCAAGCTCTTATCGGCATTTAGATAATACAAAATATTTCGCGTCCAAATACGACACGATATATTATCGGTTTTTTAGTAAATATTATTTAAAGTTTGAATTTAACAGTTTAAATATTGTGAATATGCAAAAATAAAATTTCAATTTATTTTAGTTTTTGAATCTTTTCTGGTTTTTTGACCTTTTTTTTTAAATTTTTAATGTTTATAACCTAAGTTTGATTAGGAAAAACGGTAAACGGATTTGATCTCTGTAGTTAACTCTTAACTCTCAAAAAATTGTTGACCTGTGTAATAAAAGCATAAATATAAATGTGAAGTAAAAAAATAAGAAAGAATTAAAAAAATATGAATAAATTGTTTTACTGATATACACTGCCGCTCAAAAGTTTTTGTCAAAACCCTTGATTTTTAAAAAGTTGGCATAACTTTTTTTGAATAATTATTGGGCTAATTTTTTTTGGATATATAAAACATAGGTACTATTACATAAAAATATAATTTCAAGTTTTTAATAATTTGAAAAAAAGTTATGAACGTTTAAAAAAGGTAAGTTAATTATTCGGTCTTTGTACTTAATTTTATATGTATTTTTTATATTAAATAAAGTTTAAAACCTTTTTTTTAGTTAAAATAGGTTGTCAAATTATTTATTTTTTCCCCCAAATTCTGCCGTACCATTATAACCAAGCCCTTCAAGCCTACAAGCATTAAATTACCTCGATTTTTCGCAAAACAAAATTTTTTTTGCTATTTTACAACTTATTGTAGTCCATCTTCAACTTTCCGGATTAATATATTTTCTTCCTACCAGACTTTGTCAAGACAATATAACATGTTATAAAAGCTTGTTTCTACTTTTTATTTTTCGTATATATTGGCACGAATTAGATGGTGCTATAGATTCGATCATTAGACTGGTAATCATTTCAATGCCTATCTTTATTTCTTAGAAAATTATTTTTATGTTGAAGCGAAAATTTTCAAATTAAAGTTTATTATTGCACAAGGCTCTGTTGTCATGTCACAGTGGTCCAATTTTTGTTTCGTTAGCCCTTTCACATTCTAAGCTTATTTTTGTTGATTATGTTTAATTTTTCGACAGTAAACCTGCATAAAGTATATTTTAAGTAATAGGCCTTTTAACATCTTAGACCTTGACTGGGTTTTTTCTATAACTTTAAAGAATAAAAAAACCAATGCAAAAAGGCTCTAACAATGTTCCCTTATTTATATTAAATCAAATCATCGCATATTGTCGTTTTGAAGTGGTCTTGCATAAGAGAGAATATTACATGATATTATATACACCATTGTGACAAAATAAATCAAATTCACTGCCTTCTGGGCAGCATTATTAGAAGAATAGTTTAGCTGAAGAGGAATGATTTAGTTTGCCAGAAATTTTATTTTGCTATTACGAGATATTGGAGTAAAATAAAAAATCCGCAGTTTTTTGCAATTTGGATATGGGGAAAAAATATAAAAGTAATAAAAAAAGTAATTAAATTATTGGGCAATTATGTATCGATATAATGCACAAAATTTAACTCTAAAACATATTCTGAATAAATAACTATTACCTTTAAGGTGCAAAATTATAAAAATAGCATATCATATTTTATAGCTTATAATTCCTAAATTATCCAGAACCTAATAAAATTGTGCATGTGTGTGAAGTATATAATCTATATTTTATACCCTTTAAAAATTTTAGCCTAATTTAAAAAAAAAAGTTATGCCTTTTTTTTAAATTAACGGTTGGCAAAGACTTGGTAGTTAATATTAGAGTTCAAACCAAGCCGTGTTATTCCGGCCCAGCCCACCCTACGTATTTTTAAAGTTAGGCCCGGCCCGCCCAAACCTGCAGTTCGGCCCAGCCAGGAATTTACTTTTTTAATTTTAGGCCCGGCTCGAAATTTTTTTTATTAGAAGCTAAAACAAATTTATTTTCTAATTTTTAATAAATACAAAGTAATCACCTTCATCGTGTGATAATAATTTTAACTTATTTAGTTCTTGTATAAAAGGTCAACAAATTTTAGTTATGAGCTAACTTTAGGGACCATACCAACCATCTTAGGAATTTTCAAATTCGTTTAACGTTTTTTCTAATTAAATTAAGTACGTTAGCTCTATTGGAAAATTTAAAAAAAAGATTATAAAACAGGGACACTATTTAAAACTTCAAATAATATTTGTTAAAACCAATAATATTTCGTGTCCATAGATATAACAAAGATGCTACGGCCATATTTAATAACACTTCGAAAAGTGAGGTAAAAATGAATGGTGGGCAAAGTTGCAGAACAATTAGTTTTTAAAGATTTTATTTTAATTTAAAATTGTAATATTATAGAAAAAGCCTAAATAATATTTTATTTAAATAATTAAGTTCTTAAATTTTGTATACATATATGCTTTATTTTAAATAATAGCGTTTTTTTTTCAATAAAATTTTTTCGTGTTTTTTTTAAAAATATTAAAATGCCTTAAATTTGAATTTTTTAATTTTTATACTAAAGTTTGCGTATAATTAACCCGCAATTCGTAAAAACCCTATTTACTTCTCATCTGAGTCAGTGTTAATTGCCCACAAAAATCATTTTGTATGCCGCATATTGGACCAGTAGACATATTTGTAAATATATGGTCGTGTTCTATTTAGGTCTGGGTGCCAAAACTGTATAACAAAAATGCTTTTATAAGAGCTTAATTTACTTAAAAATTTTATTTCTCTTTATTTGAGATATAAATGTATAAGTGATTTTAATATAAAAAAATATCTTAAATTTTTTTTAACGGTTATTTCTTTTTTTCTCAAATTAATATAAATTTATATAAATGATTGTACCTTTTAGATTTGGATGAATTATTTAAATTGCTGTATGGAATTTCTTTAAAATTATTCAAACCTTGCCCTTTTGTCAACGAACAACAACTGGTTATATTGCAAGACTCTGCACAGGTATATTTGCGGAAACAAAATAAAACTTTTTAAAATTAAATAGGATTGTATGTGATACATATTTTTTTATGGTGAATTTAATATTGTGTTGAAGAAGAATTTATACAAGGGCGCGTCTATAGTTGAGATAATTATTTTCAATTTTAAAAGTTGCCAATTTAAATCACGCAGGTCAACATCTGTACCGGCAACAAAAACATTAATTATTTGAGATTCTTCAAGATAGTAGGTTTGATGTTAGATATCAGCTTATATCCTCGTTTTTCGATTTTTTATTTTTGTAGAGATTTATCAAAAATATGAGTTTTGGTTGGAGCACAAATATTTTGATTAACATAGTTTTAATATTAAATTCATAGAATATTATAGAGGCATCAAATTTTCTTTCTTTTAAATGTCCGTTTACATAAAAATGCTAGAAAAACTTTCGCGACCTCGAGACTTGGAGATTAAAAATTTTTTAACAAAATTTTATTTAATTAATAAAAAAATATACTTTTTAATCATGATATTATTAACATTGTTTTTATCTTCTATAAGTGAAGAAAATTTATTATTAAAAAGCCTACCATTAAATTAGTGGACTTTTGCGTTTAACAATTGTAGTTTATAAATATTTCAAAATCGGAGCAAAGGCAATATTTTACTAAAACCCCAATGTTCATTTAACTTTTTTAATCACCTTATGACATTTTTAATTTTTAAGGAGAGTAGTTAAAACGGTAAAAGTATTAAATTCTCTAATTTAAATAATTTACTTTCAAATCTGAAATTTTTGTAGACCCGTTTAATATTTAGACAATCAAGGAAACCGCTCTTAACATTAGTTTAATGCCCGACGATGGAGAGGGAGATAGCGGCTATAACTCGGCTATAACTGCACTCAAAACTGAATTTGGATCAAATAGGGTAGCAATAGGTCACCCTATAACTACCTATCGTTATCTAACCAGTATATATTATATATTTCTGTTTTTAAAATTTTTCATAATAAAACACGATTATTTATTAAAAAGGGATAGTTATAGATTAAACACTTAAAATTATTATTTTTAAATGGAAAGGTGATCTCCAGAACAAAATAAGGGTAATTTACAGCGACTTACTTTAAGCTTTAGAACTTTCTATTTCTAAATGACCCCTTTATATTTCAATCTACATTTTTTAAATATCGTTTAAATTAATAATTAATATCAATACACTTATGATTCAATATTACAAAAAACAAACTTCAAAAAATTGAATTTTAGGACGTTTAAAAACAATAAATACATTCTTTAGGCTGGGATACATTGATTTAATAAATTTTTAAATATTTTAATTTAAAAACATTGAATTTAAGTAGTCATAAAGTTTTTTTTTGTTTGCTAGTTTATAAAATATCAATTAAAAATGTGTTCTTCAGATCCCCCATTAACGGCATTTTCATTGATTTAGGTTATGGCCGGTATAGATCTAATCTTGTTTCCGTCATAGAAAACCATTTGTCAAACAATTTTGATCAACAAACGGGAGGATCAACTCTGATGAAATTTTCCTTCCTTCAAGTTGTGCCTGATTTTGTTAAATTTTATGTTCACACCTTGTCAATAACATGTAAATATATAAATGGTACAATTTGGACACTTAGTAATAAAGGTAAAATTTGGATATTTTTTATGTGTTTATTAAATATGAGTGAGACATATGGGCGCGTTGTCATTCATTTTTTTTTAAATTTTAATTATTAAGGTTTTTACATCGGAATTTAATAATTGTTTGTTTACAAAATTTTCTTTCTCCCGGTGCTATGCTTCGAGACTATTTATAGAATTTTTATCTACATTCATAAAAACATTGCTGATATAATTATTTTAAAATGGCAAAATTTTCATGTTTAAGAAATTTACTTACAAACCAATTTTTTATAACAATTAAGTTTTTTGCTTCTCATGTATTTTAACCTCCAGTTTTGATTGCTTTGATTAATATTATTTGATAGATTTTCACATCCATTACTTTGTTCCATACAAAACAAACAAATTGGAAAGCTATACGTTACAGGCTTCAACATTAATTATTGATTTTGCTATTCCTTTATCTCAATTGCCTCTGATATCTGTTATATACTTAACTAATGAAATTGAATACAAATTATTACCTTGGTACAGGTATCCACCTGACAGTAACCATGGCTTTTATCTTCCCAATGGAATTCTTAAATATTATATTGGCAGAAACAATGTTTATAATGCTGCTAACTCTAATAGCTTGTATGAAGATGTACATATAACTTTTAATGAAGCCTTATTACTAATTCTACCTACGCCAGATTTCAGTATGCCTTATAATGTGCTCTGTTTTTCATGTACAATCCTTGCCCTATTGTTTGGCTCTATTTTTAACTATTGCTCTAAAATGTAAGTGGTTTATTAATTATTTATTTGTTTTCTCTTTTATAACCAAATGTTTTAGGGCATATTTAGAGTTCATTTATATAGAACAATTTTAGATATTTGAAATTTGGGTTATTAAATTAAAAATTATTAACAATTGTTTTTTTACAACATTATTTTATATCCTAAGCAATTGCTTTATGTTATCTCAAATTTTTATTATATATCAAATTCATATTAATAATCTAATAACAATTTCAAAATCACTCTTTAAAAATTCTAGCGCTTCAAAAAATTTTAACAAGATATTTTTTTAATGCTCTAAAATTAAATGAACTCTGAACACGCCTCTATATGTATTTTTTGTTAGGTTTGTTTATGAACCAGATGATCCTTTAAAGAGTTTACAATCAAAATCACCCGTTGGTATGCTAAGCAAATTGAAGCATCTAATATTTAATAGATAACATCAAATATTATGATATTTGTTAATTATTTGTGATTTTGTGATTTTGTGATATAAATATATAATTTAATTATTAATAAACAAGGTTAAGAAAAAGATAAATGAGACATCATTTTTGTAATCTACCAATATTTTAATTTTTAATATATGTTAGCTAATATTACACAGGTCAACAAATTTATGAGGGTTATGAGCTAACTACGATTAAACCTGACATCTTAAAGATTTTCAAATCCCTTTACCGTTTTTTCTAATCAACCTTAGTTAGTCAACTAATTGAAATTTTAAGAGAGAATGTCAAAAAAAAAAAACAAAAAAGATTTAAAAACAAAAATAAATACAAATTTTTTTATCACAATAATTATATATCGTGTCGTATATAAGTTTGGACGCGAATATTCTGTATTATCTATATGCTGATGTAAGAGCTTGATATACTAGAAAATTTTATTTCTCCTTATTTGAGTTGATAAATATAAGTTACAAGGGATTTTTTTAAGAAAAAAAAATTCTTAAATTTTTTTAGGGTATCCTTGAGGTCGCAAAATCTGTTAAAAAAGGACATTTTTCTATATGGACTTATCAAAGGAGCCGAAGGCCGAAGAAACTAAGATAAACGGAAAATATATATGAGATAAGGCCATCATGGGGATGCATTCTTTAATGTTCTCATACACTTATTTTTTGTAACATTGATATTTGATGACCTGTGTTATTAGGCATAATATGCAAACTATAAATTATAATATTAAAAAATAATTTGTTAAGTTAAAATCAAGTATATATTGATAAAAGTATTCTCTTTAATAGCCGTAGCCAAGGGGAGGCAAACCTGTCTCGGGCTCCTCTTTGGCAGACTTTTCATTATTATTATTGCCTGACGCCTCCCCCCCCCCCCCAATCCCAAAGGTAGTTAGGTTTTGCCAGGTTAGCCGCTTAGTCCATCTAAAAACGTATGGGTTTAAAATCAAAAAAAATGTGCGCATTCGTATAAGATAAAATTATGTAAGTTTTTTTGATCAAGGCCGGTCCGTGACCCATTGGCACCTCTAAGCCAACTGTTTCTAGGCGCTTAAAATGCGTACTTTTCAATATTTTTGCTTAAAAATCTTGGTATTTTGTATGCTTGACGCCCAGCGGTGCTTGGAGATGGAATTCTGTTTTTCATTCTTACTCTATCAATCCTTACTATAAAAAAGTCGGGAGCTATATTTGTCATTGTATTATTTCTAGCCATTAATAAGGTTTAAAAAAAATCTGTGGTAATGGAAATTCCTCCAGACCTTTTTCATATTTGCAACTTATAACGATACAGCAGAGGCCCCGCAGAGTTTAAGATTTAATGCGCGCCGGTGACCTTGGTTTGCCTATGTTCTCAAATAAACGGACGGCTCTTGGGTTCGTTGGCGGTCACAAATTTAACTACTAACCAGGCTCAATGGTGCTTATTGAATGTAACAACTAACTTTACATGCGCTCAAGGTCGTCCAATCTTTAAGAAGGAGTTAAACAGACGATGTTATATTACATTGTGAAGGTTAATATACCGACTACATTTAGGGCATGTCAAAACTCCGGAATTCGGGAAGGAGTCCTTTTCAACGGGATTTCCAGGAAACTCTGCCAAAAAAACACTCCCCACAACTGCCCGAAGTTTGCCGTTTTTAAACTCACGAGTTTTTTTCCTGGAGTTTAAAAATTAACATTAGCCCATTGAAAATATTGGAATTGTGTATTTTTTTGAAACTCTTTTTTTTATAAAAATAAAGTAGTAAATAAATGCAAAAGCAGCTGATTATGCAATCTAACATATTTAATGCTATTTTTGTTTTTTTTTAATTTTTTTTGTGAGAATTAAATATAAATTAATTAAAAAATTTAATTTAGGTATACATAGAATTTTAGTCAGTAATTTTTGTATTTGGTGGTGATTTTTTTAGACGATTTGAGCAACTAGTAATTTTAATATTTTGGTAATTTTTATCGAATTTAGGTGTGCTGATGATGTTGTCGCAAATGCGATTTATGCATAATAAAGCAAATTTTTTTTGTTTTTTTTTCGTGCGTTAAAATATGAGTAGTATTTTTGGTAAAATAATTCCATTTTTTCTTCTTGTGATAATGTCAAATTGCCGCAAATGCGATTTATTATATTTTTTGATTTTTGTATGGGGGTGGGGCTTAAGCATATTTGTAATAACTGTAGCAGCTCAATAGGATATCTGTCCTCAAGGTAAAACATACCCTAAAAAAGCTGTATCAAAAGTAGGAGGCTGGCAGTTCTTTGCACCAAAAAGTAAATTATATATTAAACTAATTTTCTCAATTTTTTTTGTTCTCATTTATCTATTAGTAGTTTTCTAGTAAAATTCTACCTTTTATTCTCTTGTGATAATGTCACTTAATTGTCACGAGTGCCAAAAATTCAACAATAAGCTGATCTTTTTGACATTAGATCTGCTGAAAAATGTCACCAAATTGTCGCAAATGCAATTTATGCAGTAAAAACTAATTTTTCTAATTTATTTTTGTTCGAGCGATAATATATTAGTTATATATTTGTAAAATTTCCTAGCTTCCTGCGTTAATCACCATATTTATGTGCGAATACAATAATAAACCCTTTTTTCGATTTTTTTAGCTTGCCTGATTACTTAATAATATATTTGCTCGCCTCCCCCCCTCCCCCCCCCCCCAATCTGCCATCCGGTACAGCCAGAATTTTGTTTTTTAATTTTAGTCCGCCCGGCCCGCCCAAAAATTTATATTATTTTAATATTAAATTATTGACATTTGCGACATTTAGGTGCAAACGGCATGATTAAGATTGACAAAATACACCAAATTTTATCGGCAGGTCTATTCGGTGTAAAATGAACTGGTGTAAAATGACCTTTTACACGAGTTCATTTTACACCGAATAGACTTTTACACGAGTTCATTTTACACCGAATAGTAAAAACGCTTTGCAACATATGTATTATATTTAAATGATAGTTTTCTTATGTAAAATTTTATGAGGATTCCAAATATGTTATTAAATTTTGTCTAACTCATTTAGTTTTTAAACAAATGC
Source organism: Acutogordius australiensis (assembly GCA_030555515.1). NCBI lineage: Eukaryota > Metazoa > Nematomorpha > Gordioida > Gordea > Gordiidae > Acutogordius > Acutogordius australiensis. The sequence continues at coordinate 23,818,956 of CM060242.1, forward strand.
GATTTCAAAATTTTAATAACTATATAAATTAGCATATATGAATTTTTACAAATTTATTAATTATAATCGACCAATCTAACATTATACAACAAATTTAATTATCTCATTCGCGAAATTACATTCTCTATCTTATAATTTCTTTTTAAATATAGATAAAACCCAAATGTTAGTTCTGAATTTTATTTTAAATAGATGAATTGTGAGTCTTTAATTTATAACTCGTGTTGCCGAGTGGCTAGAGTTCGTCTCTCCAGCCCATTCGTGCCCCGGTTCAATTCACAGAGGATACACTTTTTTAGATATTTTTTTAATATACCCAAGTGTTGCCTGACTTAGTTTAAATACTAGCAGTTCCTAAAATGTTATTTTTACACTTAAATGTTGTTATATTTAATCCCTGGAGCTGCGTGCACTTTTAATTTATTATATGACCCATAAACTTTACTTCAGCTGCTTTCTGCCGTTTAAGCCATAGCGCATAAATCTACCAGTGAACATATTTATAAAGTTTCCTAAAAAAGGTATCTTTATAAAAAAAAAGTTATTGACAAAAAAATAAGGTTAAATTATAATATTATATTATCTTAATTACCTAAAATAACATAAAAACACTCCAGGAACTACTAAAATATTTTTAACCTAAGTCAGGCAACACTTGGGTATGTTAAAAAAATATTTAAAAAAGTGTATCCTCTGTGAATAGAACCGGGGCACGAATGGGCTGGAGAGACGAACTTTAGCCACTCAGCAACACGAGTTATAAATTAAATACTCAAATTTCATCTATTTATAATAAAATTTCGAACGAACATTTGGGCTTTATTTATCTATATTTTAACAGAAATTATAAGATAGAGAATGTAATTTCGCGAATGAGATAATTAAATCTGTTGTGTAATGTCAGATTGGTCGATTATTATTAATAAATTTGTAAAAATTCATATATGCTAATTTATATAGTTATTAAAATTTTGAAATCGCATTTATTTAAAAACTAAAGAGTTAGACAAAATTGATAAACATATTTGGAATCCTCATAAAATTTTACATAAGAAAACCATCATTTAAATATAATACATATGTTGCAAAGCGTTTTTACTATTCGGTGTAAAATGAACTCGTGTAAAAGTCTAATCGGTGTAAAATGAACTCGTGTAAAAGGTCATTTTACACGAGTTCATTTTACACCGAATAGACCTGCCCAAATTTTATTAATGAATAAGGTTAAAAACAGAGAAAGTTTTTTCAATATTTAAAATAATTGCACTTACGACAATTCGGTGACAATAACTAGTTGCCTAAAATTAAAAATTTTTTTTTTACTAATACATGGCAGCCTGAACAAAAAAAAATCGAAAAAATTTATTTATTATTAAATTATAGACATTTGCGACAGTTAGGTGCAAACGGCATGATTAAGATTGACATCACCAAATTTTATTAATGAGTGTGGTTAAAAACAATAAAAAAGCAAAATTTTTCAATTTTTTAAATAATTGCATTTATGACGATTCGGTGACAATGTCACTAAATTGAAATTTTACAAAAATTACTAATACATGGCTGCCCGAAAAAAAAATCGAAAAATTTAATTAATATTAAAATAGATATTTACGACAGTTAGGTGACATCAGCAGGCTTAATCATTACTAAATTTACCAAAATTATTAATAAATAAGGTTAAAAACATAAAAAAAAATCAAAAAAGTTTTCCCAATATTTAATTAATTGCATTTGCGACAATTTGGTACGCCTAAAATTAAGAAATTTTGTATAAGGATTACTAACACACGACCGCCCGAACCAAAAAAATCAAATTATATTAATTTAATATAAAATTTGCATTTAGGATAGTTTATTGACATTATTTTAGCAGACTTGAAATTGAAAAATTTATTAAATAGTGTTACAAACAAAATTTTTTTAGAGCTTAAAATTGACTAAGTTTATCAGATTGTTATAATATATTTGATATTTAACAAAAAAATTCAAAATACTATTTTTTCTCCCACAATTTTCTTTTAGAACTAAAAAAACTATCGTTTTATTTTTCAAATCGTAGTAAAAACATTGGTTTCCCTATTTATATATAAAACTCACTTAAAGAAAAAACTCCAAAAAACCCGCCCGGGTTTAGCTCCAGTAGTTTAAAATGGGAAAACTCCGGAGCATAGGGGTTCTTGCCCCACTCCTTCCATAAAGTCCAACTGGAGTTTTAGCAAGCCCTAACTGTATTGTATTTAAATTTTATTGCACAAAGCTTTTTGCTTTTGAAAATTTCAGGCTCTCTTTTTAATTTTAAACGGGACCGGGCCGAAAATAAGTATAATAATAAACTGGGCCGATTCGTAGTTAAATGAGTCGGGCCGGGCGGAAAATCAGGTCCCGGTTTAAACTCAATTCACTTTTAATTAAGAGTCATCTCCCAAATCTAGATCTACTTTTTATTTTTTTAATAAACACAAATTTTATTATGATTTTTTAAATTTTTTTTATTATATTCCTTTTTTGCCCACCCTTGCTTTTGAATAGTGCACAAGTTGTTTATTTACCACATTTTGCCTATTATGTTTGATTTCTCTCTGTTTAACCCATCATTTTCCTCCCGATACTCATTTGGCCATTTAAATTCTTAACAATTTAGGCATTTTTTTTAATAAGAGAAATATTGGACGATGAATTATTAGATCATATGCTCCGCTAGTAACCACGAAAAATTGAATATATAAAGTAATGACAGAAGTTAACGACCAAAAGGCAGATGCCATTACGCAAACATACTCGATATTAAAAAAAAACGACCTGAAATAGACAATCTTGTCGAGCACTTAGGGTGTAATGTAACCGCCGGTCATATAAGCGTACAGAAACATATTCAGTATCTTTACCAAAAGGCGACTTATTTTCATTAGGCCTAGCACAAATTAAATTTGTAGGTGCAAGAAAGTTTTAACCTCAGATAGCTAATGGCAAACCTTCTGCCTTAGACGCAGGAGGTTGCGAGTTCAAATCCGTGCACAGGAGGCTTTTTTCTTTGAAAAAATTGTATACTTGTGCAACCACTTTAAAGCTTCTGAGTAACCTACTTTAGGTCTTAAACGATATGTCTAAAAGTAAGAGCCTAGGCTAAAAACTTAGGTCGCCGGCGAGCGAGCAAATTTTACTATATAACCCGTCGGCAATATTAAGTGCTTTGCTCGGTTTAAAAGAGTCAAAGCCCTAACGGGCATGGCGCCCCTAAGTGGGGAAAGGTATGGGGTAAACCTCAAACCAATTTGTTTTTTTAACATTCTTAATATCCAAAATAGTGTTGTATGTATTAAGAAAACTATAGATTTTTGTCGGTCTAGTTCTCTAAGAAGGGCTAAAATAATTATACCTTTTCTGCGAAACTATGTCGATATTTAAGGTCATTAAGTTTTTAAAGGTTTTGTTAATATCATTGAAGAATTAGAATTTTTTTCTTGTAAAGGGAACTTGCGAACTCGAGCTTCAGCAAGCAAATGATCAAAAAGTCTTGTCGATCCAACTTTCATTTTATGTTTAATAATTCTATATAAATATTCAAGACTTTTAAAATCATTTAGTCAAAAACTCTAACAAAGTGAATTGATTTAATGGATCCGCTTCTTGTACCCAAGAAACTATTGGCGTTAAAACGCCATCGAGAAATTGCCGAAAATTTTTTACTGTGGGGTCCATATGGACCCCAGTAATTCTTAAATTTTGCACATCTTTAACCCGCGATTGCTAAGGTGAGAAATTCGTAACTCAAACTCTATAACTTAAAAAATTCAAAAGCTACACTGTATTTTTTTATAATTTTGAAAAATAAATATGCGTTTTTTAATTAAAAACTAATATATGATATTAACAATGTATATTGTAAATTTTAATTAACACAAAGTAAAAAAAAATCTGAAAAATGGAAATATTTAATTTATATTACATAAAATAAATCTTGTCAATAAACTAAATTTTTTCAATGTTATTGTTCAAATCGTGTTTTTATGATATAGCATTTTTAGAAAGTTTAATGAAAAATAAAATACTTTGAAATAATAAATTATTTTCGGCTATTATTTATTATAAAAACTATATATTTTAAAGAGAAAAAAAAATAATTCATATCATCATAATACAATACAAACATTTTATATATTTAATGTGTAAAACTGCTCAAAAAAATTACTAGAAAATAAGGTTGCAATTACTTTAGTTCAAATTTACATTGAGACATTATCATGGCTTTCAACATTAAAATATACTATGTGGGGGCCACAAGAACCGCAATAAAATTTCTAATTTTTTAATAAATTTTGTTATTAGATTTTAACCAAATTAAAATTTAAAAAGTGCTGGGGTCCACGTGAACCCCACAGTGCTAAACGCGGGTTAAAAATATTATATATTATTAGCCAAAGTTTAGTATATTTTTTTTAATAAACAAAACGTAATTAAAATTTGTTCTAAATCTAATAAAAATTTTTTTTAAACTTAGAAATTCTATTTTCGAATGTAGAGAACCATGATATTGCTTTAATGTAAATTTAAACTTAAATAATTGCAACCTTATTTTCTAGGTATTTTTTTTAATAGTTACATCTTTAGTATATAAAATGTTTTTGTATAATAATAATATGATTATTTTTTTTTTGCTTCAAAATGTCTAGTTGTTAAGGTAAATAATAGCTAAAAGTTTTTTTTATTTCAAAATATTTTTTTTATGAACTTTTTTGAAAATGTTCTAATAGACCTCAAAACACGATTAGATCAATAACATAGATACATTTAGATTATTAACAAGGTTTATTTATATAGAAAAAAAACTCCCATTTTTTAATTTTTTTATACTTTGTCTTAAATAAAATTTACAATATACATTAATATATTTTATAATTAAGAAGCACGTATTTTTTAAAATAAAAAATAAAGCTCATAGTTTTAAACCTCTTGAAGTTATGAAGGTTTAAAATTGGGGTCAACCCACTATAGCATTGCCTTTACAAATTTCTCACCCTAGCATCGGCGGGTTAAACAATTTACCGAGTATTAGTAAGATTTTTTAGACATAATATCCGTGTTAACTTTTAGATTTAGAGAGGCACAAAATAAGGGTTAATTTAATTTAAAATTTATCTTAAATGGTTTTACAATTAAGAACTCTGAAATAGATAAATTGTAATAAAAAGAAATTTTGGAAGATGGTGGGAACGTTTAAATAGGTAGCAAGTTTTGGATGGTGAAAATATTTTTTTGGCCCTTCCAATAATTAGACCGAGAAACAGGTTTAGAACAATAAAAAAATAAATTGTTTAACAGTTATCTTTTTTTATGTCTACGATCAATTTAACCACGCGGATTGTATAGTTTGGGAGTAAGCAGCCCCTATTAACTTCTAAAATAAAGTTTTAGCTTTGCCTCATTTTTTTTCCTTACTTTTTAGAAAATTACGTGCTTTAATTTACAAACTAATATAAGTTTTATTAATGAATATCTTTTTTATTTTAAACAAAGAAAAAAAAAAATTGGAATTTCTAATTTCATTAGATCATCAATAAATGTAATAAAAATTAAAAATATTTTATGGCTTACATAACATTTAAAGAGATTAAATATATAGGGAACATTAGGTTAGGACTTGAATTTTGTCAAATAAGCTCTACAGCCAATCAAGTTTATTGGATGGTGTAAAAGATGATTTGGCCCTTCCAATAATTACTTGCACGGCGAATAGTTTTAGAACAATAAATATAAAATTTTATTTGCGATTAACAGTGGCTACCAATCGATTTAACCCGCAAATAGTAGGGTAAGATTTTAATGCGAATGCTATAGTAATGGTGTACATACGGACCATTTTACACCTCTATAACTTCAAAAGTTTAATAGCTTTGACCTTTATTTTTTTATTATTTTAAAAAAAAATACGTGCTCTTTAATTACAAAATAATATAAGTTATTATGAATGAATATTACATTTTTTATTTTACACAAAGTAAAAAAAAAAATCTGAAAAATGAGAATTTATTATTTTTCTATATTTTATTAGATAAATCACTATCAACTAAATGTATCAATTAAATTGATCAAATAGAGTTTTTAGGTCTAGTAGACATCTTTAGAAAAATTAATGAAAAAAAAAACATTTTAAAATAAAAAATTATTTTTGGCTGTTATTCACCTTTAAAATTTGATATTGTATAAAAAAAAAGTTCTTATCATTATTATACAATACAAACTTTTATATACTTAATATGTAAAACTAATTAAAAAATACTTAAAACATAAGGTTGCAATATATTAAGTTCAAATTTACATTGAGGCATTATCATGGTTTTCAACTGTAAAATTGAGAGTGTAGAGTCCATACGAACCCCAATAGAATTTCTAATTTTTAAACAAATTTTGTTATGAGACTTAGAATTAAATAAAACTAAAAAATTAAATTATAAGACACGGTCTTAACCAGACGCGTCAATGTATTGCCTTCACTCACTTTTGCGCACAAATTTACAAGCCGCTAAAATTAATCATTTAAAAGCATAAACTAACATGCCCCAGTTTGAATCTAAAATGGATTGTGATATCACTTACCCACCCGGGGTTAAAGAATTAACCGATGAGCTTTCAACCGAAGAGTTGGTCAAGCGATTGAAGGTTTTTAAATATTAAACGAATTTTTAGATTTGTTCAAATGTATTGCAAAATCTTGGCCAAAATGATAATGTAAGCTGTTACGAGAATTTTGCCTTACATATTGCATCCGAGGAATTTACTACACACATTAGTAAGGAAGTACGGCTCATAATAGCTTGTATTATTGTTGACATCTTTAGGCTTTTTGCTCCAGATCCACCTTATAAAGATCCTTTAATAATTAAAGTTATTCTTTTATTGCTATATTTTAAGAATATTTTTAACTTTCTTGTTGATGAACTAAAAGGAATCAAATCACCTTCCACAATTTATTTTAAACGACATTTCTACTTGTTAGAGGTTTTTAAATAATTAATATATGCTCTAGATATTGGCCTGGTTAAAGGCATTTAATATCTGTTTTGACATAGACGAAGGGCAAGAAATTTTTTGTAGGCTTTTTAAATTGTTTTTTTCTTCCATCAGGTATTTTCATTTATTATTTCTTAATGTAGTGATGGGCACTTAACTAAAGTCAGGAATTATATGCTGGACATTATGAGTTCTGTACTTTTTGATATTGATAATATATCAAATGAATTGCTTGAAAGCATACTTGTGTGCTTGATTGAACCACATAAGGTAAAATTTATTAGATTCTTAAATTAAATAATATTTTATAAGTTTATTTTTAAATTTAATTGAATATTTTAGACACAAAGAAGAGAGACTTACAGCATGGCAAAGGATTTGATCAAAAGAACTGATAAAGTTCTTGAACCCTATATTTTGCAATATTTTACAAATGTGTTATTTCCAGAAAAAGGAAAAGACATCTCTTCAGATGGTAAAAAGTGTTATATATATTTGTTTTTATTACAAAATTTAATTTTATTTTTAATTTTTATAATTTTTGTTACCATATTTGTGAAAAAGTGTTTGAAAAGATTAGATTTAAAAAAGGAGATAATTGCTGGGTTTTTAGTAGGAAAACAAAAGATTTTACAAATTAATAATATATATGAATGTAAAGGATTATTAAATAGTCTCAAATGTAAAATTGTTCACAATAATAAACTTAATTTTTTTAACCTGCTTTGAATGATCTTGGTCAGGGTTGGGCTGGGCTGCATGAAATTCAGTAATAGCTTACTTATTTTTTTTTGTTGACATTTCAAATCATTTTGCTAACCAACTTAACTATAAACCACAAACAAATGGTTTTTTTTTGATTTTACATTATTAGTCACAGGGGCATATTGAGGGGGAGGCAAAAGGGGGCACCCCCCCCCCCTCCCCTCCCCCTTTGATTTTTTTTAGTTTTTATGATGTAACCAGCAGCCAAAATATATCAAACGTATAAAAGGAAATAGAATTTTATAAAATTGCTATTTTTTGGAAAATATACAGCCTAATAATAATTTTGCAAATAAAATATCAATTTTAAAATTAAATTTGTAGTTCCTTTCCTCTAAAATTTTTTTTTACCCCCCTTTAGAAAAGTTTCTGCATACGCCCCTGATTATTTAAAAAAGTTGAGATAGGCAGCCTTAAAACATTCAGTTACACATTCAAAAATTTAAATAGATAATATAAAATTTTGCAAATTAAACTAGTTGTTAATTGTTTACCGTTTTAAAGCTCTTTTCAAACTTCTGTTGTATTTTGAAATAAAGTTTTATATTTAATAATGCGTTTTTGACCTGTTATAACTTGATTATTATAACACCAAATATTTTATCAGTGCAAAGAGTTTATAATTTTATATTGCAAGTATTTTTTATGCTTATCTAGTTTGAATAAATATAGGGAAACTCGATAAAAGAAATTTAGAAAAATAAACAAATCCTGAATTAGACATGGCTCATTAAATTTGGCCAAAATGGAGTCTATGTTAACATAACTTATAAAGACAAAACCATATAAAAAAAATTTGTTTTTAATAAGAAGAACATTGATTCCAATAATACGAACGGGCGTCCCTCTGTCTAGCGCAAATGGGCACATGTTAAATTCATCATGAAATATGGAGGTGCTTATAAATGTGCAAACAGATTGTTTTTAAAAAAAAACATTTAATTTATTATTCAGTTTATATTTTTTCTTTCTTTGGTTGTAGCTAGTAAAAAAAAAATTTGAGAAAAAAATTGAACACATTTGAACAAGATGGCTAGTGTATATTTTTTTTAATAAACTAAATTTTTTTTTAAATAATTTCTTTCAATTTTTAAATAGGCATATATCAATATGGTTTACATTAATTATCTATTTTTGATATACGCCCCCCCCCCCCCCCCCCCCTAAATGCTCACTTTTAATTTTCAAAAATCTTAAATATTATAATTTTAAATCTTTAAAAAAATGTATCTCGACCGCAATTTAGGATATATTAAATCCACATCCCTAGAATATATATTAAATAATACTTTGTAAAATCTTTTTAAATTCCTAATATGCCTGGGGACAGCCGAGCATATTTAAAATAAATTGGGTCGGGCGTATTTAAATTAACTGACTGGTCTTACCAGACAAGGTCTTAGTAGATTATATACAAATCTCGACCTTACTCCCAGGTCATTAATAAATGTTGACCTTTAAATTCTATGTGAGGCTTCGGGCCTTAATATTACGGTGTGGTCCACCCAACCTATCAACTTAATTTTTTACTTTAGCCACGCTATATATAAAAATACGGCTCGGATAATAAATATAGCAGGCTATTATTTTTTTTAATTATCATAAAATACAAACATTTTTTTTTGTTAACAATAATTAAAAAAATGCAAAACGAGATATTTCGGGCTCGACTCAAACTCCTATCCGGTAATTTTTTTTTCCAGAAATTATGAATTTTTTAATTCTATTTTCAAACCCTTAATTACGATTTTTATATTTAATTTTGACAAATTTTTTGTGTAAAGGAGATTGAAAACAAATTTATTTTGGTAAAAATAGATGAGGCTTTTAATTTGACGGGTACGTTTAAGGTGTCAATATCAAATCTGTAAATGAGGAAGGAGATTTCGAAATTTGAACATTAACTATCTTAGAAATATGCAACTTTCAAGCGCGCAATTTAAAAGAAATCATTTTAAATATTTGTGCAAAAAATGGTATTAAACCAATAATATTTATTCAGTCACAACAGATAATGTGAGGCAAATTTCAAAGTCGCAATTTAGTAACGTTGGATACATAACCTACAATCCCATAAAACAGGTCAACAAATTATTATAAGCTAAGTACAGAGATCAAACCTGCCATTTTAGAGATTTACAGACCCGTTTACCGTTTATCAAACCTAGTAAATAAGCTATAAACACTGAAAATTTAATTAAAAATGTCAAAAAAACAAAAAAGATTTAAAAACAAAAATAAATTGATTTTTTTTTTCTTATTCACAATTTACTTCGAATAATATTTTTATTAAAAACCTATAAGTCGTATTTAAGTTTGGACGCGGAATATTCTGTATTATCTAAATGCTGATGTAAGAGCTTGATATTAAAAAATTTATTTTTCATTATTTGAGAAGATAAATATAAGTTTACAAGGAATTTTTATGAATTTTTTTTAGGGTATTCTTGAGGTCGCAAAATCTGTTAATTTGGTCAAAAAAGCCATTTTTCCGATAAGGACGGATCCAAGAAGCCGAAGGCGGAAGAAACTACGAAAAACGGAAAATATATATGAGATAAAGTTTTCATGGGGATGTATGCTTTTATGTTTTCATAAACTCATTTTTTCTTACATTGATATTTGTTGATTGGTGTAATAAATGAAAGCAAACTAGATTATATAATGGTAAAAAATTAGATAAGTTTTTTTTGAAGAAGTTTTTTCCTAAAAAAGGGGGCTTTTTTTGAATATGTCGCTTTCCTTTAAGAAGAAAAGGTGGCTTTTTCAACCCATGCCCACAAACTCGTGGGTTTTTTTGCCAAAATAACAAAAAAACTATTAAAAATTAACTCTTTTCTTTTTTTACTCAGGTCTGGTTCTGGGGGTCGAGTTACTTCACCAGGCGCCTTGATTTTGAGGGTTGGTTAGCGTCAAATATAAATTGGGTGGCCAAATTTTAAATTTCACATAATTTTTAATATGATAAAAAGCTGGCTTTTTGGTTATAGCTAATTTCCCTGAAACCCTTACAAGCAATGGATACCCGTTAATCTAATTTATTTATCGAATTATTTTTTAGGTGCTTAGTATACTTGTCATCAATTTTTCAGGTAGCCTGAATAGCCGTATAATTTTCTATTGTATTACGTTTTAAATGCTTAATATTATTTAGATCTTTAAAATCTAATTCTTTAAAATATGTGTTTAAACTCAAAAAGGTGTTAAAATATTTACATAAAAAAGCCTAAAGCCACCGTATTTTTGCAATCTTAGATAACACTTTAATTCAAATATTTCCCTGTAGGGTCAGAGAGCCAAAGACATGCCTTGTTAATTGCATTAAAACGTAAACACCTTAGATATAACAGGGAAATAAAGGATTAAATAAATTTATAAATCATTCAAAGTTGTAGCAGCGCTTCCAATTAGAGATAAAGTCTGATGTGCCGGCCCGCCCGAAAAATGGGCCGTGTTTGGTGGGCTGGATGGCCGGAATTAAAAACAAATATTACGGCCAGGTCAATTTGTGTATCATTTAGATTTATTTTTTTCACTCTGGTTCAAGAAATAAAAATGTTAATATTATATCTGCATAAAGCAAAAAATTAACAGTCTGCAATATAAAATCTCCGGATGGGCCGAGCCTGAAATAAAAACCAAATCCGGGTCGTGTCTAAGTTGAAAATTAATTCGGGCGGGGCGGTGGAACGGCTCGAGTTGAATTCTACTTGCAATATAGGTTAACAACAGAAGTTCATGTTTTAGCTAAGAGTAGGGATACATTATGAGTAGATAAAAAAATAATAGTGAGATTGCTATTCTTAAAAATTTGATTGGTACTTTTTTGATTTTTTGCATTATTTAACACAGGGCGACAAATATCTGTCAGAAAAAAAACTGAAATGCTTGGATCCGCATGATTTTATCTCATTAATCTTTTCCGTTTGGCCTTATCTCATATCTTGTAGTTTTTTCCGCCTTACGCTCCTTAGATCTGTCCATAGGGCACGTGCAAAGTGAGTTTTTATTTTTGTGAAAATTTCAAAATTTTGAGAAATTATTTTTTTTGAAATAAAACGCAAATTTTTTAAAAGTTGACAAATTTAGTTTATGCACATAAAATGTTCTGAAATAAAAAATTTTGAAAAAAATAATTTAAAAATTTTAGAATTTTCAAAATTTTGCGAAAATGAAAACTCACTTTGCGCGTGCCCATATCAAAAAAATGGCTTTTTCGACCAATTTGACAAATTTTGCAACCTAGCGAACACCTTAAAGAAAAAAATTTCAAGAACTTTTTTTTCATATCAAAATTCCTTGTAATTATATTTTTTATTTTTTGCTCTTGCACTAACAATTAAATTTCATGCATTATATTTGGCACTCCAACCTAATGACTCAATTTATTATCGATTAATCAAAATAATATTTGAAATAATTTCAACAGTTTAACTGTTTTAAATACAAAAATTTTTTTTAATATTATTTATGTTTCTTTTTTGTATTTTGATATTTTTAATAAAATTTGCAATGTTTATAGCTGACTCACTTAGTTTGATTAAAAAAACGGTAAATGGAATTGAAAATCCCTAATACAAGTGTTATCTCTGTAGTTAGCTCATAGCTCTCAAAAATTTGTCGACCTGTGTAATACAACATTTTTTAAATCAGTCTAAAAATATCTAATCATCACACCATTAGATATATAAATTAAAAATAAATTTGGGAAAAAATTCGATTTCAATGGGTCCCCGTTTATCCCGCTACAAATAATCACTGATTTGAGCTTTTTTAGTACTGTAATTCCTTATAAAATTTTTTTGAAGGATTTGGGGATTATTGTAATTAAAGCAGAACTTTTCAATAAAATGAATTTTAATAATCAAATCTAATATATATAGGCAAAGAAGAAATGCAAAATGACATAGGCATAGTTGACGATGAAATCACCTGGGATAAGCGTAAGTCAATCATTTTTCTATTATCATTTAAATGTAAAGCAATTATATTAGCGCCTATTCACATTTATTTTGTAGATTTAGCATTTATTTTACTATATGGCGCTTTCAATGTTGAGTTGTTTTTTCAAGTTTTTCACAAATCGACTTATTACAAAATGTTGCCATAGTTGTTTTCACTGAAAATATTTTGTTTAATTGAAGGTTTTAAAAAATAAAATTTCTAAAATGCTGAAAAAAATAAAATTTCACTTTGAAAGCGCCCATATCTGTTAACTTAAAACTAATGATTATATCCATTGCCTATGTTAGCTTATCGGTCAAAATTTGCTAATCACACATCTTACTTTGCATATTTAACTAAAAATTTCGTTTCTCTTTTGAATTTGCAGTGCCTTAGGATTATGCGATAATAGTAAAATCAATACCATTTTTAACAGCTCTTAGCTAAATCACAAGAATTTATTATAATTTTGCACATACGATTTTATAATGGACCCGCATTTGGCCGTGCTTTTAATTACTTTGTTTTCGTAAAATTGAAAACAATAGGATTTCAGATTAATCAAAATACGGTTTTGACTCTTACTCTGAGTCCACGGCAAGTCAAATGCTTTTATATAAACCACGAAATTATACATAGCCCCCAATGCGCTCATTTGTCGCCAACCGCACTTTTAAAAACTATTTCGCATATTTGTAAAATATAATTTATTTGTGCGTTAAGCTAAATTCTGCCGGTGGAATATTAATTAAACTTGACAACGTTTAAGGCCTACATTCCGCCGGCGGACTATTTTCATGCACACTCAGCTGTCTTAAATTTTAGCCTGCGAAATATTGTTTTGACTTCAACTCAGCCTTTAAATAGACATGACCTCGGCGTTTAAAACTTATATTCTGCCAGCAGCTCATACTACACGAACGAATAATTTTACCTCGTTAATTAACATATTATTAAGTTACGAGAATGGATGTTAAAATGACTTGGCACGCAAAACCCAACCCGGGCAGTCCCGACTATGCCCGGTCTGGGCACCAAGAAACTAAGCTATTCAAATTATTATATATATTTTTTCCAATGTTTTTCAAAATCTTTTAAATTTTTTTTGTTATTATTTTCTAATATCTATAATTTCATTTGAATATATAAACCTTTTACAAATTTGATATTATAATTTAACATTTAGTTAATATGAAATACTAAAACACGCTATCTTTAATCCAAAAAATTTTTATTTTTAGAATTAGTATAAGGATTATATCATGCCAGGGTTCAATTATAAATTGTTTTTAGTCTATAATGATTTCCTAAAAATATTTATTTGAAACAAGCAGACTGGCCAATCAGTCAAATAATGGTAGATATTTAAAATTGTGTTATCATGGTAAATGTTTATATATTAATTATTAACATTATGAATATTTTTTTTGCTAAATATTATACCTTACATATATACCATAAATGAATTATGAATTTTTTTTATATTTTTATTATAACATCAAAATAGTGTTTTGAATCATATATGTAATACACGTGTCAAGAAATATTAATGGCACAACCGTGAATTTTATGAAAACACAAAAGAATTTATCTTCATGATGGCCATATCTCATATATATGTTTTGTTTTTCTCAGTTTCTTCCGGCCTTGGCTCCTTACATCCATCCATGTCGAATAAATGGCCTTTTTGACCAAATTGACAGATCGAGAATACCGTAAAAAAGAAAAAATTTAAGAATCTTTTTTTCATATAAAATTGTAACTTATATTTATTATATCAAATAATGAGAAATTTTTAATATATCAAGCTCTTACATCAGCATTTAGATAATACAAAATATTTCGCGTCCAATCGGTTTTTAATAAAAGTTTTATTTGAAGTTTAAATTTAACAGTTTAGCCATTGTAAATATGCAAAAAAAAATTTATTTTATTTTTGTTTAATCTTTTTTGTTTTTTTGGCATTTTTCTAAAATTTTCAATTTTTATAGCTGACTAACTAAGTTTGATTAGAAAAAGGTAAACAGATATGAAAATCCTTAAAATGGCAGGTTTGATCCCCATAGTTAGCTCATAACTCTCAAAAATTTGTTGACCTGTGATATTCAACAAGGAATGCATTTAATTCATAATGATAACGCAACATATTGTTTATAAATTTTTTATTGATTAAGCCATGAATGTAGAGTTAGCAATATCTCTACTGTATCGGGTTCCAACCTGTTTCGCTCATCGCTAATGCAATGGCCGGCGATGGAGAACAACCGCTCGGTGTCCACACTGGTGGTGGGATAAAACTGTCGAACTTTTCAAATTGGCAAGTCTGGGAAAACACGTTTGGTGATTCCTCTACCAGTCAAAAACGTTTAGTTCGTTACGATTTAAAATATTAATTCGGAAATATTTTTTAAATTTAAAGTTCCATTGAAGAAAATTTGTCTGGAATTGATGCTGATTCCTGTGAACTAAAAATAATAAAAAAAATGTACTTTTCTAAAGAATATATGTTAAATACAGATCTATTTTTTGAATTAATGGAATCAGTGACATTGTTTAATTTTTGTGTAAATTTTGCTTGGCGGGTTTCTTTAAGAATACTAAGGACATTTTTTACCCCAAAAATAAAAAACTTATTTTTCTTTATAACTTCTGCCAACTCTGATTGCAAAGTGCCTTGCTTGTGGTAGCAAGAGGTTACAAGCGATAAAAAAACTATAAAATTTAATTGCGAGACTTTTTGGTTCTGACCAAATGTCTATTTTTCAAGCAAAGTTGCAAACAGGACAGAATTGGTCTTTATAATATGACATCGTAAATGATGAAAACGATTTATTTTTTACATTATACCATTTAGCATCTATATCATTGCAATTTTTTTTTCATATTAGCTTTTTGCCTTTTTAAAGTCAGTGAGCTCCTTCAGTTAGATTTCCAATTAGGCCTATTTATGCACTCGTACTGGTACAATTTGTGGCATCTCATGCTGGCGTCTATCTTTTGGGGCCAGGTGAGTATAGGTTTGCCTCTTTTGCTCTTGCCTTTTACGTTAATTTCCTTTATAAGATTGCATGATGCTCGCCCTTTCGTCTTTCGATGTGGCTAAACCAGCGGAGTGGATTAACTTCGATTTTTGTATTGATGGGAGTAATGTTGAGGCTGTCGATAATGTAATAATTTCGGGTTTTGTCTTTGCACGTCACTCTCAAAATCGTAACATGCGCATTTCTGTCGTTTGAAGGATTCTTTCGTTTCTTTTTCGAAGGGCCTTCGTTTCTAGGCCATATGTTATTGCAGGTTGTATATCTCCATTTTAATCATCCGATTTTGTTCCTTACTTCTTGCTCAACGTCTTCGTCATGTTTAAGGTAGGCTCCTAAGTAATTTGCCGAAGGTTTCGACTTAAGACACCAGTCTGTGTCGATCATCAACTCTTCGTGTTCTGATCCTCCGAAAATTGTGAGTTATGTTTTTTTGTTGATATGTAGGCCTAACTTGTCAAGTGCATGTTTCCAAATTATTACACTTTCGCTCAATTCCTCTGAATTTTGAGCCATGAGTAGGATGCCGTCTTTGTACAGTATGTGCCACGGTGGTTTTGTGGAAACGCTCTTTGATATCATGTTCATTACCGAGATAAATAGCAGGGGACTTAAAGCCGAACAATGATGGACTCCGCATTGTCAGCAGCAAAGTAGTATTTAGAAAAGTACATTTTTTTGAGTTTAGTTCACAGGACAGCATCAATTCTGGACGAACTTCAAAGTAACTTTGTAATAGTTTAAAATAATATTTTCTAATTAATATTTTAAATCTTAGCGACATAAACGTCTTCGACTGGTAGAAGGATCACAAAGCGTGTTTTCCCAAACGTGCCAATTTGGCAGTTTTCATTGTTTTATCATCTCACCAGTGTAGACTGCGGGCGGTTGTTTTCAACCCCAGTCATTGCATTAGTGATGAGTGTAACATGTTAAAAACTGATTCTTTAGAGTTATTATTAACTACATACGTGACTTACAAAAAACATGTTATAAACAATATGTTGTTTATCACTTTTAAATTAAATGCATTCCGTGTTGCATAATACATATCAAATATACTTTGATTTTATAATATAAATATAAATAAAGTTCCTAATTTATTTATGGTGTATATGTAAGCTATAATATTGAGCAAAAAAAATACTTTTGTAAATAATTAATACACTTGTCAACAAATATCAATGGCGCAACCGTGAGTTTTATGTAAACACAAAAGAATATAACCCCATGATGGCCTTATCTCATATATATATTTCGTTTTTCTTAGTTCCTTCCGGCCTTGGCTCCTTACATCCGTCCATATCGAAAAAATGGCCTTTTTTGACCAAAATGACACATCGAGAATACCCTAAAAAGAAAAAAGAATCTTTTTTTCATGTTGTGTTGTTGTTTATTGCCCCCTTCGTTGGATGTTGGTAGTAAGTTTGAGCTTGAGGGCAGCTAGGGATGGATTGATTTAAAGATGAAGAATATTGATTGATGTAGAAGATGTTTTCATTGAAATTTAAGAGCGAATTAGGACACACAGTATAGTAAAATTATTGTATCCAACGAAATAAGGGGAGATATAAGTGATACCATTTGTATTTCCTATCAGAGAATAATAGCTCCACGACGTAAACGCGGTATCATTAGAGTGAGCTATTTGTGTCTAAACTTGACTTTAATTTTTTGGTAACTTAAAAAAAATATTTTTTAAATATTTTTTGCATCTAAGGTAGCCCTTATGATCTTCAAAATAAAAAAAAATTATGACTCTAGCTATAATACATTTGATGATATATGCGCGCAAAGTTGCCTCAAATTTTTTTTTTGCAAAAAAATGAAAAATATTTTTGCTCATATCTCGGTCAAAAATCACTTCCGGTCATAAAAAATTTAGGTTTTTATCAGCACCCAAGGACCTTACCAATGTACCAATTTTCAGCCAAAACTGAGACTTCAAGGGAAAAAGTTTGTCGATTTGAGGTGGAATTGACCATATATATTTCGTTTTTCTTAGTTCCTTCCGGGCTTGGCTCCTTACATCCGTCCATATTGAAAAAATGGCCTTTTTTGACCAAAATGACACATCGAGAATACCCTAAAAAGAAAAAAGAATCTTTTTTTCATGTTGTGTTGTTGTTTATTGCCCCCTTCGTTGGATGTTGGTAGTAAGTTTGAGCTTGAGGGCAGCTAGGGATGGATTGATTTAAAGATGAAGAATATTGATTGATGTAGAAGATGTTTTCATTGAAATTTAAGAGCGAATTAGGACACACAGTATAGTAAAATTATTGTATCCAACGAAATAAGGGGAGATATAAGTGATACCATTTGTATTTCCTATCAGAGAATAATAGCTCCACGACGTAAACGCGGTATCATTAGAGTGAGCTATTTGTGTCTAAACTTGACTTTAATTTTTTGGTAACTTAAAAAAAATATTTTTTAAATATTTTTTGCATCTAAGGTAGCCCTTATTACGATCTTCAAAATAAAAAAAAATTATGACTCTAGCTATAATACATTTGATGATATATGCGCGCAAAGTTGCCTCAAATTTTTTTTTTGCAAAAAAATGAAAAATATTTTTGCTCATATCTCGGTCAAAAATCACTTCCGGTC
Organism: Acutogordius australiensis; assembly: GCA_030555515.1. Lineage (NCBI taxonomy): Eukaryota > Metazoa > Nematomorpha > Gordioida > Gordea > Gordiidae > Acutogordius > Acutogordius australiensis. Next base: position 23,837,324 of record CM060242.1, read on the forward strand.
ATAAAAAATTTAGGTTTTTATCAGCACCCAAGGACCTTACCAATGTACCAATTTTCAGCCAAAACTGAGACTTCAAGGGAAAAAGTTTGTCGATTTGAGGTGGAATTGACCATATATATTTCGTTTTTCTTAGTTCCTTCCGGGCTTGGCTCCTTACATCCGTCCATATCGAAAAAATGGCCTTTTTTGACCAAAATGACACATCGAGAATACCCTAAAAAGAAAAAAGAATCTTTTTTTCATGTTGTGTTGTTGTTTATTGCCCCCTTCGTTGGATGTTGGTAGTAAGTTTGAGCTTGAGGGCAGCTAGGGATGGATTGATTTAAAGATGAAGAATATTGATTGATGTAGAAGATGTTTTCATTGAAATTTAAGAGCGAATTAGGACACACAGTATAGTAAAATTATTGTATCCAACGAAATAAGGGGAGATATAAGTGATACCATTTGTATTTCCTATTAGAGAATAATAGCTCCACGACGTAAACGCGGTATTATTAGAGCCATCTTTTTTTTATATAAAAAAAATCTCTTGTAACTTATATTTAACATATCAAATAATGAGAAATAGCTCTTACATCAGCTACAAAATATTTTGCTTCCAAACTTGAATACTCAAGTTTGAATTTAACAGTTTAGCAGGTAAATACGCAAAAAAAAATTCAATTATTTTTGTTTTTGAATCTTTTTTATTTGGCATTTTTTCTAAAATTTTCAATGATCATAGCTGACTAACTAAGTTCGATTAGAAAAAACGGTAAACAAATTTAAAAATCTCTAAGATAGCAGTGATCTCCGTTGTTAGCTCATAGCTCTCAAAAATTTGTTGACTTGTGATATATAACCTTTTACCATGATCACAAACTTTAAAGTTCGACCATTATTTGACTGCTTGGCCACTCTGCTTATTACAAATAAATATATAGCTGGATGAATATATTTTATAATTGAACCCTGGCATGTTATAATATCCTTATACGTACTCTAAAACTAAAAATAATTTTTTGAATTAGCGTGTTTTTCAATTTCAAAGGTGTTTTAATATTCAAATAAAAGAATAGATATTAGGAAATAACAAAAAAAATTTTAAAGATTTTGAAAAACATTGGAGAAAATATATATAATAATTTGAATAGCTTAGTTTTTTAAAGTGCCCGGCACTGCCCTACCCGGGCACTTGGTGGACCGAACATAGTGTCGGGTCTTGGGTCGACCTGCCCGGGTCTGGCAGTGCCATACGCAGGTCAACAAATTTTTTGAGAGTTTTGAGCTAACTACAGAGATAAAAACTTGCCATCTTAGGGCAAATTCGTTTACCTTATTTTCTAATCAAACTTTGTAAGTCAGCAATGAGCATTGAAAAATGCTGAAAAACAAAAAAGATTCAAATACAACAAAAATCTTGAAAAAAGTTATTTTTATATTAAAAACAAAATAAATTGCTAAATTTAAAGTGTATTATATTTTCATTTGAAACGATAATATATAGGGTCCTATTTAAGTTGGGGTCCTAAATATGCTGTATGATGTAAGAGCTCAATATACTTATAAATTTTATTTTTCAAGCTAAAAGGAAATCTAATACGAAAAAATAATTCTTAAATTTTGCTCAAAAATGGCCATTTTTTTTGATCCTAGACCTGAGAAATTAGCCGGAGGTTAAAGAAACTTCCGAAAACTTTGAAATAAAATGAGATATAATGTATCAACGCAAAAATGATAGCCCTATAGGGATAACGCGCATGGCTCTCTCACGTATCCTGGTCGAGGGCAAAACGCCTCTAATTTGAGGGCTACTTGACAATATATTAATTGTAAAAAACCTTAAATTTAGCTTGGCCAAACTATAAATTTTAGAAAACTTTTATTTATCTAAAATTCTTAAGAGGGCAGGTCTGGTCTTTAAAGTTAGCTCATATATATTTCAAAAATTTGAGCTCTGCATAGTATCAAAGTCTAGTTTTTTTTGTTTTAATTTAAATTTTATATTTGCATAAATCTAGAGGACCAAGCAAAATCTAAAAATCCGAAACGATCTTATCCAGACAATGGTGTTAAAAAGTTTAGGGATGCTCGAATTTACGATTTTATTTATGAACTGTATCTATTTGCACCAAATTTACTTATAAATGTGATTCCTTTACTAGAATTCAAATTGAAAGTTTGTTTCATTTTTTTAGCTTTTACTTTTATTATTTGATTTGATAGTTGTATGTGATTGTGTTTATATTATTATTGAATAACAAATGTTTTAATTTTACGGGTGCTAGTGATTTTAACGGGTGATTGTAGTGTAAATATTTTTCTACCTGTTTCCTCACCAGATTTGAACATTTTTTTACACCAAAAAGAGTTTTACATACAGCCACATCCATTGTTTTTATAAAAAATTCTTAAAAAAAATATATGTAACTTTTGATTACAAATTTAATTTGTTAATTTTTAATTTTTTTTAACATCTAAGTTTTTAGCAAAAATTTAAGAAATTTAGTTAGTCCAAGCTAGGTTTTGAATTTGTCACGTTTTTCTGATTTTATAGTTGACTTACAAAGTATTATTAAAAAAACGAAACGGGTTTGAACAAATGGCAGGTTTCGTCTCTGGTTAGCTCATAACTCTCAAAAATTTGTTGACCCATATCAATAGATAAGCTTATATCCATTAAATAAATAGCCCAAAATTAATGAAAAAAAACTGAATACTGTTAAATTTTCATTAACCATCGCTTTTTTCTATAGATTATATAAGTTCTTTTGGGGGTATTTTGTGGCTTAATTAATTGTTATATTATACGTTTTATATAGAGTGATAAAAGTGATGAACGCATGCATGTTACTAAGGCCCTTGGGCGTATGTTTAGTTATCAGAATTCTAACCTTATTACAAAGAACCCTGGGCTTTGGAAGAGCTTTTTAGGGAGGTAGCTTGTTTATCTGTTAACAGTGCGATGCTATTTTATATTTAATCAATTAAATTTGGCTTGAAGATTTCAACAAAAACTTTTTATATAGCTTTGACAATTTTAAGCTATTTTACATATATTTATAAAATATTCTATATTTTTGCAACTATTTTTAATTATAAACAAGGTTTAACGATGTAGACGTAAACGTTAGATTGATCTGTGTTAGATACGTCTCCCATCTGCTTCTTTATTATCAGTCGAGTTATGCCAGTTCAAGTAACTGCATAATTCTTTGCCAACTATAATTTTTTGTATGATTATTCTGTTTAACGCGTTTGGAAAAATACTTGGTGTTTCTACCGTAAAAAATGAATATTTTGCCTGAAGAAGTATATAAATAACCAAAATATTCAGATATTTATTTTAATTTAAGTTACTCACATAACCTACCCGATATTTCTCACCTTTAGTGATAACGGAATGTTAGAATATTATAATATAAAAGCTTGCTTCTTATATTGATTATCTCAACTTCCTTAAATATAACATATGTAAAATACATACTTTAAAATAACATTGTTTTAGTATTAAGTGTTAAAATTAATAGCTTTAAATAACAATATTCGTTTATTTTAACATTTTAATAATTTTAAGTTGCTGGGTACAGCAAACGCCTAAATTAAATAAATAAAATATATAATCAGTGCAAAGTGGTATAACACAGGTCAACAAATATCAATGCCAGAAACGTGAATTTTATGAAAACATAAAAAAATGCATCCCCAGGATGGCCTAATCTCATATATGTTTTTTTTTTAGTTTCTTCCGTCTTTGGCTCCTTAGATCCGTCTATAACAAAAAATGGCCTTTTTTGACCAAACTGACAGATCTAAATATACCCTAAAAGAAAAAATTTAAAAATCTTTTTTGCATAAAAAAATCCTTTGAAACTTAAATTTTTAATCACAAATAATGAAATAAAAAATTTATTAATATATCAAGCTCTTACATCGGCATTTAGATAATACAAAATATTTCGCGTCCATTAAAAACGACACGATATATTATCGGTTTTTAATGAAAATATTATTGGAAGTTTAAATTTAACAGTTTAACTATTGTAAATATGCAAAAGTTAAATCTTTTTTGGTTTTTTAACCTTTTTTTCTAAAATTTTCAATGTTTATAACTGACTAACTAAGTTTGATTAGGAAAAACGGCAAACGGATTTGATATTTTCTAAGATGGCAGGATCTCTGTAGTTAACTCATAACCCTCAAAAAATTGTTGACCTGTGTAATAGTGTGTAATGAGAAATAAATTAAGTATATCATTACAACATTTAGATTATACAATATATTTGGCACCTCAACGTAAATATGACCATATTTATTATCGGGTTTTAATAAAAATATTATTAAAAGTTTGAATTTAACAGTTTTATGAAAATAAAAAAATTTTTTCAAGTTTTTTTGTTTTTGTTCCTTTTTTGTATACATTTTTTCTAAAATTTTCAATGCTTATAGCTGACTTACTAAATTTGATTAGAAAAAGTGGTAAACGGATTTGAAAATCCCCATGATAGGTTTGATCTCTGTAGTTAGCTCATATATTTCAATAATTTGTTAAATTATAATCAAATACATTTTAAAGAGTATTAGTGAAACTAAAGTCACTTATCTACCGGTAAAATATAATTTATACCAATTGTCGCGTTGCGAACGATACCTCTTTTTCCGAAAAATTACTTAATTATAAAAAACCTAAAACACCTAAGATTTTACAGTTAGTTGTAGAATATGCGGTTACTAATGTTTTAATTTATACCCAAGCTCTTTTTTTAAATTAATTTCAAAATTTGAAATAATAGTGTTTGAAAACCTAGTCCGAAAACATTATTTATATTAAAAAATATCCGATTTATTTAAACATTCCAATGTCGCAAAATGTATGGGAGTGACGTTTATTGCTCTCTTTTAAACTTTATATGTTTTTATTTGGATTTACTTTTATGTTTTGTTTGGAATATAAAATGAAGGCCGACAAATCTTGTTACATATATCGTCTTCTGAAATTTAGTCGTTAAACGATAGAGAATCACGATAAATAAAGAATTTATCTTTTTTGAATTAAATTTTTTTGCACTAAAAAATAATTAATTCTTTTTGTTCTTGATTTCATAACCTTAAACATTTTTTACGACTTATAAATGTACTTAGACCAAAAATTTGGCGCCTGAAAAGCTTGTTGCCTTACGATATTTGTTAGATAGCCTCTGCCTACTTATGTTAATATTTAACTTGTTGGGAAAACGTGTAGGGGTCTAATGATAATTTTATGAGTATTTAACTTTTATTAAAGAACAATTCGAAGATCCCAGTGATCCAGATATAGCCAACGATCTCGCCGATGTCCTTTTAGCCCGGGCTTATGACCCCGAAGAAACGGTTCGTCTAGAATTAGTCAATTCACTCGTTCACGTCGGTACGCGACAAGATCAGGCTACCCTTATCAACGCATCTATTTGTAGTGGAGAAAAAGAATCAGCTGATGCCAGCTCTGAAGCCATTGATTTGGCCCCCTCAACTTCAGCCTTTTTAGGTGTTATAATTCTGACTATTCAATTCTACTTATATATTTTTGGGCGTTACAATTTCTATATGGAAGCGCCTACTAAATTATTGTTATGGCATGTTATTATCAAGAGACTTTTTTTTAAAATAAATTGTGAAAGATAAAAATATTATTTGCACTAAGCACGCGAAAACTATTTTTAAGGTAAAACTTATTTATTGTGAAATTGCTATCAGATGTTAGGTGAAAACTTGTTTTGTTTAAAAATATTTATTTTGATTATTTTCTCAGACGATCAGGATAGGTCGATTTCTCATTTGTCTGCACCTATCCCTTTTGCGATAAACACTTCGGCAGTTTATAAATGCCCTTTGATATTACATCCTAAAACCGGTGTTGGCTGCGAAGGTGAAAAGTTATTGGAATGCCTTAAAAGCCGAATGCTCGATAAAAAGGTCATTTAATGTTTTTTGTTTTTATTCTGGTATTATAAACTTGAGTTTTTTAGTTGACGTTTTTTAGAGTTAATTAACAACGCATTCAATGTTGAGTTTAGCGTAAAAAACGGTGTAACCCTGAATTTTGGAACACGGTACAATTATGAGCCTTCATATAATCGTGATTTAAGCTTACAATTTAATTAAAATTATCTAGAATTCATGATTAAGGAGAATAAATGCTAAAAATATGTTAATAGCCCTTATTAAAATTTTGTAAATATTTCAATTCTTTAAAATTCACCTACGAAACTAAAAAAATCTTTTAATATTTATAGCTACTACTCAATAAAAAATCAACTCGTAAATTTTTAAAGGCAAAATTTCCTATTTTTATTTTTTTTTCTAAAATTGATTGCTTTACAAAACAAAAAGTTTTATTAAAATTTTGTCTTCCTCTTATTTCTGTAACGCAGGAGGTTTTCGATTTCATACAAGGCGGCTTTTTTTAAAGATTAGCACACGTATACAACCACTTTGTAGCTGTTGATTAGGTAATAGGCCCTTATGCCTAAAGTGACAGATAGACTAAAAATCTAGGTCGCCCAATTATTTTTTTAAAAGGGATAAAAATAAAAAATTTTGAATTTTTTATATTTCACCCCGAAGAAAAAGCCAACGTTGTTTGTTTTGTCATGATTTAATCAAATAAATATTAGCTTTTAGAAAAACAATTAAGCATAACGGATGGTTTATTTTTGAGATTATTTAGATGTTGTGGGAAAATCGAGTTTGAGCATTTTTTGTCGTTTATTGTAAATATTTTAAAGGTTTAAGTCATAAACCAATATCTATACAAATTTTAGTGGCGTATTAGGAAAGAAGCTGCCATTGGTTTAGGCACGATTTACAAAATGGCCTATGCTGTGGCCGGAAATAGTTCTCATTGTAATTCAAGCGTCGAACAGAGGCGTAAGCTTTTTTGGATTCGGGATCAAATTATGCATTCCTACTACCAAAACACTACCGATGATCAGTAATGTCCTTTAATCATATTTCATTGAATTATACCAAATTATAAATTAGACTAAAATAATTTTTTAAATAATGATAAATAAACTAAATTTGATTTTGACCTTTAGTTTCTAACATTGTTATTATTTCAATTGATTCTTTGATTAAAAAATTTGAGGGGCTGCTCAATTATGTTTGCCGTAAAAGCGCGCATCTTTTTATATTCTTAATATAACATTGTTTGATATTTCCCCCATACTTGTCCTCATATTGAGGCGCCATACCATAGAGCTTTGATTCTTCATTCCCGAGCAAGAAATTTATATTGCCGACGTGTTAGATAATAGTTAGATTTTCTCGCACGCCGGCGACCTAGGTTTTAGCCTAAGCTCTTCACTTCAGGCACATAGTTTATGGCTCACTGCCTATGCAGGCAACTAGCAGCTTTGATTACACAGGTCAACAAATATCAATGGCACAACCGTGAGTTTTATGAAAACATAAAAGAATATAACCCCATGATGGCCTTATTTCATATATATATATTTTTTTCTTAGTTTCTTCCGGCCTTGGCTCCTTACATCCGTCCACTTCAAATAAACGGCCTTTTTTTGATCAAATTGACAGATCGAGAACACCCTAAAAAGAAAAAATTTAAGAATCTTTTTTTTTCTATATAAAAATTCCTTGTTACTTATATTTATCATATCAAATAATGAGAAATAAAATTTTTCAGTATATCAAGCTCTTACATCAGCATTAGATAATACAAAAAACTTTGCGTCCAAACTTAAATACGACACGATATATTATCGGTTTTTAAATAAAAATTTTATTTGAAGTTTGAATTTAACAGTTTAGCTGTTGTTAATATGCAAAAAACAAATTTCAATTTATTTTTGTTTTTGAATCTTTTTTGTTTGGCATTTTTTCTAAAATTTTCAATGTTTATAGCTGACTAATAAGTTTGATTAGAAAAAACGATAAATGAATTTGAAAATCACTACAGAGGCAGATGATATCTGAAGTCAGCTCATAACTCTCAAAAAGTTGAACTGTGTTACAAACTCATAATAATTTTCTTAATTTTATTTGACAAATATAACTTGAAAAATTAATATTTGTCCGGTGTTTTTAATTAATGCCACTTTTTTATAAAGACTAACTAGAGTTTAGGGTTTGATCGAGCCCATAAGAAAACGGCTATTTGGATGTTCATACATTTCAAATATAGTAAATCTTTTGATTTTTTAAAATATTTTTAGTATAAGCTATTTTATATTAAAATTATATTGCAAATATATCTATAGAATTTTAGTTGAACGCGTATTTAACACCTGCCTCGTTCCCTTTAATTTGAACTCTCAAAAACGTATGTACAGACTCTTGCATTTTTTTGTAAACATTGATGAACATAGCGTTAAGGCCCTTACTGAACTATGGAAAAAGCATTTTGTGTTACGGACCCTAGCTAGTCAATACGTTGAAGCGAAACATACAAAAATTAAGTAAAGAAATGAATTAATAGAAAGTTTATTTGCATTATATATTATTTAGTAATATAGGGCCACAACGAATATTAAGAATGATCTTAATACCTAATTTCAAAAATATGTTTTGTTCTGTTCTTAACCCTTTTTACTTTTTTATTTGAGTACAGGTGGTTATATTATTTGTCCAAAGTCGTCACCATGCTTTTAAAGTTCTTAAATCGTAAACCCATCCAAATTTTTATTAATAGTGAATTTAACTTATGTTTTAACATGCTTTTTGATTTCAGTCTTCCTTAATATTGGTATTAATCAAATTGTATAATAAAAAAGTTGATGGTAGATTAAAAAGAAAGTTTAAAAATACCATATAAATATTAGTCGCCTATGCATTATCTTGTCTATTTCCTTTAACCTGCGGGTGCTAGTGTAAGAAAATTGTCTAGAATGGATGGTGGGATCCAAAATCTCAATTTCTTCTATAACTTCGAGTGTTTTAAAGCTATGGACTTCCTTTTTTTATTATTTTTTAAGAAAAATACATGCCCTTTTATTATAAATTCATAAAAGTTTAATGAATATTGTAAATTGTATTTAACACAAAGAAGAAATAACTCTGAAAAATAAAGTTTTTTATTTTTCCAGACTACATAATCTTTTAAATAAAATATATCAATATTATTGAATAAATGTGTTTGTAGGTAAGTTAGATAAAAAAAGGAATTATCATTAGCTGTTATTCAGAATATTTAAAAATTAATTTATGTTAATTCTTTTATATACCTATTAAATAAAATTATTTAGAGGAACATAAAAAATACGATTGTAACTTTTTCATTTTATATTTAAATTAAGGCTATATCATATTTTTAATCATAAAAATTTTCTGTCCACTCGGATCCCAAAAGAATTTTTAAACGAACTTTGTTATTAGACTAGAGCAAATTTTATTGCTAGTTCTTTTTATATAATTAAGAAAACAAAAATATGAAAGATAATATTGCATATTTTTGATTTAAATTGTAAAATGAGGAATTTCAAATAATCAATTTTATTTCTGGAAAAATTTAAAAGAAAATGAATAGTGCCTTAAATCAAAAATATGCAATATTATCTTTCATATTTTTTTTTTTTTTATTTTATAAAAAAATATAAAAAAAATTTTTTTTTTTTTAATAAAAAAATTGGTTGTTTTATTTTTTTTTTTTATTTTTTTTTACTTTTTTATATTTTAAAAAAAAAAATTCTTTTTAAATTTTAAATTAATAAAAAATAAATTGGGTTTGGTTTTTTTTATTTTTTTGTTTTTATTTAAAATAACAAATTAAAATATTACTTTGGTATAATTTCCGACTTTTGGTAAAAATTATTTGAAAAAATGTAATCAGGGTTTAGCAATGTCAAACTTTGTACATGGTTTATTTCGTACTTTATTGTCGTATTATACTTGCGCCGCGTCATAGACATTTTTAGGTAAGTATCGTTATTTTGCCTTGTAAGTTTGATATTTAGTAGTGAATATAAAACTACGAAACTATGATATTGTTTGTTTGCTGTCTATAGTCAAAATTTGGACAAGAGCGGAAACTTGTTTGAAACGGGCACAAATGATGGCGCGAATCAAACGAATTCGGATAATTGCGATTCTGAGGAATTTCACACTTTTTCCAACACTCAAGATGTTGAAAAGTATGATGATAGAGCAACCTTGATTAAGGGTATGCTAGCCTCAGGGGGTCATTCAAAACCTTGTTCTGATCCCGCTCTTAGGTAAAATAGCACAATTAAAATACCGCTTTAGTGTCCCATCCCTCAAATTGGGATCCGACGTTTGGCTAAAAATTATTTGAGAAAATTAAAAAAATTTCAAAAAATTATATTATAAAAAAATCACGGTTAAATTTCATTTTATCAAATTAAACTCATTTGTATTATGCTTACTAATTTTCTACCTGAAAAATTGTCACATTGTGTTGCGACCGGGTCATAGAAATCTTTAAGAGTATAAATATCGTTATTTTTATTTTAGATACTTAATAGAATTTGGTCTGTTAAATAATTATGTTTTAGTTTGTTTTGGGTTGGTAAGAATCTTTAGTAAAAACTTGAACAAGAGCGGAAGCTTGTTTGAAACGGGCATCAAATGATTGCGCGAATCAAACGAATTTACGGATTCAATTGCGATTTTATGAAGGAATGTTTATATAATTATCCAACACCCTTAAGATGATATAAAAATGTATTTTAAACGAGAAACTTAATTTTAAAGTTATGCTAGCCTAAGGGGGTCATTCAAAACCTTGTTCTGATAGTGTCGGCATCTAGGTAGAATAGCACTGGACAACAAAATTTGGCCGCTTTTAGCTGTCCCATGCTCTTGCTCAAGACTGGGTTGACGTTGATCAGGCTATCAATATCAAATTTTACCCAATGCCTCAAGTATTATTACTAATAAAACAATGTCAAACGGTTGAAATTTCAATTTTTGGGGAAATTTAGCTCATTTCAAATCATAAAACCTATGGGTAGTAACAAAAAACATATTTAGATAACGAAAACATTCATTATTAACGTAAGGGGTTTAAATTTTTTTTAAATATTTAGTTTTTTTTTATTTTTTCATTTTTTTAAAATTAGTGGTTTTCGTCATAAACTCCGTTTTTTGATCCTAAATAATTGAAAGTAAATTGCTAAAAATTTTATGTAATAACCTTTTTTAGATATGTTTTTTATAAGGAATCTAAATATGCCAATAGTTTTTGCCTACAATTTCATTTTTATGAAACAATTTTTTTCTGAATTTTGACGCGGTTTAAAAAAAATATAGGAGGCATTGGATTTAAAACGACTAAATCCGGGATCGTTAATTACGCAAGATAAATTCTCTGCAAAACGCTCAAAAAATCGTGTGGAGATAAGTGTTGACTTTTTGTTGTCAAGTGTAGTTTATATTTCAAAAAAATAATATTGTTTAAAAAATTGTTATTAACTTATAAAACAAAATATATTATTTCTATTTTTTAGTCAGAAAAAATTGTTTTTGGCCTTACAACTACTTTATGTTTATTACGGGTTAATTGTTGGACAAAAAAACTTGAAAATATGAATGTCATAATAAAAATTAACTAAATGTAACTCTTCGATATAAATTTTTTTAATAGACCTATGTAATAATTGCGAAAAGGTGTGTTCTGGACCATATTATGCACTTGGGGTTTCTGGTTTTTACATATATTCTACGATTTTAATGGTACCTCATGTATTAAATCCCTTTTACCGTTTTTCGAAATCTAATCAAACTTTCGCTATATTTTGTAAAAAATTTAGATATGGTAAATGTGTTGTGCGAGTCTTTTAAACTCGGCCATTTTAACAATAGGATTATTTTTTTAAATAAGCAGAATGTCTAAGTTTAATGTTGCAAGTTAGCTTTCCTAATCTAGTTTTGGCAAAAATTAAATAAGAAAACCTTTAAAATTAAGTAACAAATATAAACAATTTTATATAGTTGAGTCTGCCCATCTTAAATTTTTAATTTTCAAACACGTTAACTTAACATATAAGGCCAAAATTATCCAAATAAAATATCAAACAATTTTTGTAAATTTGGCCAGCCGTTAAATGCGAAAAATTGGGAAATACAATTATTTATAATAAAAGTTCGAACAGATTTTGTTTGAGGACACATGTATCTATTGCGAAATCATATAGGTAATCATTTTCTCGACCGAAATTTTAAATTTATCGATATGTGATATATAATAGCTTTCCTTTTTATAGAAATGCTGTCGGATCCATATAAAGCTTTCGAATTACTTAAAAAATTTGATGCAATTTTGGCAAATGACACCAAGCTATTTAGGAGCTTAAAAAGCCTCATCAATGACAACATAACTTGTAAGGAAGCTTGCCAAATATGTGTGAGATACCTTTTAACCCTTTTGTTTAACTCATACTAATTATATACATGTTGTCTATTTTCATTCAAATTATTTTTAAACATTAATTTTTTTGAATGGTAATGAGTTTAGAGCTAGTCTAGATATCTTTTTTAATACACCTATGGTTTTTTTTAAACATCCCCGACAACAATTTTTTTTAAGGTTCAGAACGTTTATAACAACATCATTGTTTGCGGATTGCTTAATAATTTTTATAATGCCTCAATTCTTAGGGCCAAAATAGGGTATAGAGCTATTTAGGGGTATATAATTTTCGAAGGTGGAAACAAATATGACAATTTACACGTATTAATATTTTTTTGTTTTAATTTTATTAAACAAATCGCTAAGTTCTGAATAATCTTTTCTAGGCCAGTTTTGTAATAAATACACCGGACAATAAAATATGGACGACCTTCAGCATCATTTATGACAACTATCTTTTTTGGTCAAGTTTTTAATGCTAATTACAATTATGAAACCAGAATTTTACTAATTTATAGTTTTTCGATGTCAATTTGCCTATTTTTGGGGTATTTTGGGCTTTTATGTCATAGAATCTATTGGTAGAAACAGATTAAACACTTATTTACCATAGGGCGTTTGAATTTTTTTTATAATAATTTAATTTTTTTTATTTTTATGTTTTTGTAAAATTATTTTTTCGTCATATAAACCATTTTTTGCTTTTAAATAACTTGAAAATAAATTGCTAATAATTTTAAATAACAACCTTTATTAGATATGTTTTACATTAGAAATCTAAATATGCCAATAGATTTTTTAGTAAATTAATAGTCTAAGAAATTTTGTAGATTTTTTTTGAACTTTGGACGCAGTATTAAAAAATTTTGAGGCACTGGGAAAAAAGCTAAATTCGGGATCGTTATTGAAAATTCTCTATAAAACCCTGTAAAAATCGTTTATGTTGTTTTTTTATTGTCCAAGGATATATGACAATAGCTCATTTTTGATCACTAGTTTTGAAATAGTTTTATATATTAGACGTTTTCCACCTTGTCAAATCTCCGCCAATATACTAATAAAACAGAATAGGTCATGTTGTGCTTATTGTTAGCATTAGCCCGATATTTTTAAAGGATTTTTCTTTATTGTTAAAATATCAAATTATTTGGTATTAGTTTGTATATTATAACTCTGAATGTTTATTACTCAATTAGTTTTGTTGCAATTTAAAAAGATAGAGTATGGTAATAAAATGTATGGTGATAAAATACCAGTGCCGATATGATTAACTAAAAATAAATATTTTTTAATTTTTGAACAAAAGTTTAACAACAGATAAACAGTAATCGTTTGTAGTTTTTAGAATTTTCTTTTTGTTTTACATGTCTCATTGGTATAATTTTTTATAGATTTAATTTTGTCTATATGTGTAATTTATTTATAAATTTTTAATCAACTTGCATATATATTATAGAAAAATATATTGAAAAAATTGGGAAACCCACAAGTTACAAACACTCTCTATACAACCGTTAAGCAATTTTTGGAACGAGTAATATATTTTTCAGTTGTAGCTTGTTTTTGATCTAGGTAATTCATAAAAGACTACTTATTTGAATAAGATTAGGCAAATTCTTTTATTGGCTCATTTATATCTGAATGTTTATCATATCGTTAAGTTTTATATTTGAAAAATTACTCCATAGGTATCCCCACTCATGATTGATAGGGAAAGTATAACTGCGCTATGTCAAATCCTGCAGGATAGCGATCAACTAGTTACCGACCGCACCTTCATCTCTCCTTTTTACGAAGACTTTACCTCTACATCTGGCTTAGATGGTGGTTTTGAACTTAAGGAAGCATCATCTGAACATCCCTCTACATCAAAAAGAAATAAAACTGAGGCATTCGTGGATGCTGGGACCCATAAGGTGGGTTTATTTAAAATACATTTATTAACATGCCTGTTTTTACTCAGTGCGTATTTTAATTGGCAGAAGATTAAAATTATTTATTAAGGTGTATTTTTTAAGTCGTTTTTATATATAAGGGCTATGCAAGCCAATGGAAAAGGTTTGTATGTTTTAGGTCGAAATTTGGGTTGATTGGGCCAAAAATTATTGATTATTGTTAGAGCCTGCTTAAATAAGAAAAGTTAGTTAACTTTGTTTTTGCTATCATATATATACGTTATTAAAGAACCTAAGTTTTTTATCAAAACTTTTGTCACTTAATAAAGACTAAACCCTACAATTCGACAACGAAATCTTTGGGTGAATCTCACATTATTTCAAGAATTGATAATACGACTGAGCTGTACATAAAAGATCGAGGCTTCCGATTATTACAAGTAATATTTTTGTAGTCAAATTTAAAATAATTTTAATGCAATTATAAAATTTTAGCTCAAACATTAAATTTATAAGCTTATATGTATATATCTTAGATTCTTTCGTGTGTTTTTGTTGATTGTTACCACACTCCACTCACGTTGAAGTGTTTGGCCGAATTTATCGATCCCGAGAAAGCCAAAACCCTAACCCATATGGCACACATAGGGTGCAATAAGACTATGCTCTACCCTAAATCTTCAAAGACAAATAAGGATAGCCAAAAATATACTGACAGTGATAAATTAACACAGTATGCTCTCCAGGTTTTAACAAATATTATTAAGCATTGGCGCGCGAAGAAAGTTGAAACAAACTCTAAAATTTTACATCCCGACAAAAATAGTAACAGGAATATTAACTCAGGCCTCAAGGAGGAAAGTGAATGTCTTGACATAATTATTGAGTATAATATTTTTTTTTATTAACAAACATAATCATATCGCGGTTAGGCTTGGAATTGGTTAACTATAAGTGCATAAAGAAAACATTTTTTATACATATAGAAATGAATTATAATTAGGATATTTGATGCATAAAATGTGGCAATCAATATAATTTTATTCCAATATTCAAAAAAATAAGTAAAATCCTACCTTGCCTTGAAAGTTTGTGCCGGTCTTCGACGCCCAAACAAACGAAATACGCGGTTACGGCTCTACTTGCCATCCTCAATCACAATACCATATTACTCTGCTACTTTACCAATAAAAACGCTGCTAACTCTAGCAAGTGTTCAACGCAACAAGCACAAATCCTTAAAGACAAAATTATAACCAAACTCTACAAAGTTTTAAATCTTTAAAATTTATTATGATTAATTTGGGATTGATAACCATTATTGGGGTGTCAAACTTGCTCTTTTAAATTAGAATTTTTTAGCTGATAATACATAAAATATAGAGTGTGTCCATATTGAAGTGATACTCGTTTAATAATTAAAATTTTTTTTATTGGATCTTGATTAATTAATAATTTTATATAATAGGTGAAAACATAAATCAATCGAGATTTTTTTTATATCAAAACAGGCCTAAATATTATGGCAATCTTTTATAAAAATTAAGATTGCCATAGTTTGTGTGTTGCAATGTTGTTCTTAACTATTTTAGAAATTTAATAAATAACATTTAAGTTTTATACAATTAAATAGCTAGTATAAATTTTTTTTATGAAACCCATCTTACTTCATACCTAAAAAATTTAAAATTAGGCTTTCCCCTTTCTTAATTTGAGCTTCTGCGAAACTCTACGAATCTTATTTTTTTCATAATATAACTCTGCAAAAAATGGGCAAAGTAGATGAGAAGTATTTTTTGGCAAATTAACCTAATTTAAATTCGTTAACCGTTTTTTTCTAATCCCAATTTTTTATTTTGCTCGATACAATTTTTGCATTATAACAATGATAAATTTGAACTTTAATGCTTAAGATAAGCTTATTTGTTACAATTTTATCCTTATTAGGTCCTGTCTTACAGGTCTAAAAATTATTGAGTGCGAACTTTATGTTTGTCGCGAAATTATTTACACGATGGCCATATCCTAAATATTTTTTACGTTTTACAGAATTTCTTACGAGCCCGATTAATTTTTTTGACGACGATCGAAAAATTGGCCAAATTGACTGATTTTGCGTACTGAAATTAGTTGATCTTTAATTTTTTTATCTTAAATAATAAAAACTATAATATATATTCAACATATAGGTTTTACTGAATATTTGGCATTTCAACCTAAATAAGACAATAGATAATTGGTTTTTAAAAAAATTATTTGAAGTTTAAATTTAACAGTGTAGCTGTTTTCAATCTATTTTGTTATATTTAACATTTTTTCAATGTTTTAACTGGCTTACAAAGTTTGGAAATAGTGTACGGTCATTCCTAAGACGGCAGGTCTGAATTTAGTTCATGTATCTCAAAAATGAGCTCTTTTATCATTTTCCTCTCTCTTTTTATGGTCAAACCGCCGTTATTTTTTTTAATGACCAAATTTGTATTGTTGCTAGTCAATAACTCTTTTATTTAGACATTTTGATTGATCTTTGTTGAGTTACAAAACATTTTAATTATTAAGGCAGTTGAATTTATTTGCTTAAATTATATAATGATTGTCAAAAAAGTAAATTTTTTTATGAAATAGTATTAATTTTTTTTGAACAAATGTTTGGACTTCAAAATCAATGTACAAATTTATTATGAGTTTAGTTAAGGTAAATAATGGGTTCTGGACGGGACAAAAACGGGAAACGGATTTAAAATTTTTTTTGGAGGCATCAGTAAAAAACTAAAAGCGCCATCATGATCTCCACAAAATTCTAAACAAAGACCTGTAAGTATCGTTTATGTTGTTTTTTTCTGTTGTCCAGTGTTATCATTGTAAAATAAGTCATTTAAATATCTCACTTTAATTTTTTAACACTAAAAAATCAATATTTTTTTTTGGAAAAATTTAAAATTTTTTTTACAAACTGAATTAACTCTAATCGCGCCCTTATCATTGTAACTATTTTATTCCGACCTATATTATAAAATGTTTATTTTCAGATTTCATTTTTTGAAATGAAGTGTTTTTCAAATATTTGCCTTGCTAGTTTTATTTTGAATTTAAAAATTTTTATTTGTAATTAGCATTACACCGATGCTCTTCAAAAGCACATTTTAGGCAGCCATGCATTTGTCAATGCCCTGTCGGGCTTGGCTCAAATTTGTCAAATGTGTCCCGACAAATTTGTAGATCCCTGCATGCAAGAAATTGAGCCACTCATTCTTAAACTAATCGCTGCCGATAATCCGGTTATTTTTTTATTTAACATACCTTATTACTCATATTTCTTAGGTTTAATTTTTGAAAAAGAGCCGTTAAAGGGCTCAGTGATTTGTGTGGGCAATTTTTTTTGAATATTTTTTTTTGCTAAAAGCCGAATAGAAGGTTAATATCGCTGGTATTAGCCATTTTTCGTTTAGCGACATCATATGCAGCAATTGGATTTTTTTTAATTTAACCTTTTACTTTTACCAAGTTTAACTAGTAACATCAACTGTTTTCTTGATGTTCTAAGCAGTTTTATAAGAACTCGTATGAAACGTTATTTAACATTTATGATAAAAGCGAGGGCGTTTGACAATTTTTGAAGTACGGAATCTTCTGAATGCAACTAAGAGGAAATACAAGATTGAGGCGTGCTGGATACAAGCCCAGCTAGGGTTCTCCGGTTAGGTTAACAAGATTGCTTGAAATCTCAAAATACTAATTCAATAAAAATGGATCTCGTTAGAATTAGAATTGTTTTTTTCTGGCCGATCAAATATTTTAATATAAAGGTACATCTTTTGTGACCTGGTTTATAAGACTAATATATTTTCATATATACCGTTCAAAAATTTTTGAAAGATATGAACTGACTAAAGAGACCAAACTTGCCTTCTTTGGGATTTTCACCCTTTACCGTTTTTTCGAAAAATTAGTAAGTGTGCTATAAATAAGAAAAAGATTCAAAAAAAAAATAAATTAAATTTTTTTTATATATTTACAAGCCAAACTGTTAAATTCAAACTTCAAATAATATTTTTATCAAATACCTATAATATATGGTGTAGGTTATGCCAAATATTCTATATTATCTAAATATTAATGTAAGGGCTTGATATACTTAAAAATAACATTCGTTATTTATGATTATGTTACAAGTGATTTTAATATGAAAAAAAAATCTTTAAATTTTTTTTCTTTAGGGTGTTCTCGAGGTCGCAATTTGGCCAAAAATGGCCATTTTTCAATATGAATGTAGCAAAATAACCGAAGGCGAAAGAAACTTCCCGAAAACGGAAAATACATATAAAATAAGATCATGGGATCATTTCTTTTTAGTGTCGAAAACTTCTTTCTGACATCGATTTTTGTCGACCTGTGTTATCAATTAAATTGAATTTACCGTTATAATACTCAAAATAACAATTTTTAAATTTAAGTGAAAAAACCAAAAGAGATATATAAAAAGACATGATTTCAAATATTAGCAATAATTTTACTTTTTTTAAATATATCTCGATCTATATAGCACCTTCTGTCCTTTTTTGAGGAGTTCTTTATTATTTTATGAGCTTGAAATTACAAAATCCAAACTTTTTTTGTAAAATTTTAACTTTAAAAGTTTTTTAATTATGCTATTTAACTGTTTGCGTTTGTTTTTTCAGTTTTGCGAAAATAAAACGGAAAATTTACTTATAAACTGGCCAACAAAAAAAACTAATAAAAAGTTAAATTTTTAGTTAACTAGATGAGATGAGTCAATTTTTCCTCGTTTTAGTGTTAATAGGCTTACATTACAATATTAATAAGAAAAAGGTATATCAATAAAAAATCTGTTTGATCCGCACAACTTTATTTACTAATATCGTCCGTGCTATATAGTTAATTTAATAAACTTGGCAAGCATGGTACCTTTATATACATTTGAACGTTGTTTAATGTCTATTATTAGCCAAACAAGCTAACCGTTAAAGGAAAATTTACCAAAATTGATGCTAAAAGAGGCCGAAGTGCTGATGGTATTTTTAATTTTGTTATTATAAAGACCTCTTTATATTTATCATATTTTACATAATTTTATTTTTTTTTCGGTAACTTTTAAAAATTGCTATATAACATCACACATTATCTATAGTCTTTTAATGTATTTTACAGAAACCTTTACTGAATTAAATAAATCGAGTTCCTGTCACACAGCTTCTAATTTAGCAGCATTGATCTCAGATTCAACTAAAAACGCTTCTCAGCCGTGCCAAGCCAACGTCCTATATATCAAGCTGCGTTGTAAAATACTCCTTGGCTACTACAAAGCTAAAATAATTGCTTCTTCTGATAACCCGAAAATCCCCACTAGCCCACCTTCTTTCCCCATATCGGATGATACATCCCTGAGTATTTTTTTTCTTCATTGACTGAATGATTATGCTTTGAATCAACCTAAATTTTTAAAAATTCCTTTTAAAACCACTCTTTATATTAATATGGAAACTTTATTTGATTAGCGAAAATAGCAATTTACCATCATCCATTCAGGGACCGCTAATATTTATTTCTTGCAGTGTAAATGTACAAAAACTAATGATCTTAATTTTTAAAATAATTCTTTTAAAGAATTATGTTTTTTTAATGAAAATTAATAGATTACGCTGAAGCCTTTGTACAATCAAAACCTAACAAGGAAGCGGTTCAAACTTATAAAAGAAAACTTGTTACTTTAACCAAAAACTTTTTAGAATTTCTTTATCAAGCTTGCATTGATTTAGACTATAACGCCTTCATCAGCAACACTGAAAATATTAGATTTTGTAACAACGTGACGGCACAAGAGTTATAATATCTTATTTTATTGCTTAACTTCAAAAATGTCTATATTTTGTGATATAACTATACAGTGCTGGCTACACTAAAGTGGCACATGTTAGAAAAGGAATGATCAATAACCACATAAAATGTGGCCATCGACCACTATATTTTTGATCATTGTCACAAATAAAAAAATCACGATTACAATAAATTGATCTCTGTCACAATTTAATGGCCAAGATGATGTTTTCTTGATAAATATTACTATGTTGTGGCTAAATGGTCACACAACTTAGTGATGTTTACCATGAAATCTTCATCTTGGCCAATTAATTGTGATAGAGATCATTTAATTGTGATAGCGATCTTTTTATTTGTTACAACCAGGGCTGGGAAAACAATGAGCCAAAAAACTTTGGCTCATTTTTTCCCCTAAAACATAAATAAGAATTTAAAAAAAGCCCTTACTAAGAAAAGGGGTAAAAAAAAACCACAAAAAGTGGCTCTTAAAAAAAGCCCCAAAAAATCCACTTTATGTTTTCTTTATAATAATTTTGAAAAATTTTGATTTTTTCTTTATAATAATAATGGGTGGGTTATTTTTTCTTAAAGCTCCTAGGAGTTTTTTTTTTAAGAAAAGGGGCCATTCTTTTGCCATGCCCACGAGTTTGTGGGCATTTGGAAAAAAAACTCAAAAACTTGTTAAAATAGCCCATTTAGTTTTTTCCCAGCCTTGTTTACAACGATCAAAAAAATAGTGGTAGATGGCCACATTATGTGTGACAATGATCATTTTTTCTAACAATTGCCAATTTATAGTGGCCAGCACTGCATATAAGAGATGGCGAGGCTTTGTTATGTAATCTTACGCTTTTATTTTATAATACAGGTCAACAATTATTTATGTCATAAACGTGAATTTTATAAAAACATAAAAAATTTTTCTTAGTTTTTCCGTCTTTGGCTCCTTAGATCCGTCTATAACGAAAAATGACCTTTTTTGATCAAATTGACAGATCTAAATATACCCTAAAAAGAAAAAATTTAAAAATTTTTTTTTGCATATTAAAATCCCATGTAACTTTAAAAAGATTTTATTTATGAGATAACCAGCATTAACATATTATAATTAACAAGGTTAAAAATAATTAATAAATTATAAACAGGAAATATATTGTATGTAATATATGAAAAAAGTAATTAAAATAATTTAAAAAATAAATAAAAACATTATATTTTCTAAATTTTAGAGTCTTCTGGTTATTTTTAAAAAGAAAATATTATTTTTCAAAATTTCTATGAAAATTTTTTGCCTTATGCTAAAACTCGGTGAAATAAAATTATTTTTAATTAGTTTATACCAATTTTTTAAAAATTTTCAAGGCTTCAGGACCAAAATATCCAGAAGTTGTGGCAATAATAGGTATAAAATTATTATCGGAATTTAAAAAACAATATTTTCTTGTCTTTAATATTTCGGCATATATTTTTAATCACAAATAATGAAAAAAAAATATATTAATATATCAAGCTCTTACATCGGCATTTCGATAATACAAAATATTTCGCGTCCAAACTTAAATACGACACGATATATTGTCGGGTTTTAATATAAATATTATTTAAAGTTTAAATTTAACAGTTTAACTATTGTAAATATGGAAAAATAAAATTTCAATTTATTTTTGTTTTTGAATCTTTTTTGGTTTTTTTAACCTTTTATTTTAAATGTTTAAAACTGAATAAGTTTGATTAGGAAAAACGGTAAACGGATTTGATATTCCCTAAGATGGCAGGTTTGATCTTTGTAGTTAACTTATAACTCTCAAAAAATTGTTGACCTGTGTAATCAACCTCTAGACGTTGCATTTTTCTTTTCACTTTAAAGTTAAGCAACTTTTGGCGTTAACTGCTTGAATGGTTATGTAGATCGATCATATGTTTGTAATATTTTAATTATTTATTGATAGATTTATGTTCCTCAAACTCAAATGTGCTTGTGCTGTAATCAAGCTTGTTCAAATTCCGTTTTTTTGGGAATGTTTATCCCTCCACCAATTCCAATCCCTTGCTTACCTAATGACGGTGAGTCTTACTTTTTTGTTTTCAATGATATTCCAATATTTTTCGTACAATTGAAAAATTTGCCCTAAATTTTTATTACAGGTGGTATCAGACCTCGAATTCAAGCAAAAATTTATTTTTAAATTGCACAAAGCTTTGCTGGCGCTTAAACTTCCCCTCGAATATTTAGCCATTTTTTGTCTTACCAATCTGGTGGAGCAGACGACATCTTCAGCTGATAATGCTTCATCGTCGTATGCTAACGGTAATATTCATCCTCAAGGTCTTAAAGAATTCAGGCTCAGATGCAAACAATACCTACTAGCTAACATTAATAAGCGCCGTGAAGTATTGAGGGCAAATCCCACCACTTTGCAATGTATAAATTATTTTTTTATCTATATCTTTTGCCAACCAAAATCTTTTTTTGCTCATTTAGAATCCCTATTTTTAATTTTATATGTCAGTATGTATGGCCTCGTGCAAAGTGAGTTTTTAATTTCATAAAAGTTTGAAAATTCTAAAAATTTTATTTTTTTTCAAATTTTAAATTTTTTTATTTCATAAAAAGCATTACATGTGCATAAACTAAATTTGGCAACTTTTTTAAAAGTTTGCGTTTTATTACAAAATTAAAATTGAAAATTTTACGAAAATAAAATTACTTTGCACGTGCCCTAAATGAGAATTAATATATAAAAAAATTATAGCTAAAATTTACTCGATTTTGCCGGATTACGTTTTGCCCTACGCCATTCATCTCCTAGCTCACTCTCCTCACTTTGTTGATATCAACGACATAAAATCTTTGGAGCATATTAAAGAGTAAAAACTATTATTTTTAGCCAAATAAATGACTGTTTTTTAATATCAGGCAGTTTAAGTTATAGACCGGGTTTTAAAAAACCTTTTAGCTAATGATGATAGGTCGGACCGAGATTTATGAAAAATTTGGCCAGGGCATAGATTTTGAAAATTAAAGATGGCCATTCGCCCGGTATGAGGCATCCAATATGGAAGATTTTGGTGGTCGATTAACAATAGCTTGGATGGGAAAATAGATTTTTTTACAATTGTGTGGAAATGCAATTTTAGCCTAAAAATCAAGAAATTAATTAATTTAAATAATATTTTATTTATAAAAGCACGAAATTTTTCGAAAAAAAAATTTTTCCATGATGCAAATTCCAAAATTAACTTATCCGTATCAAAAGTATTGTTTAGGCTATTTTTTATAATTTAAGACTTATTACAAACTAATATTTATAAAATTTTCTTTTATTTTGTCCACCAATTTTTGTTATACTTTCCATGTTAATGGCGGTAGCAACCTGTGTTATATTAAAATCTATGGGCCAAGGAAAACTACAAATAATTGATAAATGTAGCTAGGCCATACTTTAGGTAGAATTTTTTTAATTCTTTTTAAATAACGTTATATATTATTTTTTTTATTCTTCATTTAGTAAGAATTAAAGTCGTTTTGGCCAATTTAAGATTAACTTTTGAGGTCACAATTCTTAGTTAGTGTGGGCTTGATGTCAGCCCAAAGTAATTTTATGCTAAAAATAGAATAATTAGCTTATTTTTATGATTGTTATTTACCTTTTGATTTTTCTTATAGCGCCTTGTGGTTTATCATAGAACCATTAATTCACAAAAACGAAAACTACAGCTTTAGTTTTTTTAAAAAACTCATTGAAAATATCAAACAAACGCGGGACGCTCAAACCCCACACGCTTCTGAAGTTTCATATAGCTAAATATTTTTGTTGAATCAATTTGTCTTAAACATATGCATTTTATGAAAAACAATTTAGAATTATTACTCTTCCTTAGAATATGTTTTCCATTACAAATATAGAAGTTGTACGCTGTTTGTGATATAGCCTTAGGGCTTGTTTGGACCCGAAGCACAAATTTTACTCTAAAGGATTTTCCAGCCAAACCAATTCTTCCATCCAAACTTTTTATTAAATATGACACGGTATTTATTTGTTATTATATTTTTTACTGATTTTAGTTTTTAACATTTTTAAACATTTTTAGAGCACTCCAAACGCTAAACTATATTTGCCTACCAATTACACGTTTTCACCCCCAAGGGTAATACATTTTTTTACAAAGGCTTTATTTGGTCAAGTGAGATAAATAAAATTTTTATTGCAAAGTTGTGCTCTCAAAAATACTACAAAAAATAGAGTCTTAATTATTAAAATGCCATTTTCGTTATTAAAATGTTAAACCGCTACTTTTTTTGCCTAATTCATTTGTAATTATTTTTTAAATAACTTTGTAGTATATTTTGTAAGCAACAAAAATATAACTTAATTCATAATAAAATAACAATAGTTTTTGACTAACATAAAGGACTACTTTTGTTTTTAACAGTTTTGACTCAATTTCAACAGGTATTTGGCCTGATGGAGGGAAAAAGCATTAAAACTAGACATATTAGGCAATATTTTGTATTAATTGAAAATTCTCAATTTACTTTAGCGTAAAGTAACCCGCCCTGACATGTTTCAATTTTTCTCAATTGCCCAACCAGAAACCCCTTCAACCGGATTTTCCCATCAGCATAAAACGCGTAATATTAAAAATCAAAAAGTTTGCATGGACGAATTGACAGTCGATAACGAAAATTGTCCCACAAACGACATTCAAATTGACGACCACCATTTATTAATTAATGATTTAGATGATCACATCGATTTGAATAATTCAAGACAATCTTCTGTCACGTTCAAAACGACAGACAAAAGGCATTCTTTTTACTTACTCTATATACGATTATTAGCTATTAATCTATAATGTGGTTTTAGTTTTATAAAAATTTAGTTTTTTTGATCCCTTTTCTAATTCTATCTAAAATAATTCATCACCCCATAGCAGCACAATATATTGATATCGCATATAATAAATTATACAAAAGAATGCTTCATCTTCCCCTAATCATATTTTTCCCCTTTATCAAATGCTTTTATCTTTTTTCATTACATTGTTACCATTTTTGAACTGAGATCACTAATGTTATAAGCCACCTTGGTATGTTCAAAACAGTTTTGGTGATTTGTTAAACATAAGAAATAGATGAAAATTGGAATTTGTATATCGTAAATGGTTGTAGGTCAAATTTTTATTTTCATCTATTCATTACTGTGACTCTTATAAGTTTAGGCATGGACCAGATACAAGCATCAGTTCCTCACAAAACCATGGCCTCGCCGCTAATACCGACGACGTTAGAGTTACTCGACGGCAGCTGAGAGAAAGCCAAAATGTTGTTGATACTTCAATAATATCTTTATCTCAATCCACTTACAGCGCTGACTTATCTCAAGTTTCAACTTCGAGTAATACATTCTTTTGTTTGTTCTAAGTCTTTGCTATTTTTTTAACACACATCTTTAGAAAATTATTTAGTCTAGTGCTTTTAAATGTAAAGGTGATACGATGAGTTATTAAGCCTGGTTACACAACGAGATTTTTAAAGGATTGAAGGCTCCTCGTAATTACATTTAATTGTAGTTTTTAAATTACTTTGATAAATTCTCTCAAAGGGTTAGGTTAATAAACAAAGGTTATAATTAAAACTCAAACACAACGGTTTTAAATATAACAGATTCCTTTAGTTTTTTACAAATATCAGTTATATATTCTATTTGCATTTTAAATTTTATGTTGTTTTGATCATTTTTACCAAGAGGAATTAATTTTTTACCAGTTACAAAGCTGTTGACTTGCGAAAAGTACAATATTTGTTGTTTTTAACCTTAAATAAAAGAAAAAGAAAACAAAATATTATTAAATTCAAGTAATAGATATTCTGATTTATAAGTTTTCAGTATTTATATTCAATATACTAAAATAAACACTTGAGTTTAAGGTTTCCCCCACATCTTTTTCCATATATGGGCGCCATACCCGCTTAGGGCTTTAACTTGAGCTGCCTACGGGTTAAATAGTAAGATTTGTGCACGTTGACGACCTAGGTTTTCAGCCTATGCTCTCTTTTTAGTCATATTGTTAAGGGCTGCCTAAGCAGGCCACTTAGCAGCTTCGGTTGCACTTGTGTATTTTTTGAAGAAAAAGCTGCATGGATTCGAACCCAAACCTCCTGCTTATAAGACAAGGATGTTTGCCACTGAGCTATCTGATCCGTTCCTTTTACATATTATTTTTAAAAGACAATATTAATAAAATAGATTGGGTGGATTAAACAGGTCGACACCAATTAGTGATAAAAAAAAATTATGTCATTTAGAGGAAATACACATGACGGCCATACCTCATATATTTTTTTCGTCCGAGGTTTCTTCTAAACTCCGCTATATCACAGGTCAACAATTTTGTGAGAGTTATGAGTTAACTACAGAGATCAAACCTGCCTTCATAGGGAATATAAATCCGTTTACCTTTTCTCCTAATCAAACTTAGTTAGTCAGTTATAAACATTGAAAATTTTAGAAAAAAAGTCAAAAAAAAAAGATTCAAAAACAAAAATAAATAGAAATTTTATTTTTGCATATTCACAATAGTTAAACTGTTAAATTCAAACTTCAAATAATATTTTCATTAAAAGCTGATAATATATCGTGTCGTATTTAAGTTTGGATGCGAAATATTTTGTATTATCTAAATGCCGATGTAAGAGCTCGATCTATTAATAAAATTTATTCTTCATTATTTGTGATTAAAAATATAAGTTACAAGGGATTTTTATTTGCAAAAAAGATTTTTAAATTTTTTCTTTTTAGGGTATATTTAGTAGATCTGTCAATTTTGTCAAATATGGCCATTTTTCGTTATAGACAGATCTAAGGAGCCCAAGACGGAAATAACTAAGAAAAACGAAAAATATATATGAGATTAGGCCATCATGGGGATGCATTCTTTTATGTTTTCATAAAATTCACGTTTCTGACATTGATATTTGTTGACCTGTGTATTAGATAAAATTCGAAAAGGTTAAATTAAATTTTGCGACCTGAGAATACCTAAAGAGAAATCTTTTTATATTAACTATTTTTACCTCAAATAATGAGAAATAACATTTTAAGTATATCAAGCTTTACATCAGCATATAGGTTATACACCTCAACTTAAATAGGACACTACTATAGGTTTTGAAATAAAAAATGTTATTTGAGGAATTTAACAATATAGCCGTTTTAAATATAAAAGACAATTTTAAATACCTTTTAATTTGTTTTCTGATTCTGAAATTAGCGCATAACTCTCAAAAATTTGATAGACCTATTTTATATTAAATATTAAAATTAAACGCCCTTCTATATTCTAGCTAAAATATATGTTACATTTTATGCAAAAAAAATTCTCGAATTTTCTTTCTTTAGGCTATTCTCGAAGTCGCAAAATCTGTCATTTCGGTAAAAACGGCTTTTTTTGAAATGGAATTTGCAAAATAGCTGAAGACAAAAATACATCGGAAAACTGAAAAAACATGAGATTAGGGCATCGTGGGGATCATTTCATTGTCAAAAACTATATTTTTTGACATTGATATTTGTCGACCTGTGCTATATTGCAATAATTATCAGTCAACATGATTTTTAGCGTTAAACAACTTTGACTATATTATTTTCATTATTAAAAGGCTTTGTTGGTGATGTACAATATCAAACTCGCAATGCGATACCGACTGAGAGTAGCTATTTGACACCACCTATTTCTTCTGAAGAAAGTGTGGAACATGAAAACCGAACCGGCAACAAAAGGTAATTTAGGTTTGACGTTTCTTGTATATATATATTCTTGGATATATTACCGTTATTAAAAATATACATTAAGAATACTTTTTGATTACAAACATCTATATTCACGTAAAACAAATTTTATTTTCCCCCTAATTTTAATTAGTTCCGGCAAACAATCTTTCGGAGATTTCCAACCAATATCTTCCCGCATAAGAAAACGAATTAAATAAATACTATACATTTAATATAAGCCCCCTTCGAATCGTTTTGCTTTAAACATATCTTGTGGTTACATATTGTGTATATTTATATCATGGTGTATCTACATTTTTGAATATTTTGAATAATTAATCTTTTTAAAATAATTTTTTATTTATAAATTATAATACTGTAAAAAGTTTACATGATTTTCGAATCTTTGTCAAAAATTGTAACTTTTATTTTACAGTTGTAAAAGTTTTTTATTTTGCAACTTTTTACCTATAATCATAGAGACTGAAAAAAAGATTGAAATTACAAATTTTGTTATTACCCTTTAAAATTCATGTCTAAATTTTACAAATGTTTTTACATCTCTATATAAATTATAATATTTTAAATTT
Source organism: Acutogordius australiensis (assembly GCA_030555515.1). Lineage (NCBI taxonomy): Eukaryota > Metazoa > Nematomorpha > Gordioida > Gordea > Gordiidae > Acutogordius > Acutogordius australiensis. The sequence continues at coordinate 23,865,768 of CM060242.1, forward strand.
AAGCCCTCCCTCATCTTTAATACTTTTTGCAGTAAAAGACTATAAATTATGGTATTTGTATATTTATTCCTATTGTTGGGATGACTTTTTTACCTTTATTATAGTAAATTTTTTTTATCAATCAATGGTCATCTTAATATTGCATCAATTGTGAACTGAATTAATTTAATATTTAAAGTATACTTTAATGCCATTTTTAGTGTGTACACTTTATCCGTTGAATATATAGCATTTTAACTATAATTTAAGTCTTCATTCAAATTGTATTTTATTTTTCATTTCAAAAAATCACAAATCCTTTAAAATTATATATGTATATTTTGTTGTCTAAATACATTCATTTATCGTTAAATAAATCGCTACTACTTGTATATCAATATTTTTACGATTGAACTATCTCCTTAGGACAATAGCTTATTGCCCTACATTGCTTTCTAAAACGTATACACTTAGTCTGCGTTTTAAGTTGTTAAATTTATGCTTAACGTGATAGAACTCTTCACCTTAGACGCGGTAAAATGTTTAAAAATTCCGGACCAGAGTTGTTAATATAACCCGGCATCTCTACCCTACCCGGACGTTTTAGAACACTAAGCTATTTTAATTATTACACAGTTTACCGAAAATTATGATACTTGGGGAAAATAATCGACATAATGGCCTTATCTCGTATTTATTTTCCGTTTCCCAAAGTTTATTCAGACGCTATTTTTCTAGGTATAATATCGAAAAAACATATTTAATCAAATTCACAGATTTTGCGACCTCGAAAATACTCTTAAGAGGCAAAATATATGATTATTTCAAAATTACTTGTAACTTATATTTTTCATTTCAAATAATTAGAAATTAAATTTTTAAATATAAACTCTTACATCAACATTTAGGTTATACATATTATTTACCCCCTACCAAAATAGGACACGATATAATATTATTTGAAGCTTGAGTTTAGCTGTTTTAAATATGAAAATAATTTTTTTTATATTTTTTGTTTTTAAATCTTTTTGTTTTACTTTTAACAAAAGATTAGAAAAAACGGTAAATGGATTTAAAAATCCCTAAGATGGCAGGTCTGGTCTCTGAAGTAGGCTCATTCTGAAAATTTTGCTGACCTGCGATATTTCAATCCCTTTCATTATTTACTAAATTTTTTTGTTATCTTAATCTGATATCTATAATTTCCCTCCTAAGTTATTCTAGAGCTCATAATAGTGAACATCATATTGGGTAATAAATATTTATATGTGCGAGTTTGAAACTCATTCTAATATAAGTGATACTTTATTGATTTTTTAATTTGTATATTGTGACAATTTTTTAAAATGAATCCAAAAAATCATATCATTAAAATTATTCTGGCAAATAAAATTTCAATGCTAAATAAATATTTTTTTTTAATTATAACTTAACTATTATCTAATGAAAAAACAATTGACACTTGGGGAAAAAATCGACATGATGGCCTCATCTCATATTATTTCCTTTTTCCGAAATTTATGCAGACTTCAGCTAATTTCTTAGTTATAAATCGAACCAAATTTAGCCAAATTGACACATATTGCGACCTCGAGAATATCCTAAAGAGGATTTTTTTTTGTCATATCTAAATCGCTCGTAACTTATTTTATCTCAAATAATAAGAAATATAATTTTTTATTATATCAAGCTCTTCTATAAATATTTAGGTAGTACAGAATATTTGGCATTTCAGCCTACATAGTACACAATATATTATTTGTTTTAAACCAAATATTATTTGAAGTTTGAATTTGATATAGCCGTTTGTAATATAAATAATTTTTTTGAATATTTTTTTTTAACTTTTTTTCCAGAAATTTTTAATGTTTTGGCTTACGAAGTATTTGGTTAGGAAAATCGGTAAAGGGATTTGAGTTAGAGATCATAGTCAGGGGATCCTGAATTCCGGCCTGATGTTGCCCCGCGCTAAAAACAGGCCGGGTCTGAATATAAAAAAAGAATTACGCGCTGGGCCGAAGTTTTAAATCTAATGTTGCCATATTTTTTAAACTCTTATAAATAAAAATTTTATTATTACACGATGAACGGTATTATTTCAACATTTTGTATTTGATTGATAATTTTAAATTAAAAAATTTTTACCGGGTCAATAATTCAAATTCCGGACCGGAGATATGAAAAATATGTCGAATGGGGCGGGCCAGAAAATTACGGCGCGGTTTGAACTACAATCTCTAAGATGGCAGGGCTGGTCTCTGAAGTTAGCTCATAATTCTCTTTGTTGACCTGTGTTATAAATAAAAATTCAATTTTACGCCGTGGCGAAAAATTTTTCTTTTCTAAAATCCTGGCTACGGCTAATTAGGCAGGTCGACAATCATCAATGTCAGAAAAAAAAAGTTTAAAATATAACTGAATACATCCCCATGATGGCCTTATCTCATATATATTTTCCGTTTTTCGTAGTTTCTTCCGCCTTCGGCGAGATCGCTAATTAATTTAAGTTGGAAAAAGACTAGCTAAGCTTAAACTTTACTAGTAATTGGACCTCAATATAAAATCTTTTGACGTTTATGGCAAAAAAAAAATCGTACGTTTTTTTTATATCTCAATATAGTAAAACATTTATAAAAGTTTTATTCCTTTCAAAACCTAAGTCTCGCAAATGGACGTGTGCTTCTCATTGCTCAAATTTTAATAAAAACAAGATATCTTTTATTGGAAATCAAAAAATCATCTCATAAACATTTGGTGTAAATCTTGATAAAGCTAACATTAGTAAAAAGTTAAAAAACGATTAATTGTTTAAATCTTCCAGCAACTCTATTCATAAATCTTCAAAAAAAATTATAAGGCTATTGCATAGATTAAGCTTTCGGCTCAAACTTTTGCATCATATAAGAACTGGTGGAATTAAAAAAAAACATATTAAGATTGGATACCAGCGACTTCGACTGTGTGTTGTAATTTGTAAATCATTAGTTGATGACCCAGTTGTTCATTTTTTTCTTCACTGTTCAGCTTTGCAATTTAAATGCTAATACTTGCATGAATTTCTAGCTTAAAATGTGATAATATATTGTTAATAAAGTTTACGGCTTTCTGGTCAGTCTCAAATAATAAATATAATTAAATATTGTCAATGCTGGCCGGAAATTAGCTCGTGGTCTAGGTTAAGTGATAGTGTCAGGGCTAAAAGGGGCTATGCCTTGACGAGTATGCCGTCTCTCAAGAGATTTAGGGCAAGGGGGCAGTGTATTAGCAAGTCAATGACTTTGGCCTTGGACTTTTGCCAAGGTTGTAAAGCTTGCATGCTATAATATTCCGGTAAATGCGGGGCCCGATGGATATCATAGTATTGGCGGAGAGAATTAATTCTACTGAGCCCAGGGGTTTGAATTGCATAGCAATTACATGCTCCTTACCCAAAAAAACATTTTTATTTAGTAAAATTTAAATACTGTGCGTCTAAATATTAACCTCTATAATGTGCTTCTAGGCTCCCGACTTTGATCTTTAATTAAGTCACTTTAACAGGGCCGGTCTGTCCATAAAGGCAAGCGATGCTTAGAGCGTGATTTTTGAAAAATACTAGTTTTTTAGCATTTTAAAAATATGTATATTATGCGTCTAACAGTTGGCGTAGAGGCAATGAGTCCTGGTTCTGCAATTTAGAGTAGGTGAGTTTAGCTTTGTATGGGCAACACATTTATTTGAATTCAAGGGCCCAGCCATTTTTAGAAGAACTAGGCGACGAGCATGACACAGCCCAATTACCTCTGAGAAATGGGGAACAGGGAAATTTTATCAAAATTACAATTAAAATGAAAAGCTTGCTGAAAAGAGGGGCTCGGGCTAGGATTGCCCAACCCCCCTCCCCCCTTTTCGGTAGGTATTTGTGTTATTTATTTGTAGCTTAAGCCAATTCAATTGCTCCCGGCTTGATCAGATGCAGAACAAAGAGCTCGAGAGATTACCAAATCTTTTACAATGATTGTAAAATGAGGCAGATTCTGGTTTTTTGAAGTCAGACATTCTTGAGCTTGATATCCCAATTAATCGAAAATTCTTTATTCTGCCTTATGTATTTAAAACTTAATGAACTCCAGCACCACAAAATACCTGCTGGCATATTAATTCGTCATAAAGTTTTATAATTGGATTAATATAATAAAATGATAATTTGTATAGTAGAGATGACAAATTACTTCTTCATCCATAAACTTATAAATCCGCTTAAGTAAACGTCTCCTTAATCTGACTCCCATTATTATCATTAATAAATTGTTCTCAGTGTACAAGATAAATATAATTGACTTCAAGAGAAAACTTCTAACAATGTCACCAAAACCTACTTATTAAAATGATAGCATAAACATTGTAACCCGAGTCCTGAGCGTTTTTATGACAAAAAGTAATAACATTTGGTCATAATTACTATATAAAGAAGGTACTTATGTTCCACCTATACTTCTTACCGTTGTATGCTTTTAGAGAAATCGTTCGGCATCTTTAGATATATATTACTAGAGATTCGGTCGGTGGAAGTTGGAAGTTTAACCATGCCTGTGAGTTGATAAAGCCAATTAATTTTTAAATATTAAACAGGTAGTTTTGTAAAAAGTGCTATCTGAAATAGCAATAGGTAAAAACAAAAGAGAAATGAAATATTAAGTTTTTAGCCCAAATTATAGAGAAAAGTCAGGAATCGAATGCCCGACTGAAATAGGCCGGGCCGGTTTTACATTACACTTTGCCTTTTTTTAACTATCTTTAACAGGATAAAACTCTTAATTTATTATCACACAAAAAAGGTCATTCCATTTTTTACATCTCACACCAGGCTGGGAAAACAATGAGCCAAAAAACTTTGGCTCATTTTTTCCCCTAAAACATAAAAAAAGAACTAAAACATAAAAAAAGAAAGGGGGGCAAAAATAAAGGGCCAAAATAAAAATTTAAAAAAAGCCCTTACTAAGAAAAGGGGCAAAAAAAACCCACAAAAAGGTGGCTCTTAAAAAGAGCCCCAAAAAACTCATTTTATGTTTTCTTTATAATAATTTCAAAAATTTTGATGGGTGGGTTATTTTTCCTTAAAACTCCTAGGAGTTTTTTTTAAGAAAAGGGGCTTTTTTTAAACATGCCCCTTTTCTTTAAACAAGAAAAGGGGCTTTACTTTTGCCATGCCCACGAGTTTGTGGGCATTTGGAAAAAAAAACTCAAAAACTTGTTAAAAAAAAGCCCATTTAGTTTTTTTTCCCAGCCCTGTCTCACACTGCCTTATTTTTTTAACTAGTATTAACAATAGCTACTAAAATGGTAATTTTTTATCACACAAAAAAGGGTATTACCTCTAAACTTTGTATTGCAATAATAGCAAAAAATTTATAGTTTAATTTCGTATTTGTAAATTTGGGCCGGTTCGGGCCATAAGTGAAAAACTAAGTTTTGTGTGGGCCAGGCTCAAATTAAAAGATATGGCGGGCCGGATAATCACACAGCCACGTTTAAACTCTTCAATTCTACACTAATTTTATTAATTTTAAAGTAAACATTTTATTGCTTGCAAATTTCCCAGTTGTATTTGCAAATTCGAACCGGGCCGGACCTTACATAAAAAACCAAGTTGCAACTATGTCGCGGATTGAATATGACGGCCCGGTTTGCACTAGCCCAAATATATCCCAAATTAATAAAATAAAATTAATAGCTTGGCCATGCCGATTTTTCTTTATATATATCTCGCCGCTAAAAAGCCAAAAATATGCCGCAAATTTTCGTGGACTAATTGGCCCCGTGGAGACCAAAAATAATGTTTTAAACGTATTTTTGTGTTTCTTTTGATATCAGTGCCGGAAATTACATGTAAAGAGTCGTTATTTCACTCTTGGAATATGACATATCAGTAAAAAGAATTATTAACATTTCAATTAGTGATGCTAGAAAAAATACTTAGAAAGGTAAATTTGCTGAGATCAAAGTATATATTGTGTAAATAGTAGCCTGACATGAAAATGACAATGACATTTTGGCATGTTTTCTCTGGTTTATAAGAAAAACAAATTTTAAACGGGACTTCTTACTAAGGTAATAATTGCCATTATAGATCCATTGGTATATTAACAACCATATGAAAAGTAATGATTCAGAAAAGGTTTGAGATTAAAAAATTTAATTTATTCTCGCACCACAAATATTTTATGGCCTGCTATTGTTTTACAAAGTATAACCAACAAAGAAAATAAAATTAGAGGCTTTTTAATTATAACTAAACACTGTGGACCATAAAATTATTGTCCCATGTGTATTCAGAATCTTTGGCTATTCGACTCGAAATACCCGTAATTTCGTTGCCGCTCTATATATTATTAAAATCGATGGCGCAGATTACATCAAGTCTTTTATTTTGAGAATATAAAATGTGTTTGCGGATATACAGCAAAAAAAATTATTTATCTTGATTTTGAAAAATTAATAATTGTAGAGAATTGATTGCTAGATCATTAAATTTGTCTCCGCAGCCCATATGGTTTTAAACTAAATGTCGTCATATTTAACAGTTGGTTGTTACCGGCTATTAGTGATTTTTTAGAAAAAATTGCTAAGCTTTTTGTGCACTGACTAGGCCAACGTTTTAAAATGGCGACAGCCCAATACTGCCTATTTGGGTAAACAATAAGGGTTTTTTTCTAATATTTTGTTTTCACACTTATGAGATATTCAATAAAGCAATTGACAGGAAAAATGACCGTTAAATATATCTTAAACAAGTAAATAATTCGGTACCCATAAATTTAAAAAAAACTGATTTTTTAATGTGTAAAACGTATTTAACCGAGAAAACTAGGGTCCTGCCTCGTTTAAGATTTGTTATTAGCAAAATTTGTAATTAATTTTGGGCATAATACACATAGGCGATATAAAGGTGCATTTTACCTTATCAAACATATTCCATTAATGTAAAACAAAGATATATAAGGGGAAAATTATTTATAGGTAGCAATAAAACCAATTTACAACCTTCATTTTCTAGTTAAAGTTGCACTAATATGTTGTTCCAATTAAAATTTTGGTAAAAAATTAGCCCATCCATTTTCGAGTTTTCGTTGAAAACTAGATTTTTCAATTTTTCATTGTACATTTATTGGTTCGTACCTACTTGCATTTTTTTCCTACATCATTAAAAAGGCACAGAAATGAGAAACTTTGGATATTTTATATATTAACCCGCGAATGGTAGGGTGAGAAATTTGTAACGCGAGTGCTAGATTGTCCATACGGACCCTAATTTTAAACCTCTGTAACTTCAAAAGTTTAATAGCTATGAACTTTATTTTTATTATTTTGTAGTAAGTGCTCTTTAATCACAAACTAATATAAGTTTTTATTAAATAAATTGTAAATTTTATTTAACACAGAGTAAAAAAAAATCTGAAAAACGAGAATTTTTCATTTTACTATATGCCATCAGATAAATCTTGTCAATAAACTTAATGTATCAATATTATTGACCAATAGTGTTTTTAGGTCTAGTACATTTTTAAAGGAACTCATGAAAAATATATTTTGAAGTAAAAAACGATTTTTGGCACCTTAAAAACTAGATATTTTGTATAGAAAAAAATAGGTGTTTATGAAACAAGCATTTATTTAAAACCCTATTTAATTATATAAAATGTTCTAAAAGTTCTATTATTATATATATATTATATTATTAATATTATTGTGTTTTAAACTTTTGTTAAATAAATTTTTATTATTATTATCATTTTTTTATAATTTTCCCCTTTAGGTCTAATCATTATTATACATTACAAACATTTTATATACTTAATATGTAAAACTATTTAAAAAAATACCTAAAAAATAAGGTTGCAATTATTTTAATTTAAATTTACATTAAGACTATATCATGGTTTTCAACAGCGAAATTGAGATTGTGGGGTCCATACGGACCCCAAAATAATTTTTAAACAAATTTTATTATTAGACTTAGACCAAATTTTAATTACTAGTTTTGTTATATATATTTAAGTAAAAAAAGTCATAAAAATTTAACCCATAGTACACAGGTCAACAAATATCAATGGGATTACCGTGAATTTTATGAAAACATAAAAGAATATAGCCCCATATTGGCCTTATCTCATATATATATTTCATTTTTCTTAGTTTCTTCCGGCTTCGGCTACTTACATCCTTTCATATCGAAAAAATGGTCGAGAATACCCTAAAAAGAAAAAACTTAAGAATCTTTTTTTTTCATATAAAAATTCCGTATAACTTATATATATCATATCAAATATTGAGAAATTAAATTTTTTAGTATATCAAGCTTTTACATCAGCATTTTAATATTACAAAATATTTCGCGTCCAAAATTAAATACGACACGGTATATTATCTTTAATAATAGTTTTGTTTGAAGTTTGAATTTAACAGTTTAGCTGTTGTAAATATGCAAATAAAAATTTTTAATTTATTTTTGTTTATGAATCTTTTTTGTTTTTTTTTGGTTTTTTTTTTAAATTTTCAATGTTTATAGCTGACTAACTAAGTTTGATTAGAAAAAACGATAAACGGATTTGAAAATCCCTAAGGTGGCAGGTTTGATCTCCGTAGTTAGCTCATAACTCTCAAAAATTTGGTGACCTGTGATATATAATATTTTTCAAGATATTCAAAATTTAAAATGTGCTGGGGTCCGTATGGACCCCACAGTGCTAATCGCGGGTTAAGGATTTTTTTAAAGATTGTTTAACATTAATATTTAACATTTGTTCTGCCACCAATTTGTTTTTCATTTTCGGTTCCGCCCGGTAGATTATGGCAGGGCCCAGCAAAATTTATAAAATCATATTACAAATATAGCTCGAAAACTATAACAATGATTATGTAAATTTGTGGAATTTTAATAATTAAAAATTTCACTGAGGTAAATTTATATTGCTTTGATTTGACTTTCCAAAAATGTGAAGCTTTAAACTCATATTGTTGACCTAAAAACATTGGATTTATTTAATGATTCGGGACAACTTACTTATAAATAAATGTTCAAAACGGAGTGGAGCTGAAATATCTATCTAAAAATTTAAAAATCACCTACAGGCTCGGCCTAAACTTATTTATTTATACGGTTGGAGAGAAAGTTTTGACTTCTGGCAAGCCCAGAGCATTTAAACCAGCCAAAAATCTGACTACAAGGTAAATCAACAACAAGATCAGTGGTATGTAAATGTCATATATCGGGATTAATGAAATCTTCCAGCTTATTTATTGGATTACTTAGCTTTGATTAGTTTTTATGTGTGAGCATGACAACATTTAATGTTTATAAATAACGGGCTGCGACATTTCTGCCCGCCCTCAAAATGAACTAATTTTTAAACTTGAAGTATAAATAATTTAATTTACTAAAACCAAATGGCAAGTACATTTAAAAATAAACAACAAAACTTATAAAATAATCGGGGGCATTACAAGTTAAAAAAAACACAGTCGGCAAAGCGCATAATAATAAGAAATTAATGTAAATACTTAAAATTTTCAACAAATTTTTCAAACATATAATACGGGTCCACGGCCAAAAGAATTTAAAAAAGTCGAATTAATTTATTAACTAGATCATAATTTAAAATATAGTGTACATATATGATTAAATTTTATAAGCTTGCTAACACATCAAAAAATAATAGAAAAAGTGTTGAGAACCCACATAAGGTATAAATATTGGAAAATATTTTTTAAAAATAACTAAGATGTTACTTTAGTTTAAAATAAGAAATTGTGCCATTTGGATGCGGTAATTTCATAGCCAAAAATGGATGTTAGAGCTTGACATACTTGAACAATTTTTATTATTCAAAGAATTTATTTTATTGTTGATTTTAAAATAATCAAATTTTGAATCCTTGGAGATTCGAGGTCTAAAAAAATATTCAAAACTTAATCAGAAAATTTTGCATTTTATAAATGTTTTCTTAATTATAGCTAAGCCCCATATGCCCCTTATTTTTTTCTTAAATTAAAAAAACAAAATGAGTATAAAAGCCCGCAAAGCCCTTTACATAAAAAGCTCCTTTTTGTAAGAAAAAAAATGAGACTTTAAAAAATCTCTTTTATACGAGAAAACTTATATTTTGTTCCGGCTCTTTATGTATGGACTTTTTTACTAGAGAATTCCTTATAATCCCCTTAGGGCTGGCTCTTTTTTACCAGACCTTGGTTAAAATTTTGTATTAATTTTACCTGAAAATTGGCCATTTAGCGTTTAAATTTACCAGAGCTGGGAAAATGCCCATTTTTGGGTCAAACTCATTTTTTTATTTTTCGAAATTAAAAAAAAAATAAAGGGTTTAGCTTTAATCAAGTAAATATTTATAAAATTTAATATTATTTGCTTCTATTCTGTATTTATTTATAATTAATTTTTTTAATCTGTCATAAAATTTTCAATAAACAAAAATTTGAGTTTAGTCGAAAAATGGGTTTTTTCCCAGCTCTGAAATTTACAAAACTGCATTATATTTAACACCAATTTTTAATTATTTATAGAAAAACATTTTTTACATTAAATTTTTACTTAAATTCCCACAAATAGGTTTCTTTGACTTTGCCTGTAGACTGACATTATGAGAACCTATCGTCTGGTGATTTTGAAGTTTTTCAAAAACCATCAATCTAGGTAAATCTTTTAAGTAATTAAATATATGGTATGAAGAAAAATAAAAAATCTAACACAATAAATTAACGGTAGCCTGGCCGGCATTTCAAAAAAATATTTTGTAATTGAAAATACATTTTGCTAGGCATATTGTAATTGGGTAAATTATATGAATTTATTATTTAGAGGTCTTCAAATTCCTATTTATTTTTAACGAGGCAGCCTTTGAATTAAGAAACAGGCTAAAAAGGGTATTATGTTAAGTATACTCAAATCATCATTTTCTTAAGCTTATCCGGCCTTAAGCTGGGGGGCATGAAATATTAAATAGGTAAAAATATTTTGAAGAGTTTTGGGCCGGGTCTAGTTCGCCCTAAAAAAATTTATTTGTACTTATACAAAAGTTAAAGGTTTAGTTCTTTCCGAACTCAAATAAGGGCGTGCCGGACTTAAAATGAGAGGTAAAAATTAGATGCCCTGCTCTCGTCCAATTTTTCTGCATACACCTTATGGCACACTCGAGCCTTTAAAATTATAGGTCCGGCCAGGGCGAACTCTGTGAAAATACTGGCCGATCTATATCTTAAAGATTTGGCATACTTTAAGTTATAAATTGAAAAAATGTTTTATTTCATACGCTTAAATTTTATCAGGTTGAATTGAAGTAAACTATTTTCCAAAATTACTATTAATAAACTTTCATTCACTTATTTTTATAATTTTTTTTTTTGAAATTTAAACACGGCCTAAAGTGTATAATCTAATCCAATATCATTTTGCTATTTTACGCGTAATATATAAAGGTTTGTTTAATACACAAAATCGATAATATTTTGGTATATCAGAATGAAAATTTAAAGATTGACCCTTTAAAAGATGGTAGTCTGCAATGTCTCCAAAAAAATGGGCAAAGGGAGACATTAACAATGGGTTTAATAATTTCTTTACGTTGTAGTTGTTTTAAGTAAAATTTACAACCCAGTTAAAATCTAAGAGCTTGAGCCGTATTTGGAAATGCATTACTATTTTTAAATAATCTTTTATTTATAGGTAAATATCTAATTTATACAGGTAAAAAATGATGATTACGTTCAACTTTACGAGCCTAGGTTTAATCAATAGTCTGTGGATGCTCCTTTTGTTTTCTATAAATATAAACTTTTGAACGGACACGAACCTAAAGCCTGTCCGTTTCAATGCTTAGTGGCGCCGCAATTTTAAATAAACATAGGGTTTTATATCTAAATGTTTTTTTCGGGGGCTTGGAAACAGTTTGCTAAAAGCGCCCATAGGCTACCGACCGAGCCTTTCAAAACTAAAATTATAGGTAAGTCGGTAGTGCGTATCACTAAATGCTATCCAAGATCATATTTCCTGTTTTCATAATCAAATTGCTTATAAATTCAGAGTGTCCGAATTACAGCGATTCGCATTTTTGTGCTGAACACTTTGTATTGGCTCAGATGCAAAAATACACATAAAACGCGTTTTTAGTTAAAACATCTGGGTTTTTTTTTAATAGATTTTAGTTAGTTCAAGGTAGATTTAGAGTTAGGGAAGTGTTAGGTAAGTTAGGTTTAAATTAGTTTAGGTTGCAGTTTTTTAGATCAATAGATCATGCTAAATTTTGCTTGTGAGCAAATATAACACTGGACAACAAAATTTGAACGATCCTAAGCATCATATATGGCAAATATGGTTTTTGGTCAAGTTTTTGGCGCTGATTACGAATATGAAATTAGAATTTTAGCCAATGCCTCAGATTTTTAGTTATTCAGTGTGAAAGTTAAGATTTTTTAATTTTTGGGGTATTTTGGACTTCTATATCATAAAACCTATGGCTAGTAATAAAAGTTTAAAAACATATTTAGATGACAGAAACATTCATTATTAACGTAAGGGGTTAAATTTTTTTTACAATATTTAATTTTTTTTTATTTTTTTAATTTATAAATTAGTGGTTTTTGTCATAAAATTCGTTTTTTGATCCTAAATAACTTGAAATTAAATTGCTAATAATTTTAGGTAATAGCCCTTTTTAGATATGTTTTTTATAAGAATTCTGAATATGCCGTTAGATTTTTTTGAAAATTAATAAATTTTGTGAATTTTTTTCTGAACTTTGGACTAGGTTTAAAAAAAATTGGAGGCATTGGAAAAAAAACTAAACCCAGGATCGTTATCGCAAGAAAATTCTCTACAAAACCCTCAAAAAATCGTTGATGTTGTTTTTTTTGTTGTCCAGTGTAATCATGCACAGCCAAAGGCAGGATTCGTTTGTAGAATTGCTAAGATAGCTCAGTGGAAAACATTCCTGTAGTACACGTAGGAGGTTTGGGTTCGATTCCGTGCAAAGTTGGCTTTTTTATTCAGAAAATGGCTCATGTATACGGCCCACTTTAAAACTGCTGAGTGGCCTCAGGAATTTGGCCCAAAATAATAGGCCTATATTGAAAGCAGCTGGCGTGCAATCTTACATTTGATTCGTCAGCATATTAATTTTTTTGTTCGGGTTAAAAGGGTTAAAACCTAAACGGGTAAGCTATGAAGAGAGGTAGGGGGAAAATCTAAACTCCCAGTTGTTAATATTTTCATGAAGTTATTTTATAGCTTAGAATAATTAATAGTAGTTTAATTTTTTATACACCAATGAATGTTGAATAATAATACTTTATTATGACTTTTTGCGATCCCAATAAGCAACCACAATTAGGCTTCTCCCCCCAATATTTCACAATTTAAAATATTACTAAATTTAATAATGTTTTGCAACATAATTTAAGTGATTATATTAATTTAAAAAAAGATATATATTGGGTCGTTTTAAATAAAATAAACATGAGACATCGGCCGTGATATTTACTTTTAACTCATAGATTTGATAAATTTTCAAAAACAAATTATTATTAAAAAACAATACTACCTCATTTTATAAAAAATGAAAAATGACTTAAAATTTTAGGTGTATTAATTTAGGCACATTAATTGTCTTGGATAGCAAATCTAAATTTGGATGCTGGACGGAAGTTTTAAAGCTATAATATTTTTATTTCAGGTCAAATTTAAACTGAACATGATTTATAGTAATACCAGGCCTTTTTATCATCTTCCGTTCCTCAAGACAAATTTTTTTTCCTCTACACATGGAATTATACCATTAAAAGCCAAAAATAATTGCAGTTTATAGACTTTAAGACTAAATAATATTTTTAACAAAATTAAATAATATACTTCAAAATATGAATATTATTTTTAGTCTATTATTTATATTAGAAATATTTCCTATCTTAAAGACGAGCTATGATATAGTTGATTTGCATATGAAAATTTTATTTTAATTTTGATTTACACTTATTACAATTAAAAACGGAATAATGTTGATTTTACCAAAACTTAGATTGAATACCTTATTAAACAAATATACTTTTGATATATTTTTATTTGTAAGTCTTAAAGTCGCAAACAATGTCACTTTATATATTTTAACTTATTTTTAATGTTTATAACAGGCTGAGAAAGAATGTAAAAACGAAAAAAAGATTATCAAAATATATTGATAAAATATATTGATAACTTACCGGCAAACGGCATGATATTATCGAATCAAATAGTCAAACGATAAATTGGTAATTCCTGGCTGCACAAAAAGGGTTATTTCCTTTTGAAATTGTAAGACAATTATTCCATCTTGATTAAGTACATTATTTGTAATTTTTGGTTGAATTTAGCGTTTTACATGAGCTTTTGAAATAGATAGACCTGTTAATATTTATTTAATACAGCCTAACTTACCACATATTATATATTTATGACAAAAATTGGCATCCATTGTGATCTTAGTAAATTTAAAGAGAGTACTAACATGTTATGTTTTTGATTTTAATTATTAAATATAGATTTTAAATAAAAAATCCATATTTTAGTTATTTTTTCCCACCGGGTCATAATATTCCGGCCCCGCTCGTCTAACATCCCTTTTAACTTGGGCCCGGCTTTATAAACTTTAGAATGTTAATTTACCATTTTGTTAATTAACCTTAATACTATTTGCCACAATTTCTTTAACCCTAATACTTCTTTACTTAAATATTAATAGTAATTTAGAGTGAAAAACACTTTTCCAATTAGCATTCATATTAGCAATCAATTACACCGGCATTTCTGATTTACACACTTAGATGGACAAACGATCTTAATATCTTAATCTACAATCAATTTTAATACTTTTTATATATATGCGATTAATACTTAACCAACCACTTCTTCAATTTATTTACAAATCAGATAATTTTATTCGAAATTTAAGATTCTTGATGTCAATAGTAAAAAAAAAATAAGGCAAAATGAGTTAAATCACCCGGCCCCGTCCGTGTTAATTTTTAAATTTAGGCCCTCTAACTTTTTGGGCCGGCCAGCCTCGGGCTTTTCCTTTGAACTCTAATCAGCATAACATCGAGTCCCAAAAGATTTCCTGGCTCAGTGCCAGACGGCAAACGGGCCTCAAAATGAATCAAGCTTGGCCTATTAAATGGGAAACTTTAGGTTCTAGCAGGGCTGACAATTTATTTTTTTTTTTATTTAATATTGTATTTGTTTTGAAAATTCCACATATCTAGAAAAAGGGCATATTTTTTAAGATAAGCCTAAATAAAAATCTTAAATTAAATGGACGGGTCTTGCTGGGCAAGCTAAAAAACTTTCTTCCTATTGAACCTTTCCGTTACAATCTATGTGAAACGATATCTTAATTTTTTGTTATTTTTATTTGACTTTCTTTCTTTTATTTAAAAAAACTCAAATTATTAAAATTGGAAATTTCTAATTAACTAACGGGGCGAAGCAATTTGACTGCAACTAGTTTATGCCGAAAATATAAAATCTAAATTCTATTTTATTAATTTAATTAACAAGCGTCAATTATTCAAATTTTTATGGTCTCGACAAATTTCTTCTTATTACTCCACTATTTACATTGTTTTTTTTTTTCAAATAAAAAGTATTTATTTATATCTTTTCGCACGCGGTTGACCAACTTTTATTTTTTGATTTTTTAAAATGGACTTTTTTTTAATATATGTTAAATCTAAATAATTATATAGGAGAATTGTGTTTCGTATAATCGGTGAATGTGGTAGTATGTATAGCTATTGTTATGTGAGTATAGCCACATGCTACGTATCTTTCAACATATTTCCACCGTTTTTTTTTTAATTTTGTACAAACAATTTTTTAGCAAAATATTAAAGAAATTATTTTACGATATTTAAATTATTAAAAAAAAAAGAGTAGAAGATAAAAACAAAAATACATGGATTACATAAGCTCTCCTATCAATGTCTCAATTCTAATTTGCCATCACAACTAAAATCGCTGGGAATTCAGATTTAAATTAATTATCAACACATAGTGAGTGATCATACTTAATTGTCTAGATTGCTAGTATACAAAATTGTTTAAAACTTGGAATAAATTTTTTTTGTCGCAACTTACCAGTTTAAATTTTCGGCTGATTACCCTATGAACGCGTCCTTTAAAAATTCTTATATACAACACCACCAGTCCGGATGACAAAATAATTTTTGGTTTATTCTGAAATTTTCCCAAGATTTTTAAATCCTCCTTAAATACCAAACTAAAGTGCCTTCATTTCACTAAATGACCGATATTCCCTTAAATCGATAGGAATGTCATTAGATTAAATAACGGATCGTTACATCTATACGGTTTTCTATGTCGTAAGAATGTATATTTGATACCTAAAAACCTGGACTCGTTTTCGACAATGAAATGTACTTTAATGAGACGATTATATTACAAACATGCAAAAATTCAAACCTTAATTACAAAAGTGATGCATTTTGGCCTAAGAAATTGACCCCAAATTATAGAAATCACAAAATTTTGAGCTACAAAGTATTTGTTGTTTATCAAAATATACAACGATACCTGCTTTATCTTCTCTTTTGGATTCTAGTTACATACAAACAATCTTCAAGTTATTTAACCACAGCTAATTTGTTTTATTGTCTGCCCCTCGAACAAATATATTCTATTGTCCCATCTACTTTATATTCACCGACTCTTCAATACATATTCAAAGTCATACTCAGGTAACAATGTTATTGCTAAAAACGGTAATTGTCAACGTTAATCACTGAATAATCATTTTATTAAGCAGTAGTGAGGAGAAAAGCATATAAAAAATACTTAGTAGGCTAGTGATTTGCTCATTAAAGTTCAATTACAGGCCAAAAAGCTACTAATATATAATTAAATTAAAGAGATGAGGGCAAAAATAGGAATATACCGCTAAAAAGAGATTTTTCTTATAGAAAATTTAGCTTACCTCCCCTTGCGAACAGACAAGCATTCCAATCATTCATAGAAATAAGAAATTTTTATTAATTGTAAACGCTATTTAGTATTTGCACAATAATTATCAAAATTTGTGCATAGGAACAACTTATAGCTTTGCTTGCATTATACTGTACCACAATAGTGTGTCGTACCTGGTAACAATTTCTACAAGTTTAGGCCCGCCTAGGCCAAACCTTAAAATAATAAAACACTGGTGGCTGGGCAAAGATTATTAAAATTTCAATTTATGTAACAAAACTCCACTTTTCACAGTTTTAACATATTGTCATAATTTAAAATTGAGGTAAGGGCATTTAGAATAGCCGGGACGATGACGGCTACAAATACTGGCCAGTCGATAATAGAAATGGTACAAAAAAACGTTTTAAGCATTGTTTCTAATATAATTTTTTTATTTATGTAATAATAATATTTATATATTTACATATATAGGTCTAAATTATCTACGATTTTATTCGTTGCCATGATATCAAGCAACCCATTCTCCAGCTCTGCTCAGGTACTTTTTGCCAGAATGTTAATTAAACTCTCCCATCAGCTCTTGCCTCCTTTAAATCACTATGTTTCTCATAAACTTTGTGCAATTTTTTATGAGGTCGCCGATCGCTATATTTAGATGATGCTATTATGCTCTATTGAACCTCTTAAATTTTTGAAGTATGTCCCCTCATAAAAAATTTGTGGGTATATTAAGTGCGTCGCGGGCTTCGAGAAAGGTTCAGGTAATTTATTCATATGATGTACGAATGATAGGAATGCCTTAAAGGTATTTAATTACGCCGACTTGTGTAAGTCACTAAGTTAAGGAGAACGATTAATAAACATTTTTTAACAAAATAAGATTTTTTTAGGTATGTAAGCCTCTAAAAAATAGTTTAGTTATACAAATACCAATTAATCAAAAATCTTGGCAACTTGTGGGTGGGCTTTATTGATATCTAAACTTTCACTATCACTAATAATAGTCTAAATTTATAGATACAAATTTCCAGCCTTTAAAGTATAATATTTCCCCACTCGCTTATTATAAAACAACCAAGCTGAAATATCTTTTTTTTTAAAAACCTCTTAAATTTTGTTTTTTTTTTGCTCTTCGTTTTTTTTTTACTTAATTAACATAATATACTTGAAAATACTTTATAATTAGTATTACAAACATTTAAAAGAATATCTACCTACCTGTCTTCGCATACGTTTTCTTTCCCCTTTTCTTTTGGCTTTTTCTCTCGGTATAAAGACAGGTCGAGTCTATAATTTATGCCATTTTGACATTCTTTTTTATTACTACCTAATGTTTTTTTTTATCCCAAAAAGACACCAACCGTAAATTAAATTACTGACAAATATGGCGTTCAAAAATTTTACAAAACGCTGCAGATTTGCATTAATTAAACTTCGGTAACCCTAATTGTATGAAAGAAGGGGTATGACTGATATTCCGGGCCCGCCCAAAAAAATTTAACTTGGAATTGCCTCCCTGCCCATCTCCTTCTCTTAGCTTAAGGTTCGGCCCGAGCTGACCCGACGTTATTAAAAATACGGCCCTGCAAGCTGTAAATTTTTGCTATTCAATAAAATTTTATCTGTCAATTCACTTAAAAATTGATTGCTTAACAAAATTAACAAGCCAGTCAGGTTTAAATTAAAAAGGTCGGGCCTTATTATTGTTTAATAATAAATAGATATCGAAGTCGGAACTAAAAGCTCCCGGACTGAAATATAAAACATGCCGAGCCTAAATTACAATTTTAAGCCAGGGCGAATTTTTCTTCCTCATTTTCGGCTTTGTTCGTAATTGTTATGGACCAAAAAGGACAGAATTATTTATTTAATCATATGTTTTTTCTAAACACAATATTTGTTTAACAATAGGACCATGCACAACATGAGGTTCTGCTGGATTGATCCTGGGGGCCTAAAGTAAAAATTATGTCGGGCCGGTCTCGTAATATATCACGGCCCGGGTTGTGATGTGTTTCGATTTAATTTTCTTTTATATGTAAATACCTTAGTCTATTTTTAATATTTTATGAGATATTTAAAATTGTGCTCTAAATTTTTACATTATTATGTTTTTAAGTTTTTATATGGGAAAATTGGCACGACAGTTTAAATGATCCTTTATTATGTTTATTAGAAATCAAAGTCGAGCGAGACCTTGACCGCTCGGGCAGATATAAGTTCGCCCGAAGAACGGGCGGGCCTGAACTCGGAAAAAATTATGGGGGGGCTAAATTTTATTTCAATTTGTCTTATTTTTTATTTTAATTATTTATAAATAATAAATATATATCATCAAACAAAACGGTCGTATTTCTACACTCTGTATTTAATTGATGATAGCAAAAAAAATTAGCTTGTAATATAAATCGGACCGTTTTGTAAATTTGGGCAGAACCTAAAATAAAAAATCAAATTTCTGGCCGGACCAGGCCTTAATATATTGGGTGGGCCGGGCTTGAATATCACGGCCTGGTAATGTTTTTAGAATAGCATTTTTATAATATTTTCTATATAATGATTTAGTAGTCTATGTTAAACTTATTAAACAGAGATTTAATAAAGTTTATAAGTAATTTGACTTTTTTAAACTGTTAAAAACAGCCAAAAATAAGGTTATACCCTAAAATTAGCTAAATTTAAGCCTCATGCAAAACTGAAAATTTTTTCATAATATTAAAACAGATTTGATTCTCTAAATTATATATTTTTATATTAGACAAATCAAAAAAATAATCGGCCTGTGTAGAATAAAATGGTAGGTAAAATTTTGTGCCCTCATTTCAAATTCATCTACCCCTTTTCAAAGTTTCATCCAGAAATCATCAAAAATTGCTAAACTTACAAAATTTGCAAAAATTGTAATTTTTTTTTGCATCACTTTTATAATATTTAAAATGTTTAAAGAACATTCAATCAAAAATATTTAATCTGATCAATTTATTGATGACAAAGTTAAATCCCTCTTTTTTTTTAATTTTTAATGTTTTAAACCCTTTAAACGATATGTAGGATCTTCTACGTGACAATAACAATTACCCAACTTATCGAAACGGCAATTTCTCAATTCACCAGTTTGCACATCCGCTTTATCAGATGCCTTCTTCTTACCACGAACTATTCGCTTATATTTTGAAAGAAACTATACCCAAGTCCAATGGAACAGATTGGGGGGAAAATGATGTTGAGACTTCTGGCCAGGTACCGGATGCCATGGATCACGCATATCCTACCAATTATAAACCAGTTCAACTTTCACAACAATCAGCGATGTCATCACAAACACCTTTGGTCTTTCCAACAACACAAGTTGGGGATGAATCAACCATTACTCCGTACAAAGTAGACACAAATGGAGGAAATGATTGGTTGTCTACGGCATCTCATATCCCATCGCCTAACTCAACTCTCGCTGGGAAACTGAATGTGATTACTGCACACAGCGTCCCCAATACTACAAAACTGATCCCAGAAAAAATGCATACACCTCAGTATGACGATGGTGACTACTACATTGATGATAATAATTATGATACAAATTATTATAAAGAAGAACACCATTACGATAATACAGAAAAAAAGTTTACCCGACCAGAAGACTCGCTTGGGCAAACAAAAAACCGAGGTAAAGTTAAGCGTTTAAACACCACCTATATCACAACAAAAATTCCAACGGTCCAATTACAAAGCTTAAAAGATGATATGGGCAAATTTGTTGAGGCAAAAATCGCGATTCCCCCTAAAACCACGAAATTCAATCGGGGCCTAACAAATTTATCACCCAGAGATTTCTTTCAATCCAACCCAGTTGTGAATCCTTCTCCCTTACGACTGAATGAATATGCAACACCTGTAGCTACATTTGATACTCAAAGTGTCCTTTCTACTAATTACCCATCCCCGAAAAATTCTGATAAAGAAAACTTAGCTCCTCCACTCGACCACTCCCTACAACGACCACCAACAATCGGAACCTTTATGCTACACAATCGTTGCAGCAATCGTCACGTTCAAATATTTGGGCGACGGGTTAATGCTCGTGCAAGTCAATTTACCCGCCAAAAATATAAATATGGTATGCAATTTTGCTTTTACTTTTTATGGGGCAAGATGCCGCTTATAAAGGCTGCGGCTAATACAAATTTAAAAAAATATATTTTTTTTTAAAAAAGTTAACGGCTAATATCAAAAAATGAGAATTTGGGGATTTGGTCGTTTTAAGATATGCCTAACAAAAACTTTTTGAAAAATTTTTTTTCAAAAAAAATTAAAATTTTTTTTACATTAACCACCTTAGCGTTTAATTTTTTTTCTTCAAAACTTTTTTTTTCTAGCCGCAGCCAAAAGAAGGGTTAACCATGTTAGAAAAGAATCGTGATATTTTCGGACGCCGTTTGTATGTTATATCTAATTTTTTTTCACCATACCAAATTCATTCAAATGGATATAATTAACCTCGAAACATTTTGCTAATATGATAATGTTAATAATGTAAACATGATTGATTTATTAAGTAAAATTTAATACATGAATTTTTGGTTAAATTTATGGTGGACCACCTATGTCGAAATGACTGATTAAATTTTAAACGTTGGAAAAAACTAAAGATATGAACTAATGGGATATGGGAATATTGATCTGGATTATTAATTTTTATTTTTTTTGCATACTTTAATGGGTAATAAATAAGGTGTTTGGCAATATGCTTAATTTTATAGTTTTACACTTTGTCAAAATGTGAAAAAAATGGCACAAATATATTTACCATTCCAATTTATTTTGATTAAAGGGTGGATATTTGTTAACAAAATAGTTTTTTTTTAATTTTCAATTTGTTTAATGTTATGCTGAATTTCAAATACAAAAGACTTACTCCGCCTAAAACCAAATTTTTACATTCCAATAACCTAGCTATTACTGTAAAGGTTCAAACCGGGATGTGATAATCCGGGCCCAACATATTCTATAATTTGGACCGACCAGCCCGAAATTTGGTCTGCCCGGCACGAATTCAAAAATACGGCCCTAATATTATAAACTACAATCTAACAATTTTGGTTTAAAATTATTAATAAAATAGAAAATGTAAAAGTAAAATCCTTCATTGAGTGTTAATAAGTTTATGATTTTTAATTCTTGTTTAAATAGTTATAAAATCTAAAATATCGACATGGCCCATATTTCTTTTTTTCAAATTTAATCCCCGACGCGGGCCGTTTTTTTAAGCCGGCATGGGTCCTGACTTTGATATCTAGTTATTGTATATAGAGTAGAAATAACAGGGGTGTGTCCGGTCCGACCCGCTTGACGTATTGGTTTTCAATTTCAGGCCCGACCTGGCCCCTCCCGAAACTAAATATAAGGCCCGAATTTTTTTTATTATAATTTTTGTTATAAAATTATTAATAAAATACAGAATGTAGTATTAACACCCTTTATCCTGTGATTAACTCAGGTCAACAACTTAATGAGTTATGAGCTAACTTTAGAGACCAGACCTGCCATCTTAGGGATCATCAAATAGCGTATTAATTAAACTACCCAGCCATAAACATTGATAAATTCCTGAAAAAATATTGAATAAACAAAAAAGAATCAAAAATAGAAAATATTGAAAATAAATATTTATATTTAAAACGGCTAAATTACTAAGTTTATTCAAATAATAATTTTTTTTAAAACGACCATAGATTTAAATATAACATAGATTTCTACTACCATATTAAACATTAAAAAAGTCAGGCAAAAAGGATTGGTGGGCAAAGCAGAAAAATCAGTTTTTAAATTTTATTTTATTTTGATTTATAGTTATATTTATATAGAAATAGCTTAGCCTAAATCATTTTATTCGTCAAATAATTAAGTATTTAAATTTTGTATTCACAGAAAAATGCTTCTTTAAAATAATTATAGCGTTCAAAAAAATAAATATTTTTCGTGAATTCTATCAAAAAATTATTAAAATACCTTAATTAATTTAAATTTTTTAATCTTAAAATTGCTTAAAGTTAGACCACAATTCGTAAATACCTATCCCATCTAAGTCTATTACTTGCCCACCAAAATCCTCCATATTGAATGTCGCTTATTCTTCGGCCGAGTAACCTTTGTCATTTAATTATGATTATGTCATATATTGGTTTGCGAAATAACCTAAATGTTGATATTTAAGCTTGATACTCAAAAATTTTGTATTAACTAGCCCATGTGGCCCGGCTCCGCCCGGGCAACTTGACATTTTAATTAAACTGATTGGCTGTGTACACGATCAGTCTTAAAAAAAATTAATCAAATAAAATTGAAAAATTTAAATAAAAATTCATGAAAAAATATCAAATATTTAAAAAGCTTTTTTTTTAAATATACATAAAAATTAAAAAAAATTTGTCTAAAGAATTAAATTCCAAATAAAATTGAAAATTTTTTCAAAGTAATTCATAAAAATTATGAAATAATAAAAAAATTTATTAAAATTTAAAAAAAAAATTCATGAAAAATGAAAAAAAATTTTTAAAAAGAATTAAATTTTAAATAAAATTGAAATTAATCAAATAAAATTGAAAAAATATCAAATATTAAAAAAGTTTTTTTTAAAATATACATAAAAATTAAAAAAAATTTGTATAAAAAATTAAATTCCAAATAAAATTAAATCTGACATAATCCAAATATACCAAAAGCTTTAATAACTAATTATTCTAATTACAAATTCAAGTACTAATTCAGACTAAATCTATTTAATTCAATAAATTAAAATAGTAACATATAAATCCCTAAATAGAAACCTATTTGGTAGCAAATATTATCATATCAAAGATCTGAAGTTAAAAGAAAAGAATTATTCCTATATACTTTCCTATGAAAATTAAAGCAAATACAGCCCAAAAAAATCAGTATTAAATCCAAAAACTAAATCTGAATGACTTTCCGACAAATCAAGACTCAAACTAAAATTTATACTAAATGATTTAAGTTAATTGTTAAAAAACAAAAATCTAAACATACCTTCAAATGTACGGGGTCGACAGTTTGACCGATAAAGTTGTACGGCTTATAAGGGGACAAATCATATAATTAGGCATAATAAGATTAAGCCAATTCCGGGGCTCATCACATGCAGATCTTGCATCTGGTAGTAAATCGCATGAGTATTTCTCCTCCTTATTTCAAGATGAGGAAGTTGCTATGTCAATGGAGGTTTCTGAATTCATAACAGTAAAAACCTATTATTAAATATTAATATATTACTATCAGCCAATATAACCATGGCAGCCTCGCTATTTAAGTTACTTGACATGATCTTCCTATATAAAATTATAAACTAAATAATAATATCTTAGTTCATGTTATAGACATTATCAAATGCATCTTTAATGTCTTTAAATTCCTAAAAAATATCATTAAGTTTACTTGAAATTCCTATATCATCTATTATTTAATTTTCAAACTCGATTTTCCTTTGCTACGCTAGATCTCGGAGACGGTATATAGTTGAGTGGTGTGTTGGGTGGTTTTGTAGGCTAAGTATTGTTATCTGGAATAAGAAAGAAATAATTAACATATGTTTAATATTAAATTCAAAAAAAAAAGAAAAAAGAAAATATTTTTTACATCCATTAATATTATATTGATTTAATATATATTTTTTTAATTATAACTATAAATAAAATTTATATATACATATATTTATTTTTATTTTAAATAATAAAAATTATTATTATTGCTTTTTTATTAATTTATACATATGTCTTATTTTTGAGACAAACATTTGTTTTATAAAAACAATTACAATGAAATATATCAAATTTTTTTATATATCTTACATAATATTTTGCTTACCCTCTTAATTAAGACAGTTGTCTTAAGGTACAATTATTCAGTATAATATTATTTTACTAAACAAAGGGGGTCCGGGCCCGGACCACTTTGGTTAATATAATAAATTAATATAAACATTTCAAATAGAATATATATGTATTATTTAACTTTTACGTATTGCCTGCTTATAGGTGTATTTTTGTACCTGAAAATATATGGCCCAATCTTAGCAAAACAAATAAAGTAGCTATGTCAATCACTTTATACCACGATAAAACTATCATTAAGGAATAGGATAAGACAAATTTTGATCGTTTTGGCGACCTTCTTGTGTGTTAATTTAATTCGTACAGAGCAACATGATTTCCAGGGTTTGGCGCCCTAGGTCTTTCACACCGCTATAGCTGAAGAGCTTCAATTTGCATAAATTTTAAGGACCTAACTTGCTTACATATATTATGGATAAGGACGTTTAAAAAATATTTTTTAACTACTCTTTAAGACCGAAATCCCAAAAGGTACATTTATGTACCTTTCGGTACCGGGCCGCTAACTCGGCTCCTATGGGCTAAAAGAGTCTGAAATTTTGAGAAAAGGTAAAGGACTATACTATTATGATTCGATAAAAATTTAAGAAAAATCTGTAGTCAGAATTTTTGTCAAACCGATCCCGAGTGTAAAGTTCAAATTTTAATCCCCTGTTTAACCTTAAATATCTCGGTAACAGAAGCTGATAAAATCTCGAAACTTTCCAAAAACGTGGGCAATATTATAATAATTAACCTAAAAAAATTTCAAAATAAAACCTTACCATTTAAAGCCCTGAGAAAATTTTGTCGTTTAAACAAAAATAAAACTTCCTAGTGGATAAAAATACAAACTCGACATTCCTAGGCACCTTTTCGACAAACGATTTTTTTTTTATCGCTACTGCTCGAAAAAACTTTTTAAAGTTAGGTTTTTCACACCCACCGGAAGTCTCGATCGCTTCCTAACTATCTTTCCGCACACCTTCTCAACCTACCCTACAAAACCACACCTCACACGTCGCTCAACTACAAACCATCTCCGAGATCTAGCGTAGCAAAGAAAAATCGAGTTTGAAAATTGTATAGTAGATTGATCGTTTAATGCCCTACATTATGATTTATTTTACTTTTTTTCCTACTTTAACCTCTTTTTTCTTTCCCTCGAATAATACTTATATAAATGGGGTAAAATAAATTTTATGATTATTAAATTTTGCATAGTATTAATAATAATTTTCCACTCTAAGGCGTGTTTAGAGTTTAATAAAACGCATTTTTACAAAAAGTTGCCAATCCTAATTATTAGTACTAGAGATACATTTTCTAAAATAAAAGTTTTCATAAAATTAAATAAAATTTTGTAAATATAATTCAACTTTAAACGCGCTCTTAATATATGTTATAGTTGACAATTTCATAATTTGTTAGGTTACTTAGGATCCCTTTACCAAACCTAACTTAAACCTAATTTATCTAGTTTTGACCCTAACTCACTTTAATTCCAAATTTAAACCTATCTTACATCTGATAAATTAAATTATAAGACCGCCCTAAAATATTCGTTGCGTTTTTTCTGTGCGTATATGCCATTTGACACCGACGTTTGAGAGAAAAACATTAGCCTTTACGTAAAAACTATGATTTTTGCATAGAAAAAAAATATTATAAGCTAAATACCACATGTTTATGACATCCAAAAATGGAATGAAGGGTATGTGCATATGTAAAAAAGTGGGATAACTGCCTAATGCCCTAGGGCATCAAGCGTTTGCTAAATACGCTAAGGGCACTTAGTAAGCACTAATTTCCCCCATTACTTAAAAATCTAAATATATGGTTAAAATCGTTTACCAAGAAAAAATTCTGAAGTAAGAATAAAAGAGGTAAAATAATTGTCTAAGAAGCAGGAAGGGCAAAAATTCAAATTAAGCAATTGCTGATTGTTTAATGCCCTAAGACAATGAACTATTCCCCTAAATCGTTTAATGCACTACAGCATATAAACTGGTTTACTTTTCGATTTGAGCGCATTCAGATTTCATTCATTTCTTAAATTTCAAAATTAAAAATTGCATTGAAAATTATTAACCATTGTTTTTTGTATAAGATCTTCTTACTATTCGTGCTACAGCAGAATATGTTATTAAATTCATATGTAAATCTTTGTAAAATAACTGATATTTAGTTCCGTGAATCATTTATATTAAACATTAAACCAATATTTCTTTAAAAAAAAATTAAATTTATAGAAATTTTTTCACAAAATAAATAAATTCTGAACGCGCCGCGCCTTTTTGTGTAAACGAAATTTATGACTAATTCATATTTTAAGTCAAATCAAATACATTAAAAAACAAAACCAATATGGGTAAAAATTTAATTAGGCTTTTAATGACCATTATTAAAAATTTAAACATTTTGAAATTTGAGTCTATAAATTGAAAATTATACGATTGTAAACAATATTATCCTATACCCGTAATTGCCAAATATCTTATAAAAAAATTTTTAAACATGACTTCTTTAAAAAAATTTTAACATTGAACCGATATTATTTTTAAAAAAGAACTCTATATGCATCCTATTCAATTTGATTTTATCAAAGTTTCTATTGTATAGCGTTATGCCGAAAAAATTAACCATAAATAGACCTCCCACGACAGGTTGTTTTGAGCTCAAAATCAAATCTCCAAGGTATTGCGCCATAAAACGGCATTTTGTTACCAAAAGACACCGTCCAACTAAAAAATAATAAGAGAGCCTCCTCCTTTTTCGCTATATTAGCCACAAAATATTTAATTTTTTAATTAAAAGTTTTTGTACGCAACTTTTTGTTTTTGCGAATGAGCGCGAGTGAAGACAGCCGTCTTGTCTTCCTTTCAACATGCGTAACATTACGAAGTAGTAAGATATTTGGCACCTAATATCACGTTAATATATTGTTCAGCTTTTGTTTCTTACATAACTCTTTATGGTCTTCGATATGCGGTAGCTTCTAAGGCTTTGTTTTTTTGGTGAAAGTCAATGGTTGACCTTTTACAAAGTAAAAAGTACCCTAACGCTATAGACGTCTTACATATGAATTTCCTAAAAAAAATCAATTTATTCTACAAAATTTAATAAATACAATCCTTTTCGCCAAGAAACTCAATTTGCCCTCTAATAAAATCGCCTAACTATTTTTTGCTTCAAAGGCGCGTTATAAACAATAAAGGACTTCAACTTGTGAAAGAAAAACAGCGACACCGAGGTAAATTTTTATGACGCTTGACCGAAAAGTGTGGCAATAATACCCTGGTTAAGTAGTCCGGCGCAATGTAATTTCATTAATTTAAAATGGTTATGTGATATACATGATATGACCCGTCATAAGTCCACCGTGTTATCTTTGCCAAACTGTTTGCTGAAAATTTCATTATTAATTGTTAAAACAAAAAGTTACATCATTTTTTTTCTCTATGAGATACGAGACCAAGATTGCTTGCAAGCTATGTTTTATTTAACACTTAAGTTAAACAGCTCTCTGAGCCTGTTTAAAAATTGATAGGGTGACCGCCAATTAGTCCCAAAGCCATACTATTTTCTTAGGGCCTAGGGCTAAAAACCCAGGTGCCCGGCGTCTTAAATCTTATTTGACCCATGCTGGAGTTAAAGTCGAAACCCTGACAGGTAAGCCGCCCTGGACAGGTTTTTTTCACTTCTGTCTGGTATTTCAAGCAAAGCTGTATAAACCTACAAAATTAGTAGACAAACGTTTTATAAAATGTCATCTTACAAAAATAGAGGACTACCTTATTCCTTTAGGTCTTTATGCTTAATTTGGTAATTATTATAAGCTATTTTTTATCCGACACAATCCAATATTATTTGTGGGCGCAATTTCTCATCGCTCTAAAATTCGAAACATCGCCATTACTTTTAAAATTTACAGAAAACATGGCAAACCTCTATTTATTTTTAACTATTAGACTTAAGTACGATCCGCCAATTCTTTCAGTCTTAATATTAATAAAAACATTAAATCTTATTATTTTTAAAGATAAACCTTTTTTGAAGCAATATTAAAATGACAGGTTTACAGTTAAATTTTTTTTTTTCAACTGAGACCTGTGTTTATTCTATTCCAGATCAATTATTATAAAATTTATTTGGCAATAATAGCACGAATGGGAAATTTAGCTTTGCCATTCAGGTAAATCGATAAAATTGTTAATTTTATGGCCCTTTGTGGCCATTAAAAAATATAATTCAATTTATTTCTATTTTTTATTTTATCCATAAATTAAATGTAAATTTTGTAACCACAAAAAACGTTTGAACCTCAATTAAAAGGCCGGTCCTTGAAAGGACAGCTAAAGTCTTGTACGGGGTGCTGGGCAATTCATAAATTTGGATTAAAAAGATAATATTAAAACAATGTGTTTTGAGCGCCTAGTAGCACTGCCTATGGGCCTCGATATATCTTAGACCGGTTCAGACATATTTAAGAGATCATTCAAAAAGCACGGTAACAAAATGACATGGCACGTTGCCCCAAAGTTTTTATATATAAAATATTTTCCCGGTGTTTAACTTTTATATACACACATTTGTTACATTTTTTAAAATCAGGAAATATTTTTTTCCATCTCATAGTTTAATTTGGGGGAAGGGGCATAAGTTTGCATACAAACTCAATATATAAATTTTAAGCTTAATTAAATTTTTAATATCTGCACACTTTCGATGGATGTTTGCTAATTTAAATTTGAAATCATAATTAGGTGCATCATAGTCAAAATGACCACAAAAACTGTATATAACTTTTTACTATAGCAAATCTATTCGCTGAACCATCTGATCGGATAGGTTTTATCCGCCTCCGCAGTTCAAGGACCGGTTATTACATATGCTTTGACAAACAAGCCCGAATAGTTGCCAAAGTAAATTATTTGCTGGGATTGATACCTTTCCTTCTCATACTCGATATTAAAATTTCAATGTTAATAATTGCTAACCGTCTCTATTATTAAAAAATGTTGACAAAAATTTCAATTTTTTTTTAACTGAACGTAAACCATTCTATTTGCCATTTTCAAAAATAAGAAATTCATTACGAGCTATATTTAAATGCATAGTAATATTTATATTTTTTATTCTAACAGGCTGTTATTTTTTTTGATTTTTTAAAAATAGGCTACAACATGGTGTGCCAACTGTTAAAATATAAATTGTTTCTAACTTTTTCATCAATTCTTTTCAAGCAAGATACCTAAGCTGTGAAAAATTTGTATGATCAGAGGGAACCCAAACCTTATCATAAGCTAAACTAAAAAATCGGCTTTTTTAAATCAATTTCTGCTTTTTATATTTCGTCGCCAATTTTCTAATTTTGCATGAACATATTCCGAAAACTGTAAGATATTAACAAATTTTTAAAATAGATTTGTAATCGACATGTACAAATTTTTACAATCGGTTTGATCAGCTGATCATTTTAATAGGCAAAAAAGTGGCCATTTTTGAACGTTTAAAGTCATATAACTCTTAAACTAAAAAAAGCGACAAATTTAGCGTGTCAAGTATGACTTATGTCCGGATATTACAATTATTCCACCCGCCGTTGAGAGCGCTGATAAAAGTTATACTTGTTTAAGGGTGGGGAGTGTTATTATAACATTTTCAAACTTTTATAGAGCTAAAGAGTTAATTCTTTTATATTTTTTAGCATACATCTAACTAAAATGATGGTTTTTTAATTATTTTATATTTTATTACCCGTGACAAAAATAATTTTGAAAAATCCAAACTCTGTTAATAATTTAATTAAACAAATTAAATCAACGTATAATTTTTTAAAGTATTTACTTTTAAATCGAATTTTGCCTTCTGTCTCAAACATTTCGTCTTTTGAATTCTTGTTTATTTATATGAATTCTAAACGAATGAATACAGATAGGACCAAACAATAAACTCTGCGATTTTTCCGAAAACTATCATAATCGATTTATAAATTATCGCTCAGCCTACGTAAATGCTTGGTATTTGGGCTTCGATTCGACCGGACATCCTTTAATAGGTAGCACATAACAAATGATTACAAACCTACTCATCTTATTAGTATTTGATGTCCTAATTCTTTTGCATCGACCATTTTACGATATAAGGTCAAATCGCCGTTATCACTTATAGAAATGGCAAAAATTTGTATTTATTCCCCCGTAATTGATTTTAATTTCACAAGGTTCTTGTATTTAAGATGCAGTCAACTTCTAATGTTTTTTTCTAAAAATTCGCTCTATAAATAGTAAAATTGGATAAATGTAACATAAAAAAATATTATAAATGCCAACTAAATTATTCTAAAAAGATCGAACATTTTGAAGTTATTAACAAAGTGACCCAGTCATTGGTTTAATTTTTATCTTAGTCAATTTTTGTATATTGATATTGGAAAATTGAGAGAAAGGGTTAACGAATTATAAATGTCGTATGAAATAGTAATTGTTGTTGCCGTGCCCAGCTTTAATTTTTTCCATATGAAATACCATGGATTAAATTTTTGGACTTTTTTTATAATATATAAAAAAATAAAACTAGTAGATAAAACTTAATATATTTCCAACAACAGTTCGTTAAATAGTTACAGTTCTATAGGGATCCGTATTTTTTAAATCTTCTTTTATAGAATTTTATTGATCCACGGTTGGGTAGGTGAAAAAAAGTTACATCAAATGCTTAGTGGTGTACGAGCGTACTCCAATTTTTAACATTCTATATGAAGTATTAGAGTTTTAAATATGAATCAATTAATTTCCTTTATTGGTTTATTGAGCATACTACAAATTAACAAAAAATAAAATTTTTTTTATCTTAAATACTAGATAAATTGTACAGATCAATTTAAAAAGTTCAGCAATCGCATAAATTGTGTCTCTTAAATTAATTTAACATTTTTTAAAAGTTTTCATAAAAATCATAGTAATAAAAAATTTCCAATACCATAAAATCGCTTTTTACAAAAATGCGTTTTAAAAGACATAAAAAAATTAATGTCTTAAATGTTAAAATATAATTTAAACATTAACAAAAATCATTCAAAAAATTACTAAAAATCTGGTATCACTTTTCAAGCTTTAATATTTTTTTTGTATATTTCTTATTTTTAAAAATTTTTAAACACTTTATTTATCAGTATATTGTATTAGGTATGTATTTCCATAAAATTAAAATTTTGATGCATATTAAATAAGGCATCATGATATTAAAGGACGTATTTAAAAAGTTATAGTGGGGTTCCTCGTGACCACAACTTACTTTAAAAGTTATTATGCGTAAAATACAATAAATCAATATTTTTTTTTATATTTTGAATTAGTATTTTAACCTAAATAGTTATTTAGTTATACATTCGTTTGTTCAAAAGATATATTCAATAAAAAGTGCTGGCTTCGCAAAATCTTTCTCTTACCCGATCGCGGGTTAATAAATTTATAAAAGGTTTGAATTGTACTTGTTATGAAATATTTTCTCGATAAAATATCTAATTTTTAAGGAATATAATAACCAAAAATAATTATTTATTTCACTAATTTTTTTTTCATGAATTTTTTTTTACTATGTTTTACAAGACCTAAACTCTATTTAAACAAGATTATATAATGTATTTGATAAAAAAATTTTATCAGGTGCTAAATAAAATTTACAGTAGACATTAATGGTGACTATACATACAGGCACGATTCTAGACCCCTTTTGGAAGTGCATTGCCCCCCCCCCCCTCAAGTTTTTGATTGCCCCCCCCCCCCTTTAAATACGTATAATTTTTATTTTTGCCCTTTCACCTTCATAAAATTAAATTTACTTCCCCAAAAATATCTAAAAATTATTATTTAAAAAATATTTATTTTTTTTAAAAGTGTTTTCATCCATATCAACACTTCTCATCTGCTAAAATATATAACTAACAGAAATTATTTTTGTTATTATTAGATATATAGAAAAATATGATGTTACAGAAAGCTGTATTTTTGTGAAAGCAATTCATAAATCTGATGCCAAAGAAATTTCCTAACTTGTCAACAATCTTTTGTTAGAATATAATTTAGAACCAAAGAACCTGATCGCACAATGCTACGATGGGGCGAACGTAATGTCCAGGGAAAAAGGTGGTGTTCAAGTATTTCTAAGCAAAATGGCTGAACACCTCACTGCTTTAACCACCGATTGCATCTTGTTGTAAAAGATATCTTTAAATTTTAAGTGAAGGGAATTTTTTGATATTTCTTCCCTTCGTAAAATTTTTCAACATGATGCAATCACGTCAGGGTTTTTTGACCATATTTATAATCATCAATTTATTTTTTTGTATTTATCATTTGAAAAATTATTTTATTTATTAAAATTAATTAATGATCAATTTCAATGCAAAACGATTTATGTTTCTAAAACTTTTGATTTAATACACCATTGTTTGTTAGAAATTAAACAATTAAGAAATACAAATACATTTACAGATTAATTTAAAAACTGTTTGGATATATATAATACTTTTCAATAATTTATTTATAGATATAAGAAAAACTAAACCTAAAGATTTTTCTGATTTTTATTTATTTTCTACTCATAAGTTTGAGAATAATTTAAATATTAATGATAAATTAAAAAGTATTTATTTTAATATTAATGATTTATTTATTGATTCTTTTAATAATAGATTTTTACCGATAATATTTATTTAGAATCTAAATTCCCTTTATATATTTAATTATCCCTTTTTTTAGACTTTAATAAATTAGAGCCTCTTTTAAAAATAAGTAATATTGATAAAAATTCATTATCTAAAGATATTGATGTAACTTAATAATTACAAGAAATGTGTTACTAATGATAATGTTAAATTTTTATATGATTACAAAAATGCGTATTCAATTGGTGTACATGTATATTTTTTTTTCTGCCCCCCCCAGGAGTTTTTTTTGCCCCCCCCCCTCCCCCCCAAATTGGAAAAGCTAGAATCGGGCCTGGTTTACAATAATTGCTTGTATCTTTATAAAAAAATGTTGTCCATAGTATTGAAACTTATGAATTTATAGAGGTGTAAAAGTACAAATTAACCATAACATTTGTTAAAATCAAAATCTTAAATAAAAATTTTTTGGTATAAGCCCAAAAATTGCCGAAAATTGGTATGAAACGCAAAAACTAATACTCGGTCCATTATAGTGCATTAGAAACTTATTAAATTCAAAAAAATTTTTTTGATAGCCAAAACTTAAAACGCGGAAAAAGATTGGTACTCAATCCATTATAATGCAGGAACTCAATAAACTCCAAAAAAAAAATTTGGTAAAAAAACGCATAAATCAAAATGCGAGTTTTGATTACCTCCACTTTTTGCATATTTGGGTTAATTTAAAATGTTTAATGACTTTCGATTTGCGTTTTAAGATTTTGCGTTTAATACCCACCCATAAAACAGGAAATTGCTAATTTATTTTTTGGATGAAGTTGGTCCTGGGGGGGGGGGGGGGGGGTGGGGGTGGGGCCCCCCCCCCCCCCCAAAAAAAAAGCCTACATGTAACTTGTACAATCACGGTAAAAAAAATTTTAGATGACCAAACTCAATTAAGAAAAATCATAAAAAACGTATTATTTTTTATATTTCTTGATTTTAAAGCTTTATTTGTTAATTTTGGTCAACACTAGATGAAAAATAATACAAATTGCAACATAAAATTTAAAATTTTTGTCGTTATGAAATATTACCTATTTTTTTATTGTAAAATAAAATTATAGCAAACACATATCATAGGTCTATAAAATTAAATCAGGTCCTTTCAGATGGGGGTTTATAGGACATGATATGTGTTACAATAAGGAATACCTACTTATTACTCTTATTTCCGCCGTCTGATAAATTTTCCTTCCTCTACAAACCTAATATTAAATTCCAAGAAATGACGCTCGCACATAAAATGCATAGAGAATTTTTTAAATTTTACAAATTTTTAAAAACTTATCAAATTAGGCGAAAAAAAATTAGTTTCATTACTTAAAATATATTACTTCAATATAAAAAACACTTATTATTTAATTTTTGAGTCCTTGCAAAAAGTGTCTTTTGACATATTTACTTCAAATGTTTGATAGGCTGGGAAAAATTTCAAAGAATACGGTAAAAAGATTGAATATAGCAATTGTGGGATTATTCTAAATAATTCATTCTGAATCTGTAATTAAGTATAATATCGTTTAGGTATTAACACTGCCTCAAGAACCAAACGTTTTGATGATCGCTGTTACAGTTTTATCAAACGTCGCAATCTTTCACAAGGGCTCGCATCGGAACAGTTAGAACAAAGCGAACCTGAGGAAGGTGACAAAGACGTCTTCATCAAGGATCATCCAATAAAGGGGCATAAAGACTTTTCAGCACTCCTTTCTTCCCCGCTCACTCCGACCCTGAAATTTAGATCATCCCTTTTTTCTAAACTATTTGGGTTGCCCTATAGACTCAATAAAAAGAACAACACTGTGCGAAAGATGCATGTAACAGTGAGCAAGGACAAAATTCCGAGAACACCAGCTCCAACACTCGCAACTATGGCTGAAATTCGAAGCAATAAAAATGTTCGAAAAACTTATAATTTGGATTATTTCAGTCCAGCAAAAAATCCTAAAACCATGCATATAAATAGCCACCTTAGTTTTCGGCATATGAATATAACCTATGACAAGCCTGTTGGAGTGAAGCAGGTCAACACCCGCCAAAACTTCACGTTACAGACAATACAAATACGTAATTCCATGGTAACGAGGCCATCTATAAAGGGACCGCTTGCCAACTATTTTAATAACCGACCGCAGTCGTCCTTGTCAGCTCAAAAAAGTATAACTAGCCATTATCACGAAGGTGCTGGAGCAACCTCGCAATCTGTAAAAAAACGAATCCTTCAACCGTCATCATTTGATTACTATTATTACAATTATTAATGATCTAAACTGTAAAATATGCAAAAGGAGGTTACCTCACCAGAGGTAAGTTTTCCCTAATACGAATGCTATTGTAGGCATGAACGCGCATATCAACGAAATTACAAAACCCGTGAATGATAAAACAACATTTTCAAAAAAAAACCTCTTGTATTACATAACCGCTTCTAATATATCTAGAATGCTGGTATATGAAATTTAAAAGTTTTATCAACTTGTATGTATTACTTACTTTTATTTATTTATTCTGCAATTATTTTTTAAATGCACACATTTAATTAAAAATCTTGCTTGTAGTAAATCAAACTGTCATTGAATATTTAATATTGGTCTTTCTTAAAACCCTATTACTACTATAATGAATGTATTACAGGCTCGCCACTGTCAACATTTTGTAAATTTTTTTAAATGTAATGAATGAATTTTTGCTTTAATATAAATTCTAAATAATCCTCATAATTTTTATCCATAAATTGCTATTGATGTAAATTATACAAATAATTATGAATTTATCGTTAATATAATAATTGTATAAAATTTACTTATTTCATATGGTCTGTTATGGTGTTACAAATACCAGTAATCTACATAAGAAAAGCTGTTTTTTTAAGCTAATAAGATTGCTGATAACATAACTGAAATTGTTATTGACCAATGAAAAGCATCTCATAATAGAGTGGTACATTAATAAATAAATTCTAAAATAGTAGTGTAGTCTCAATCGCGATTGGCCTTTCACACACGAAGCGTTGCGGAATCAAACAATTGAGATCGTCCCAGCGATAATCGAGCTGAGTAATCATTCCTACGCAATCTTGTTCAGCTTCGTTGTTGGGCTGATTAGGGGCCCAATTTGTGTAACTTAAGGGACTACTGTCCGACACCCACCGAAATGTACCTTCCTTGTTTCTGTCATTTGCCCCAGTCCATATGGCTGTAAGAACTCCGACCGAACCTATTGGTAAGAATTACAAGGATAAAAAATAAATACAAACGATATGACTTGGAAACGGACTTTAATATGTTGCTGTTTATTGTCAGGTTGTTGAAAAAGGTAAATTTTTGTAGTTGTAGATATATACTTGGAACTTTGAGTAGCTTTAGATAGTTTGATACGAAGAATTGTTCATATTGATCATCGATTTTAATGAGATCGGACCCTTGATCCCTGCATTCCTTTTTGGCATCTAACCATTCAAGTTGGTTTATTATATAAAATCGATAGCATCGTTCACCCAACATGGTGAAGTTACCGGGGCAATAGAAAGTCACTATCGGCTTGACCTTTGGGGCTTTAATAATTGTATAATATCCGTATTATTTGATTTTAAAAATGACAACAAACCACTTTTCAGAGCTTGCTAAAATTTTTTTAATTATTTAATTTGTTTATTACACAGTTCAACAAATTTTTGAGAGTTATGCGATAACTTCAGAGTTCAGACCTGCCATTTTTAAATCCGTTTACAGTTTTTTGAAATCAAACTTTGTAGGCCAGCTATAACTATTGAAAATTTTTGAACGTTAAAAAACAAATAAGATTGAAAAACAAAAAATATTGTAAAAAATAATTTTTATATTAAAAAAGCTAAATTCAAACTTTGTCATTAAAAAGCGATAATATATCGTGTCCTATTGAGATAGGGGTGCCAAATATTCTTTATTAACTTAATGTTAAATTAAAAGCTTGATTTAAATTTTAATTTTTCATTATTTGAGATAAAAAACATAAGTTATAAGTGATTCTAAAATCCAAGATTTTTTTTAAAGTTTTTTTCCTTTTGGTCTCGAAGTCGCAAAGAATCAATTTGGTCAAATTTGGCCATTTTTTGATATATACCTAAGAAAATAGCCAAAGCCAAAAGAAACTTTGTAACATATATATGGGAAATGGCAATTATGGGGATTAATTCCCCCAAGTGTTGTAATTTTCTTTTTTCAGATATTGATATTTTTCGACCTGTGTATATATATTTTGCAAACAAACATAGATTATTCCTTTAAAGATAAGAAAATTTAAAAAAAAAAGGAATTTACCGAACAAAAATTTAAATGCAATGAGCCAAGATATTTTTAAATGAATAAACAAATGTAAGTTTTTCCCCAATTGATAAAGATTTTGATAGCTCACATCAAAAATTGTAATTTCTTATTCAAATTTCTTTTGTCACCTAAAACAGTAATGTGAATCCTAAAATTATTCTTGTATATTTCATATTTGGGACAAAAAAAAGTAATAGATCATTGCCTTCATAATTGCCTTTATACTTTTTGCGCATTCGCACGTTAACGGAAGTTTGATTCATTAAAGTATATTTACAACATATAAAGCTATTAAAGAGAGGCCAGGCCCTAGAGCTAAAAGGGGTGGTGGAATAGAAAAAAGGATATGATATTTTTCATTTTATTTGTGATTAAGAAATAACTTTGAGACTTGTTCTAAATTTAACTATAAATAGCATGTGTTAAAAATAAATGGACTAGGCCAAGACTAAAACACAGGTATACAAATTTCAATGTTTGAGAAATTATTGACACTGAAAGAAATGATCCCCATGATGGCCATAACTTATATATTTTCCATTTTCCTTGGTTATGCCTTCGGCTATTTTGCATCGAAAAAAATGCCCATTTTTTGACCAAATTGACATATTTTGCGACCTCGAGAAGACCCTAAAAAGAAAAAATTATAGATTTATTTTTCTTTTTAAGATCACTTGTAACTTATATTTTTTATCTAAAAAATGAGACACAAAATTTTGAAATATGTCAAGCTCTTAAATTAGATTACACAATGTAATTGGCTCCAACCAAAATAGGACACGATATATGATCGGTCAATTAGCTATTTTAAATATAAAAATTATTTTGTGAATATTTTTTGTTTTCACATCGTTTTTGTTTTTTAACATTTTTCAAAAATTTTTAATGTTTATAGCTGACTTACAAAATTTAATTAGGAAAAACTGTAAACGGCTATAAAAATTCCTAAGATGACAGGTTTGGTCTCTGTAGTTAGCTCATAACTCTTAAAAATTTGTTGACCTGTGCAATAAGCTGACAAGCCGGGCTAGAGAAATTGTTAAAACCTGCTAACAAACCGAGAAGGGAATGCGCTGGGTCTAACCTATAATTTCCGGCCCTTTGATATTATTTTTATATTATTTAGTATATTATCATTCGTATCGCCAAATTTCCTGGACAAAAATAACAAGATATTATTTTTTTCACCCTCATCAAAAATATATTAGTCAGAAAAATTATAAGATAAAATAAATCTTAGATACAACATTAATACGTGAGATAGTAGATGCCTTTGTTTAATGAATTTAATAAGATCTTACTTTTAAATTAGGTTAAAGAAGTCAAAACGATTAAACAATTTTGATTAAAAATACATTTGAAATACAAGAGAGATTTACAAAACAAAGTCAAAATATTTTTATAAGATAGGAAGCGGTCTATTATCCAGTGACGTCGATATTTTTGAGTTTAAATAATCATGAACCATGCGCATTTTAAACTTTTTGGTGCAAAAATATAAAACATAATAGGCCACAGCCAAGTTACAAACAATATGAAATTTTAGCTTACAAACAGGTTGTCCCGGTGGCAAGTCAGGTGGCACAAAAAATTGCTTCGAATAAGAATGCGTCTCAGTCAATGGGTCTTGTTGGCCTCCTTTACCGAAGGGTAAGCCTCCTGGACTGCGCCCACCACCTCCGTTGGATGGGAACATAAAAATAGAAGGAGATGGGCTACCTCTTACTGTTTGATCTCCTTGTATGTTAAAGCCGCCACCTCCCAAACCGCCTCCAATAAATGATGAAGGGCCATCATTTGTAAAAACGGGGCCCCCTTTACCACCTATATCGATATTAAGGTTTTTGTATTCAAAACCACCTCCACCCAAGGGACTGCCGCCTGGTAGAAATGAGGGACCGGCTTGCCCCGGTCCTGAACCACCACCACCTAACAAACCTGCCAAGCCTCCAGGTATAAGATTTAAAAGATCATTGGTATTTCTGCCTCCTCCCGATAAAGGAATTATCTGTGGACCCCCCTTTCCTGGAAATCCAAACCTTTCACCTTTTGGAGGACCAAAATTTGGACCCCCACCCCCCTTTTTGTTAGGTCCAGAAAAGGATCGTTGATGTGATGAAGAAAGTATGTTATCCAACAGGCCCCGAAACTGGGGTTTATGCCACAAATAACTTAATTGTGCCATGTCCGTCCCACTCAACCTTGATGGCCCAAATCCACCCCCTTTTTTTGAACCGTAAGATTCAAGAGGGGTCGGAAATATAGACAAATCGGGATATTGATCTTTGGGAAAATTTCCTCGGAATTGATTGTCGTTACCTAAATTATAAAAAACAAAAGGATGATGATCAACTTGTAAAAAGCATTTTTTATTTATTTTAATTATAACACAGGTCAACAAATTTTGAAAGTTATAAGTTAACTACGGAGATTAAACTTGCCATCTTAAGGATTTTCAAATCCGTTTACCGTTTTTAAAAAAAAACTTAGTTAGTCAGCTATATATATACATTGAAAATTTTAGGAAAAATGCCAAAAAAACAAAATAGATAACAAAAATAAATTGAAATTTTTTTTTGCCTATTTACAAGAGAAACTAATAAATTCAAACTTCAAATAAAACTTTTATTAAAAATTAATAATTTCGTATTTAAGTTTGGACGCGAAATATTTTGTATTATCTAAATGCTGCTGTAAGAGCTATAATTTAAAATTTTATTTCTCATTATTTGAAATGATTAATATAAGTTACAAAGGGTTTTTATATAAAAAAGCTTAAACTTTTTCTTTTTAGGGTATTCTCAATCTGTCAATTTGGTAAAAAAGGCCATTTTTTCGATATGGACGGATGTAAGGAGCCAAGGCCGGAAGAAACTAAGAAAAACGAAATATATATGTGAGATAAGGCCATCATGGGGATATATTCTTATGTTTTCATAAAATTCACGGTTGTGCCATTGATATTTGTTGACCTAAGTAATAAGTTCTTGGATAGATGAATGTTTTGTTATATACCTGGATAGATTGGAAAAGGATCTCCCTTGCGATGAAATTCAGGTTTAGTCAAGCCAACCGAAGCACCACGCGATTGGACGAGGCTGGATAACAAACTGTTGTCAGCTCCGACAACATTCGCTCCTTGCTCAGATGGTTTTAGGTACGGCCATAGTTCCCTCGGTGGAAATTGAGGCCTATAAGGGTAATTTACTTCCCCCAAGGTTGGATCAGTCCATGGATCAAAAGGTTCGACTTTTGGACGCAAAAATGGGAGCTGTAAAACTGGTCCATTATTCAGAGGAATGTCTGTTTTAAAAGCCGGGTAATTATACTTTTCGAAGGTCGGTTGATATGCGCCCTGCCCGCTAACTGGGAAATTAAAAGGACGTGCGTTGAGTAAAGAAGAAGGAAATTTTGTGTTGCCGGAAGGAGCTTTTGCCACTTGAAATTGGGAGGATGGGAACCTAGTGTTTCCCATTATTTTTGAAATTCTCCTTCCCTGAACTTTTCTTTGTGTTTGTTCTTTCCTAACTTGTTTCCTTCTATAGTTTGGCTGTATTCTTTGGTTTTGGGTGTGTTGAAGACGCCCATTTCTGTTGTAGTTTGTAAGAAAACTGCGTGTATTTGATTGATCTATATTAAGTTGGGAATCGGGAATATTTGGGTAATAATTTTGATTGCTGGGATAAGGCGAATTGCGTGGCGAACTAGGATAAGTCAGCTGACCTGAATACGAAATCATTGTAGACTGATTCGGAATTTGAGGACTCATTTGGAAAGTTTCTTGATCGATTAATTGTTCATTATTGTATTCGGCTGTTAAAAAAATGAACGTTTTGTAATTAGATCAAAAACAAATCGGCCTACAGCAAAGCAATATTTCTTCAACCTCAGGCAAACCATATCTTACATTTATTACAGGTCAACAAATTTTTGAAAGTTATGAGTTAAGTCCTGCCACCTTTAGATTTTTCAAATCCGTTTACCATTTTTTCTAATTAAACTTAGTTACTCAGCTCTAGACATTAAAAATTTAAAAAAAGAAATTAAAAAATAACAAAATTGAAAACAAAAATAGATTGAATTTTTTTTTGCATATTCACAACAGATTGTAAAATTCAAACTTCAAATAATAATCATATTAAAAACCGATAATATATCATTTCATATTTAAATTTTTAGACGCGAAATATTTCATATTATCTAAATGCTGTAAGAGCTTAATATAATAATAAAATTTATTCCTCATTATTTGTGATGATAGGTTATTTTCATGAAAAGATTTTCAATTTTTTATTATTTAGGGTATATTTAGATCAATCTGGTCAAAAACGGTTAGTTTTATGGACGAATCTAAGGAGCCGAAGGCGGAAGAAACTAGGAAAAACGGAAGGTTGCATACTTTTATGTTTTCATAAACATATTTTTTACATTGATATTTATTGACCTGTGTTATATATTTTGGTTTTCCATATTTACCCCTTTTATTTAGAATTTGTCACGGTTCAAATTTTCTAGCAAATTTTGACGAATTTGCAAACAAGCAAGAAAATAATATGATCTGTTTTTCCGTAATTGTAATTTCCTTTTTGCTCAAATTCGTAACATTTGATGTCAAAAAAATCGTAAAAGTGGCGTCGCTTGCCCTCGAGATTTTGCCAACAAATATGTTTTTCTATGATTAAAATTTTAATTTTAAATTTTACTTATTATATATTAAATTTAGAAATTTAGTTTTCTTAATTAACTACATTGTGTTTAAAGCGTCCAGACTTTTCCAAATTCATAAAAAATTTTTTTTACCAATCTAATGCAAAAGTAACATTTTTCTCGAAGTTTTTAATTAAATAATGATATATTCATTTTTGATATTTATAGGCTTGCAAAATTTAAAAAACGTAAAAAGGATTAAAAACCAGAAAAAGAGTTTTGATGAATCCATTTTCTTTTTTGATTTTATATTACGCTGTGGCGTTTACTGAAAAAATTTGCATTCATAATCCAATACAATTGATTAACAATGAAGCTTGTTTTTATATACAATTTACCATTTTACCAAAGCCACAGCCTTAAATATGGGTCTAGCCAAGCCAAAAACATCAGTTTTAATTTACTGTAACATTATTCAATTAAAGGGCTAGTTTTTATTATTCAATTACACAGGTCAATAATGAATTATAGGCTAACTCTAAAGACCAAATATGCCACTTTAAGGATTTTTAAATCCGTTTACCGTTTTTTGAATTAAACTTTATAAATCGGCTGTTTTTTTATAAATGTTTAAAACAAAAATAAAAAAAAGTTTCTATTTTTAAAACAGATATAACATTTTACCAATAATATCGTGTCCAATTTAGGTTGGGGTGCCACATAATTTGTACATAAGAGCTTGATAGTTGATTATTTTATTTCTCATTAAACAGGTCAACAATTTTTTGGGTGTTGTGTGTTAACGAAAGAGATCAACCCTTCCTTTTTTGGGAGATTTAAATCCATTTTTTTTTTTTTTTTTTAAAAAAATTATATTATTTATAAAAAAAAAAAAAAAAATTTTATTTTATTTTTTTTATTTATTAATTTTTTATAAATTAAAATATAAAATTAAATAATTATTTTTTTAATAATATAAAATTATTTTTTTTTGTTTTTTTGTGGGGTGTGTTGTATTTTTTTTTTTTTTTTTTTGGATTGAGGTATTTATTTAATTAAAATATTTTTTTTTTTTTTTTTTTTTATTATAAATATAAAAAATTATTATTTTAATAAAAAAAATATTTTTGTGTTTTTTTTTTTTTTTTTTTTTTTTTAAAAAAAAAATTTTTTTTTTTTTTTATTTAGGATTAAAGAAAAAAAGAAGAAAAAAAAAAAAAAAAAAAAAAAATATAAAATAAAACAACAATGGGGGGGGCTTTTTTTTTTTTTTTTAAAAATCATTTTTTTTATTTTTTTTTTTTTTTGGTTATTTGAGATAAAAAATATAAGATACAAGTGTAAATATGAATAAAAAATTTTTTATTATTTTTTTTTCTTTATTCTCAAGGTCGCAAAAACAGTCAATTCGTTCATATATGGCCACCTTCATAATATCCCAAAATAGCCGAGGTCTGAAAAACTCGGACGTAAAATCCATCAAGGGCATTATTTTTCCTCCTTGTCATAATTTTATTTTTTCACTCATTGCCGACATGTGATATACAATTGGCCAAACATTTCTAATCTTAAAAAAATTTACGATATGAAATTCCGAGTGAGGTTTGCCGCAATCGCTGATTAGGTTTGTGCTGCACATCTGGTAGAAATCGGTTCATTGGTTGAAAATTGTTGCTTCCAACGTATTTTGGATTATCGTAGCCCATGGCATTCTCTTCTCCGTGGTTCATCCAACCACCGTCAACCAAATATTCGCCTCTCAATTTGGCCATCGGCCATTTGTTTCGCCTATTTAACTGCCTTAAACGATCTAAAAATAAATTAATATAATTGAATATAAATGTAAATGAGTCGTGAGTGAAAAATATATACCTTTGCCTTGTCTAACATTTCGGCTGTCAATTGTTTGATTGAATGAGGGGAATGTAGAACTCATTTGATAATATTTTGAATTTAGGGCAGGAT
Source organism: Acutogordius australiensis (assembly GCA_030555515.1). Taxonomy (NCBI): domain Eukaryota; kingdom Metazoa; phylum Nematomorpha; class Gordioida; order Gordea; family Gordiidae; genus Acutogordius; species Acutogordius australiensis. The sequence continues at coordinate 23,910,267 of CM060242.1, forward strand.
CACGAGGTAAGGAGTCAGTGTAAAGAAGTGGCTGAAAAGTTGTTTGCGTATAAAAATTGTAAGGTGCCGGACTCCTTTCCTGGAAAACATCTTTATCAGGTCCAAAATATATCGTTTTAGGGGTAACCTTTAAGTTACGACCATCTCCTCGACGCACAATTCCCAATATCATGGACTGCTTAGTTAACTTTTTCTTGGATGAAACCAGAGTTGAGGGCTGAGCTTGTAGCATAATACTATTACTTTGGACTATTTGATCGTCGGCAGCTCCCATTCCTCCATCAGCCTTATTTTTAGTAGTTATTTTGCTTGTTTTTACAAAATCAACCCCGTTTTTAGGGTTTGACGAAATCTTTGCCCAATCATGTACATGTGCCGTTCCACCATTAGCAGTCAGGGAATTCGTCTCTCGACCGTAATATCTTTTGGCACGATTTACTTTCGTATTTTTAAATTGTTCAGAAATTAGTAGGACATTATCATTACGCTTTAACACGGGAGTAGTCTCAAGCTTGCTGAAAATTTTTGTGGATTTTGTCTTGGCAAATGCTGTATGAAGCACTACTATAAGTATAAATACATACCGAAACCAGTAGCAATAACCAGTTTTACACAAGGGCTTCGAATATTTTGTCCTCATAAAAATGGAATGAATCTTAAGGTGTTTTAAAATCTAAGCAATATGGCTGTAAAATAAAAACTAATGCAAGTTTTTTTGGATAGGGGGGGAGGGTATTTAAGAATCTCTGCCTTTATATCACACTATGAATTATTACCCTTAAACATATAGCACCTTCAATTTTGGCACCACCTATATTTTATGACTCTAACGATTATTTTATAGTTGTGAAGCCTACCGTTAGGCATTATCCTATAAGCAAGTGCGAGCTTAACATAAATTAACTATTGTTGTAATTTTCGCGAGCTACATCTATGATCTACTATCGAATGCCATTAAACGGATAACATATGAAATATTTTATGCGACACAAATATTTTCGTTGAAGTTTATGTAAATAATACACGTTAGTGTTAAATTTGGCAACATTTTTACCAAAAATATGCAGTAAAGGGGATTCGATCTTAATTGCAATCTCTTCATATTAATATTTATTCATATAATATTGCAGACTAAATTTAATATTATCAAAAGTTCAATTTAACTATATTTCTTAAATTTTTTTCAGAAGCCCTTGTCGCCGAAAGAAATGTTGAAAGATTACGCTTGTTTGCACAACTATTTTGTTCTCTTATTAATTTTTCTGTATAACTTTGAAATTTTCCATTGGCTATCAAAGGTCGCAAAAAAATGCAAAAGCAAAATGAATGCTCTTTTTGAAATAAGTAAATTTTAAATTAATAATTTGACCTATGTTTAGATGCAATTTGAATCATTAATTATTTTAAAAAGACGATTAAAATCTTATAATTTCAAAGCAATTATTGTTACTTATTCAACTTGATAATAAGTTTAAAGTTTATTCATTTTTTTCCTAACATGTATTTATTTCTCATAATTATGTAACAACATTTTAAAATTGACTGAACCTTGGATAGCATATATACGAGCTTTTTCAAAAATCGCAAAACCACTTTATAACAGTAAAAATTTTTTTTTTATTTTTTAATATGCAATAATTAATTCAACCTGATTTAAAATTATTATTGCATTTTAATGTTTATTAATTATTTTTAGTAATCTTAGGCATGTGAGTCACATTTTTTGACTTACGGAAAATATTATCTAATGAAACTAAAAATATTAGAATGAAGGCAAAAATTAGTATGTGAGTCGGCTGTTGCATTCTTTATCCAAATAAGTAGGTCAGATTTGCCTGTATTTATACGAGTTGGACAGTTGTAAATCATTTTTATCCGCTATCGTCATTAGACCCCCACAATATTGTTTCGGTCAAATCGGCAAAAACTTTAGCTTTGGAAATTACACCAAAAAGATTTTCTTTGCACTAATACGTTTTAAAAAGTATACGGGAAAGGACATTGCTTGGATATTTTATATTGAGCGACTAGACTTGTAATAATTTTGTAGAAGGAGCATTTATTTTTTAGTTTATTTATTCTTTTGATCAAAATTATAAAAATTATAGATTCATCATGTTGGGGAAAAGAAAATGTTTTTAATTAGATCACTACATTAACTAGTAAAAAGAAATTTTTAAGCAATTACATATAACGAAAAAATTTGGTCTCTGTAGTTAGCTCATAACTCTCAAAAATTTGTTGACCTGTGATCTATCAATTATATAAAAATAATTATTAAAACTTACTGAATCGGCCAAAAAACGCAAAATCCCGGAAAAAGAAGTTTTACCTTAAAGCATCTAAGGGGCACCAAATAAATTAATTAAACAAAATCTGAAAAAAAAATGTCGGAAAAATAATTAAATCGGCCAAAATACGCCATACCCAGGTAAAGTGGCGAAATTTTACCCAGCAAAGGAATGCCTAATATATCACAGGTCAACAATTTTTTGAGGGTTGTGGGTTTATTGCGGGGATCCACCCCCCCTTTTTGGGGGTATCATATTCTTTTTTTTTTTTTTCTCTACCAAAATTTATTATTTAAAAAAAAATTAAAAATTTTTAAAAAAAAAAAAAAAAAAAAAAAAAAAAAAAAAATAAAAAAATAAATTTATATTTTTTTTTTTTTTTTTTATATATAATAAATTAACAACTAAAAACAAAATTAAAAAAATATTAAATAAAAATAATTTATATTTTGGTGTGGGAGTGTGGTTGGGGAATTTTTTTTTATTTATTAATTGCATGGTAAAGAAATTAAATTTTTTAAAAAATTTATTTTTTTATTTTTTATTATAAATTAAATAAAAAAAAAAATATTTTTTATATAAAAAATTAAAATTTTTTTTTTTTTTTTTTTTTTTTTTTTGTTTTTTATGTCGATTAAAAAAATTTTTTTTGTTAAAGGGGGTAAAAAGAGAAAAAAAAAAAAAAAAAAAAAAAAAAAAAAAAAAAAAAAGAAATTGGGGGGGGGTGTATTTTTTCTTTTTATTTAATTTATTTTTTTTTTTTTTTATTAATTATCAAAATTCAATCTTGTCTTAAAAGCAAAATCCTAAACGGCAACATTTTTAGTTACTTAAAACATCAAAGGAATATTTAAAACACCGACAAATGCCAAAAATTTCAGATAAATTTTTTTTGTCCGAAAAGCAAAACCTATATAGTAAAATCCAATAACTTAATACGCCGTAGTAACACTTAAAATATTGACAAATGCCCAAAAACTCCTGTCAAATTATTTTAAAAAGATTAATTATTTTCGGTTTTTGCTTTTTGGAACTTTTATGCAATGAAAAATTATGAAGTCTCTTTAATGAATTAAATTAATTGAATTATATTACACCCCAAAGAATGTTACACCCCAATTAAGAATGTTAAAAACTTAATTAGATGGGATCGATTTTAATATGCAAATTCCACAGGATGTCGGAATTTAGTTAACAGGCGGTGAAATGGTTGACATTTCTGCGTAGGTTCTAGTAGGTGTAGCACTTCCTCCAACTGACGAGTGAACCACTCTTTCGTTGGTGGGCTTTTTGCAGCAGGGAGACCAGCAATTACAAATTTTTGAACTCCAATATCTTTTGCACGATATTCCTATTTGCTGGTGAAAATTTCGATCAAACCACATATATATGTAAAAATTGAGCGTGAAAAAGGTGACTTCGAGAACGTTACCAATATCTAAAAGCAGCTGATTTTGGATTCGATTGCCACCAAGCCTGATAATGAGGATGGGCATTTCGCAAACGCAGTAAAAAACAAAGTACACCAGAGCTGACAAATTTCGTCCGATTAGCTTGGATTGCTTCTTCCTTGCGTTTACGCGGTTAAGATACTGAATAACTTCGGGAGGCAAAGTTGTGTTTGCAGCCTCCGGTAAAGACTCAGATTTATAAATTCCACTTTTGTGTGTGACAACCTTACCATACGACAGCGGAGATATTTTAGTATTTCGATTGAAAAATGAAGGAGCTTCCAGCGTAGATTTGCGGAGAAATTGTGGGTTAGCCTGTCCCAATTGGCCCACATCATCTGCCGAGATACGTTTGATTGTTGAGAGACCCTGAACTTTTTTAGAGTTTCCTACTTTAAATGTTGTTTGCTTGTTTCCTAAGCCTCCTCGGGCATCTGCTCTGGTACCAAAAAATGATTGACTGGTGGACGCATTTTTATCAGCGAGCATCATTGAAGATGTCGTAACAACCTGCCCAGAAGGATTTGTCAAAAGAGCGTCTCGCTTTTTGAAATATTTAATGAGATAATAACTTATTGCAAACCCGTAAAATAAAATAATGAGCATGGGGATTAGGGATGATCCGATAACAGCGGCAATATCGTAGAAATGCAACCATGATGGTCCAAACATAGTCTCCTGCACAAAATACCTTAATTTAAAATTATAGCCAGCCGAGGTTGCACTTGCATTGGCAAGAGTAAATGGGCCCGTAATTAAAACTGAGTTTGTAGAATTTGGTTTAGTTGAGGTAGCATCATCGATGTCATCATCATCATCATTGGGAGATTTGTGTAAAACGAGGTAAGGCTTGTAGCACTGACCAACTTGGTTCCAAAAATAATTAGAGAAATTTAAGGCCATTGTCAGGGGTACAAAAATAAACGGGAGAGCGTATAAGAAATAAGATTGACATTGTTGCCAGCATCTGGGATGAGTTTTTGCGTCGCCCCTTACAGTTCTACCAATTGAAGTATGAGAGGGACCTTCAAGATGGGACCTTTTCAGACTACCTGACTGGGTTCTTGCTAATTGATTAGCCTTTTTCTCTTTAGGTTTTTTTGAGGAATCCATGGTTTTTAAATAGTGAAGTGGATGCGCCAAATTCTGGTACCGATCGTAGAGCATGAGGCAAAGCGTAAAAATTGAGGCCCCGTAAAAACCGTTGATGAGCATGATGACAAAATGGGCTTGAAATGTAATCCACGTTTTATTTTTTGAATATTTTGATCGTCCTGGAATAGAAATCCGTATGGCTTCGCTCATTCTGACAATGTTTGTGGCAATTGAGCCAACGTTCATCCAAGCGATGCACTTCAGACAATGGTAATAGAGATTGTGTGAGACCGAAAAACGACTCGACTTTCTCGATTTTTTTCGAATCCTACCCAAATAATAAAGGCCGATAAAATTTCCGATAAGACCTAGAGCCAACAACAAGGGAACAATAAGTGTATTTATGACTGCCCCAGGGTCGTCCCAATCAAAAGCTGAAAAATCTAATGGCCATATATCACCTATTTTTTGCTGAGCAAATGCCAATTTCGGACCTCGTAGAAGCTTGGTGCTATGCATTGATTTATTTGCAGCATTAGGCTTGCTTATACATATGTTTGCTTTGGGGTGATCAGCATCCCCAGGAGATGCCAACCATTGCTGTAGTAAAGCGTTCTGAGTTTTTGGCAACATGAGTATTGTAGTATAAATAATTTGCACTGTACGACTTTAAACGCTTTGTAATTTAGATCGCTTATTCAATTTATATTTGAAATTGAAAATAATAAAAGGTTAAGTATGCCCAATTAAACAAATTTGCATCCGTTTCCTCTCTTTTACATTTGTGACAATAGAATATTAATTATATTTAATTGGATAACTTATAGATCAATAACAAATCAAAATTAATTTACTGTTTTATAACCATACCCTATTTGATGACAATAATATTATTGAATTAAACAATCTGTTTCTTCTTATATATTCATCCTTCTATTTTTTAAGTAATTGGCAATTTAAACCTATTCAAATTTTGGATTAATTAAAACAGATCCAATACTACAATTAAAAATCCCCTATCATTGACTGCGGCCTATTGAAAAATTTTCAATAAAAAAATCGATCGCGGATTAAATTTTATTTGCCAAATTAAAATTGTTTTTCGAAATTAATAATTTTGCCAGGTATTGACGGGCAAACAGGAGGTCTATTTGTAAAATAAACTGTAAAATAAGCTTTGCCCGCCCCTCGGTTGGTCTGAACCTGTAATTACAAAAGGTATAGAATATAAAATATGATGTTCATCATTTAGGTAACTTAATATCATTATCCGATATTAAATGCCCGATAAGCATGTAAAATAAATATCGGAAATTAATGGGTACAATGTTAATTACTAGATGGCCAATATTAATTTTTGACACGTTTTTTTTTTATAAAAAAACGAGGTTTCTAACCCTCAAAATCAATATTTATTTTATTTTTTAAATGTCAATGTCTAACTGATTTGTTGCTCAAATAAACTGCTTTTAATCCCTAAGGCTAAAAAAGTTACATATTGGGTTAAATCATCGGCTATATATGGCCTACATCTCAATACTAAATGGGTGCCTCCCTTCTTTTTCTGAAAAAATCCCTTGTAGAGCTTATATGATACGACCCCTTGCCCGGTGCTGCCTGCTCAAAAACGCCCCATGCTGCCAAAAATTTTAAAGTTGCTCTGCCTTGATCGCCCCTTTGCACCCTAATTAGGAGAAGTATTTAGAACCGTGCTAAGCCAATATTTTAAATATGCCTTATTCTTACGTGTTACTTTTACATTCTGTATTTTATTGATAATTTCATAGAAAAAACTTTTTTAAGCTTGTAATATATTTTTCGGGCCGTATTAAATCCGTGGGTGGGGGGGGGGGGGGGGGGGGTTAGCAATTGGCTGGGGGGCTTCCTTACTTAAATCCCTAGTTCCCACAGCCGACATAAGATAAATTAAAATAAAATGGTAATCTTTGACAACCAAACCTGATTTCTATAACCTTGGCTCCTCCTGAGAGTTGCCTCATCCAGTCTGGCCGAAAATTTATGGTTTTAGGGTCAGGCGATAATTGTATTTAGAGTTGGATGATTCTTAAAAAAACGGCCCACAATTTCTTTAAAAAACAATTTTTACATTTTATTTTTCTTAATAGCATAATTATATTTTGTAGAAAAAGTCTAGAAAATTAAAAAAAAAATTCGTAATTGTATTTTAACAATTTTTAAACTACCATTCGCATACTATGCGAATATGCACAGTGAAATAAATTTGCCAATTATCATTTAACATTGATTAATATCTTATGATATAGTGAAGAAATTATTTATTTATATCGCTTTATAATAAATAAAAATATTAAGGATGAACATCGGCGTATGGTGATCGGGGGGGGGGGGGGGGTAGTCTTACTTGCCTTAGGCTATTTTGCTAGAGTTGCCTTTCTGAAATCAATTGTCCTACAAAGTCCTACTTGCCTTAGGCTATTTTGCTAAGTTTATTTAGGTATAAAATACATATTATATTCACGAGGTACAAATTGTACTCTATTACAGGTGTTCGTGTCGTATTAGATATAATTACAAATATTATGTGATTTAAAAGTTAATTCCCTAATTTCTTTAAACATTTATTAAAAATAAATATGTGATTTGCAATAATAAGTAGGATAGCTTATTAACATATATAAAATTTGGATTACGTGGATATCACTTATTAATTGATTGTTTATAATAAAATATATTTTTACTTGGGTTAAAACAAAAAAATATACCATTTAAAATACCCAATAAGCTTAAAATTAAATTCAAATTTATTGTCTGAGTTATTAAATCGGCCAAAAAACGCAAAATTTACTTTAAAATACTGAAGGAACACATAACACAGGTTAACAAATATCAATGGCACAACCGAAAATTTTATGAAACCATAAAAAAATATATCCCCATAATGGCCTTATCTCATATATATATTTCGTTTTTCTTAGTTTCTTCCGCCCTTTCCTTACATCCGTTCATATCAAAAAAATGGCCTTTTTTGACCAAATTGACAGATCGAGAACCCAAAAAGAAAAAATTTTAGAATATTTTTTCGTATAAAAATCCCTTCTTATATTTATCATACCAAATAATGAGAAGTTTCTTAGTATATCAAGCTTTTACATCAGCATTTAGATAAAACAAAATATTTCGCGTTCAAACTTAAATACGACACGATATATTATCGGTTTTTAAATAAAGTTTTATTGGAAGTTTAAATATAACAGTTTAGCTATTTAAAATATGCAAAAAAATTTTAATTTATTTTGGTTTGAATCTTTTTTGTTTTTTTTGGCATTTCTAAATTTTCAATGTTTACAGCTGACTATCTAAGTTTGATTAGAAAAAACGATAAACGAATTTGAACCCCTAAGTTGGCAGGTTTGATCTCCCCAGTTGGCTCATAACTCTCAAAAATTTGTTTACCTGTGTAATATAGTAAAAATCAAAATCTAAAAAAGAAGTTTTGTCTGAAAAAATCCTGAATCGGCTAAAAAACGCAAAATCCCGGAAGAGCGGCGAAACTTTACCTTGAAATATCAAATAGATACCAAAATAAATTAACATCAAAATCTAAAAATAAATTTTGCCTGACATGAAAATCCTAAACAAAATCACTTAATAATTACTTACCCATTTCTAACATTCTGGGGACCGCTCTCTAAATTACACTGGTCAACAAAATTTGGACGACCTTAAGCATCATTTTTGACAACTATCGTTTTTGGTCAAATTTTTGGTGCTAATTACAATTATGAAATCAGAATATTAGCCAATGCCTCAGATTTTTAGTTTTTCGGTGTCAAAGTTGAGATTTTTCTATTTTTGGGGTATTTTTGGCTTCTATATCATAAAACTTAGGGGTAATATGTTTAAAAATATATTTAGAACGAAAACATTCATTATCAACGTAAGACGTTTAATTTTTTTTATAATATTTAATTTTTTTTTATTTTTTTATTTTTATAAACTTAGTGGTTTTCGTCATATCCTCCGTTTTTTTAACTTAAATAACTTGAAAGTAATTGCTATTTAAGCTATAACTTTTTTTAGATATGTTTTTTTATAAGGAATCTGAATATGCCAATAGATTTTTTGAAAAATTAATAATTAAAAAAAATTTTTTAATTTTTTTTCTGAACTTTGGACACGGTTTAAAAAAAATTGGAGGCATTGGGATAAAAATTAAAACAGGGATCGTTATCGCAAGAAAATTCTCTACGAAGCCCTTTATCGTTCATGTTGTTTTTTTTTGTTTTCAGTGTTAATATGCAAAAAAACACATTTATAAATACATTCTATTTAAAATTAATAAAGCAACAAAATAATAAATAAACAAAATGAAGGAAATGAAAGACTTGACTCTTTATATTTATATTATTTTGAGGCAAATTAATAACTAAACTCAATGTTTAACACAATGGGAATGCATACATATGCAAAAGGCATAACGAAAAAAACTATTTTTTTAGGGCAAAATATCAAAAACCTCAAAAATTTTCAAATACAAACCTAATATTTTTTGTCTCAAGGGCTTAGTCGGCCAATTTAAATGTTTAAAAACAAAAAAATTCTTACTCTTAAATATCCGGGAGTTTAATAGCACCATAAATAATTTAGTTTAATAATTTTAAAAATGCAAATAAACATTAAATATAAATTAGTTTGTAGAGGTTCAAATGAACGGTAAATTTAAATTTTATTGATGTAATGGATCAAAAATCAAAGTATTAAAATCACAATTTCCAAATTAAAAACAAAAATTATTAAAATAGAAAATAAACTATTAATATGACATATGTAAATAAATGAAAACATTTTAATTTTTTAAAAATTTCAAATTTTTTCCAGATGCCTATAAATCAAATTAAAATTTCGCCAGCTAGACAAAAATTTTCTAATATATTTGCTAATTTTAATCAATGGATAAGTTGATCGAAAAGCCCCGAGTGCCGAATTGGGCAGCGTCATTGTCCGCTGGGTTGTTTAACAATTTTAGTTTAATTTTTAAAGTTTTTTTAAATATTATGCCCTAAGTTATTAAATAGTTTATTTAGTTCTTACATTTAAAATTTTTCGTGCCTTTTGAACTGTTAATGTTAAATTTTTAAAACATTGCATTCAGTTATTTATTTGCATCTATAAATAATAAAAATTTCAAAAGTAAGTCTTTCATATCTTTCCTTTTGTTTATTTATCATTTTTTTTTTGTTATATCACTTCTAAGTGGAAGGCATTCCAAAATTGTGTTATTGCATATGTAGTTTGTATTAAAATATAAGCCATGTTTAATTTTATAACAAAAATATAAACCATGTTTAATGTTATAATAAAATAATTTATATAGGGTTTTAATCTATTGAAAATTAATTTAGCAATCTAGAAAAATAATTTTTTATAGTTTAAAGAAATAATGCACATATTTAACTTTGTTATATTTACCATGATAAATTAATTTTCAAGTTTAAGTAATGCCATTATTTAACTGGTTGGTCACACTGCTTGTGACAAATAAATTTACAAAATTTATTTAGAGACTCATTCCTGACCAAGAATTTTTATAATTAAGACATAGATGATATAATAACTATACGCCTATTACTTGAAATATTTTTTTCTAAATTTGTAGCGTATTTTTTGTATTCACTATCAAAATTTTAAATATTAATAGTAAATTTGTGAAAGATATTATTTTAGAAATACTATATATATTAGAAAAAGATAACAAAAAAATTTAGAAAATTTTAAAAAGGCTAAAAAAATGTTCAGCGTTGCCACCGGGCTTATTTGGGTCGTTTTACCCGCGAATGGGAGGAGAGAAATTTGTAACGCGAATGTGGGGTCCATATGAACTTCAATTTTAAAAATATAATTTCAATAGTTTAATAGCTAAAAACTTTATTTTTTTATTATTTTGAAGAAAAATGGATCTTTAATTACAAACAAATGTAAATTATAATTAATGTTAATCGTTAATTTTATTAATACAGAGTAAAAAAAATCTGAAAAAATAAGAATTTTTTATCTATATTTCATCAGATAAATGTTGTCAATGAAGTGTTTTAGGTCTAGTAGAACATTTTTAGAAAGATTCATAAAAAAAATGTTTTGAAATAAAAAATTATTTTTGGCAATTATTCACCTTTAAAACTAGATATTTTATAAAGAGAAAAAGATAATTCTTATCATTATTATACAATACAAAGAATATATATAGCTAATATGTAAAACTATTTAAAAAATAAAGTTGTAATTTTTTTAATTTAAATTTACATTAAGGCTATCATGGTTTTCAACATTGAAATTGAGAGTGTATGCCCCAAACGGCCCCCATTAGAATTTCCAATTTCTAAACAAATTTTGTTATTAGACTTAGATCAGCTTTTAATTACTAATTTTGTTTGTTATATATTTAAAAAAAAGTCACAAATATTTGACCCATAATATATTATATTTTTGAAGATATTCAAAATGTGCTGGGGTCCGTATGGAGCCCACAGTGCTAATCGCGGGTTAACCCTGGTTTAGTGTTATTAAATGTTAATTTTTTTTTTATATTTTTATATTAAAATGGAATAGGCCACAACCATTAACAAAAATTGTAGTATTGTTCTTCATCCGATAAATTTTCTATACAAAGCAATTATTAGTTAAAATGCTTTTAACTATTTCAACGTAATAAACTTAAAACAATTATAAGATCTGTATTTGTCGCCAAAAAATATTTTTACGTTACAAAAACGTCCCATTATTCAGGTTGACGCTATATTGTGGTCCATCCATTTATATTTTTGAGCTTATATTGCCTCGACATTGGGTTTCTTAAATATAAATTTTTCCTTAACAAAAGAATTTAAACACAGGTCTACAAAATTAAAGTATCTAAAAAACCAATTTTTATATATTCGACAATAATTTTTTTTAGTCCCAAATTAGCCATGTGGTTAGCTAGAAACATTAAATGGTAAATGTCTTCTTTGACACACAGACTCAAACCAAAAAATAATAATATAAGCAATATTTTAGTTTTTGTCTCAAAGTAGCAAAAAATATAACTTCTGTCATGATATTGTATTTTACTTGCTAACAGAGATTATAAAAAAGAGCGGAAAAGATTTGAAATTAGGAAAAATAATAAGGTTTGCTAATCGACCTGGAATTTTTTTTTGGAATATTGTTGGCCCGACCATAAATAAAATTCTCCTGTCATACAAATGGTAAATGAAAACCGGCTATTCTCTGGTGCTCATTTTTTTTATTTATAATGAAAAATATATTGTGTTAGATTAAACATAAATATATGAAAGACGATTGAATTTGGCCTCACCTATTGTCATACATTTAATCAACGCTGTAAAAAATAAATCAGATGCCGTAATATGGTCTTTGAATAATAGTAATCCTTCGCGGTATAGCTAATTATCGTAAGCAGGTATCATTTATACTAGTTGGTTCTTCATCCGACACATCATCTTCCTTTTTGACAATTTGCGGCGTTTCATGGTCGTAATCGTTATGATCGTCATAGTCAAATAATCGAGTATAAGTTTCTTTCACTCTTGGGTGAGCCCTATAACCAATCTTCCACCCTTCCTCCCCGTAACTCGGCAAACCTGCATCCTTATGGTCGGCAGTGGCCAAAGATTCCATTAGAAGCTATTAAATAATCAAATTAATTTAAAACTTTGATGTTTCGTTGCAATATGAATAGCAAACTAACATAAAAATTACAATTATAATTTAAAATAAAAACAAATAATATATTTCAACCTTTTGGTCTTTCTGAAAGTAAAAAATAACATAAAATTATAAAAATATTATTTAACCCGCGACTAGCACTGTGGGGTCTATTTGGACCCTAGCACATCTTGAATTTTGAATATCTTCAAAAATATTATATATTATGGGTCAAAGTTCTGTGACTTTTTTCTTAAATATTTAATAAATAAAACTAGTAATTAAAATCTGGTTTAAGTTTAATGATAAAATTTTAGAAATTTATTCTATTGGGATCCGTATGGACCCCACAATCTCGGTTTCAATGTTCATTATATTGCATCATTGGAAAGTTAAACTTAAATATTTGCAATCTTATTTTTTAGTAATTCTTGTAAATATATTTACATATTAAGTATATTTGAAATAAAAAATAATCATATAAACTATATTTTTTGCTTCTTAAAATATCTAATATTTAGGGTGAATAATAGCCAAAAATAATTTTTTATTACAAAATATTTTTTTTTATGAATTTCCAATAATAATCTACTAGACCTATAAACACGATTTAAGTAATAATGATACATTTAGTTTATTGACAAGATTTATTTAATGTAATACGGAAAAAAAATTCTATTTTTCATATTTTTTTCTACTTTGTGTTAAATAAAATTTACGAAATACTTTAACACGCAATTAGCACTGTGGTGTCCATATGGACCCCATTTGAATTTTGAATATCTCCAAAAATATTATATATTATGGGCTAAATTTTTGTGACTTTTTTCTTTAATATATAATAAACAAAACTAATATTTAAAATTTGGTCTAAATCTAATAACAAAATTGTTTAGAATTTAATGGGGTCCATATGGACCCCACCCTCTTAATTTCAATGATTAAAACCATGTTATTGCCTCTATTTAAATAACTCAAATAATTGCAACCTTATATTCTAGTTATTTTTTTAAATAATTTTAAATATTAAGTATACAAAATGTTTGTATTGTATATTAATGATATGAATTATTTTTTTTTCTCTTTAAAATATCTAGTTTTTTATGGTAAATAATAGCCAAAAATAATTTTTTATATCAAAATATTTTTTTTTCATAAAACCTAAATATGTTTTACTAAATGTAAAAACACGATTTAATTAATAATATTGATACATTTAATTAATTGACATGATTTATTTAATGTAATATGGAAAAAAGAAAAATTTCAATTGCAGATTTTTTTCTACTTTATGTCAAATAAAATTTGCAATATTCATCAATGATAACTTAGATTAGTTTATAATTAAAGAGCACGTATTTCCCTAAAATAATAAAAAAATAAAGATCATAGTAAAACCCTTGAAATAAAGGTTTGAAATCGGGGTCCGTTTGAACCCCATCATAGCATTCGCGTTACAAATTTTTCACCCTACCATTCGCGGGTTAACGATAATATTAGTTTATAACACAGGTCAACAAATATCAATGGCACAACCGTGAATTTTATGAAAACATAAAAGAATTTATCCCCATGATGGCCTTATCTCATATATATATTTCGTTTTTTTTAGTTTCTTCCGGCTTCGGCTCCTTACATCCTTCCATATCTAAAAAAATGGCCTTTTTTGAACGAATTGATAGATCGAGACCCTTAAAAGAAAAAGTTTAAGAATCTTTTTTTCATATAAAAACCCTTTGTAACTCTTGTCGAGGCCACCCTTGTTTTTTTAGTAAAAAAATATCACTATCTATGTTAAATTACACATGTCAAAGATTTTTGAGATTTAAAAGCTATCTTTAGGGACCGTTTTGGTGAATAAATCCGTTCTTCTTACATAAGAATCAAACTCAAAATTGTTTTTACATACCAGTAAACTTTGTGCCGACAAATATTTTTTTTCCTTCACTTTATTGTTTGTTTATAGCAGGCCCGGGAAATTAAAAAAAGCCAGCCCTTATAGGAGATTTTCTTTTAATAATAGTACCCATTCCAACTTCAGAATAAAGGAGAAAAATTAAAGAGGGCTTTTGGAGAAAGCATTTTTCCCATTTTTTTCGGGGCTTTTATGTTAAAATTCAAAATTACTGAGCTTTTTTTCCTCCTTTTTTCTGGCCTAAGAAACCCCATATTTTCACTCTTTTGCCCACACGAATTGGTTTATACGTTCATGCATAACTTTTTTAGCTCACTACTTTTTTGTAGTTACTTAGTGTTTATAGTTTGTTGTGGTCTATGTACAAAGCATTTTTTTACAGAGTATTTGTTGCAGGTGTTTTATTAAAATTAATGTGGCCAAGTTTAAAAATGATTTACAAAATTTTCTAAATTTATATATTTTTAAAACACAATATATAACCATCATAAAAAATCTAAAATTTGCTCGCTGATTTATGCAAAATCCGGCGAAATATAGGGTTTGGACGCAAAGTCAGCGTCCGTAAGCAATTTCAAAGGCAAATAATTGTTTGGACTTAACTTCAGCGTCCGAAGCTTATATATCGCCGGCGGAATATTATTTAGACTAACCTCGGCGTCTAATATTTAGCTGGCAGCTTTGCACAATTTAAGAACATAAATAAATGATTAAAGTTATTGTTGAAATAAAACCAAGTTATTAGGGTTAAATTCGTATTTGGGATAATCGGGACTGGTAATTTTCGAAAAGGGTGCACATAAAGGCAATTGTCTTATACTCAACGCGTAAACGCAAAACTAAAAGCCTGCAAACTTTTAGGTATTTCCATTAACGAGCCAATGAAAGCCGATTAACGCGCAATTTTGTTATTTAAAAACGCCAAGTTTTTTAGAAGAAAATTGAGGTTTGAACCTAGTACCTTAAAGCGTGCAAAATTTATTATATTAATTTTAAAAGCGTAACGAGTAGTTGAAACGCAGACAATTCAAAGCCCGCAAAGATATAATTATATGCCACCGTCCAAAGCCTATATTCCGCCGATATTCTTGGAAAAAGGTTAACTATTTTGACTAATCGGTATATTAGAAATAATGTACTAAAAATCTCTCAACCTTTTCCAACTAATTTTACTTATGCAATGTGTATAATTTTCCGTAATTATTTTATACAGAATTTGAGATAAGTAAGGTTAAATCATACCTTAAGTCTACTTGATATCCTACTTTTACATGCGTTAACGGAATTATTATATGGCAACCGGTTATAAAAAAAATTTATTTTTTTAGAGCTTTACTTAAAAGTTAGTAGGGAGAGCGGGGCGAGATGGTTGTTTTTTCAATATTTGATCATAACTATTTTTTTAAATGATCTATTTAATCATGGTATATCTCAAAAGATAGGCATTTTAAAACTGTATTAAAATCATATAAAACTTTAATTTAAACTGTTATATTTTAACAGATATTTCGAGTCAAAAAAATTATTTTTTTCCGCCACTTCGCCCCAACAACGGGGTGAAGTGGTGTATAAAGGGGGCGAGGTGGTTGGTTAAAAAATTAGTTCATAATAAAGAATCCATGGTAAATTCGTGCAGCTTCTAGTATATATTCCTTTTCTTCTTTTAAAAAAATAATTTTATAGTCCTTATTAGGAGCAGACTTATATCTTCTTATAGTTGATTCGCTAATGTTATATCTTAATATAATAATATAATAGATCACTTTTTATATTTGGGCAATATTTGTATTATTGCCGGTTTTTAATTCCTTTAAAGCTAATTGTATGGTATTTCCGTTTGGTAAACACGTTTTTCGTTTGTATTTTCTCATAATAATAAACAGCTGATAAAAATTAAAAAAACACCTCACCCCCAACCACATCGCCCCACACCCTCTTTGATTTATAAAATCAATATATTTTAAATAATTTAGAGTTTTTAGGAGGCTTAACATATAGAATAGTTAAATAACATTTTTTTTTAATAGAAAAACCCTATTTTAGTTATTTATTTCATTGATATTTTGACCAAGCGTGAAAACATTATAAAAGTTTTTTCAATGAAAAGTGCCCAAAAAACAGTTTATTTACCATATTTTTTTAATAAGAGGTTTTTTAGAATTTTTTTCTCATATTCAGGTTATGCTTATCAAAATATATTTTAGAACCCAATTTCAACCAATTGAATTTAACAGTGCCCAAAATATTTGAAAAAATCACTTCGCCCCATCCGCCACCTCGCCCCGCTCTCCCCTACATTTTTTATAACAATTTAGTAAGTATTTGATTAATTAATTCGTATTTTTTATATTTTTTTAATAGCACCTTTTTCCGCTTGTCATTAAAAAAATTATTAATAAATGAGATTTTTTAAAAATTAGTAAAACTGAAAAATTTAATTCAACTCAATAAATTTCTAAAGTTTTAAGCCAGTACAGTTCAATTTAAAGTATTTCTGCGATTTTTAACACCCTATGCTAAAAATGTATATGAAAAAACAAAAACAAATATTTGGAACGATGAAAGAGAATTAATTTAAGTTAAAATTTAATGGGCAACTAATTAAAAGTTAGACATATACAATCAACCAAATGGACCTAAATTATTTCTAGACTGAAGTTATAACGTACATTAAATTCAGTTTCCCAACGCTTGATAATTATCAAGTGGTTGAGCAACACGAAACATAAACTAAACAATACCTTACCGAATCATCTTTCCCAAATGATCTTTTTAGAATCCATAGCAACGGTACGTATATTAAATTTAGGATAGCAGTGTTCCAGACCAACCTAGTAATGATAAAATATTTTAATTTGATGAATAATATGTAACTTAGAGTCACATTTTAATCACAAATTTTCCCCCTAACATCATTATTTAGAGTTTTTTTTTTAAAAAAATTTTAATATTTTCCCCCCCCCCCCCCCCCCCACTAAAAAAATTTTTTTTTAAAAAAAAAAAAATTTTTTAAAAAAATATATATCTTTAATTACAAAATTCCGAATGCAAATTTTCACCACTAACATCGATGTAACTTAGAGTTGCATTTAATTTAAATAATTTAATTACATATAATATTCTATGTGAATTTCCACCAACGCCGCACACACCTAACTATATAACAAAGTTAGTTTTTCTCATCAAAACAGACTCAATAAAATCGATGTCATTTTTTTGAAGTTGACTAACTGGTTTTAAATAACCTATATAATTAACTAAAATTATTAAAATAAAATGAAATTTGGATCGACAAGACTTTTCATTAATTTGCTTGCTGAAGCTCAAGTTTGCAAGGTCCCTTCTGTTACGATGCAAAAGATCCCATGCAAATCCCAACTATAGTGTATTATGAAGATTTAAATTTTAATGGTATATCTTAATTACTATTACTATATATATATAGTCACTCGGGGATTACGGATCATAGCTTCGTCTGAAAGACAGAAGTGCCGTAACAAAACATAAATTGATAGATCAACGAATTCGACAAGCACACGACGTTCTAAAAAGAATGTGCATCAACTACATAAATCCCTAATTAAAAATCGAATCTCATTCATGTGGAATTGAGATGTCTTGAACTACCAATAGTAAGGTCAAAAATAGACCAGAAATGGTTCTCCAATCTCTAAAAATGGCAAGAAACACGGTGCCTGAACGATGAATGGTCCTAAGCCACCTGACGATAATGGTCCTCAACGACCGAACGAATAATGGTCCTAAACGACCTGACAATAATGGTCTTCAACGACCGAACGATTTAATCGTCCTAAACGACTTGATGATAATAGTCTTCAACGACAGAACGATTAATGGTCCTAAACGACCTGACGATGATTGTCTTCAACGCCCGAACGATTAATGGTCCTTGACCTGGGTTTTATCTGCGTTACGAAACAGCGACTGGAGAGCCGTAGATAAACCGTTTGTGCGGTACGTAAGAATGAGATTGAAGGAGCTTTTGGAATACCACCTCCGATTAAATGTTCTGGTCGAACGCGTGATTGGAACGCCAAAAAATATGCCGCCACCCGAACGGTGAAACGTCCCCAGGCGAAGCATTGAACGGTGTCTTGGGGACGTGCACATCAAAACATTCGGCTGTGCAGGAAACCCTTGCGAAACTTTTTCTAAGAAATTGACTTCAGGTCGGAGCTTAGACCAAAAAAAAGGTGACAAGTGATGTTAGGATGCAAAATGATATCCTATGCAAATCCCAACTGCACAGTGATATACCTAACTAAAGTGTATTATGAAGATTCATATTTAAATAGGATATCTTGTTTTTTAATATCTTGAATATTAAATAAATTATCATTAAATCCATTTCTTGATCCCTGTTTATTACTTAGCATAAGTGAAGGTACGGTTACGTGTTTCTATATTTATTAAAAAATGGTTTATCGGTTTCGCTAATCCTTCCACAACAGAATTATTTAGGTATTAAAAATTGATTTATATAGTATTGATTTTTTAAACATGGGCTAAGTTCGGACAAGGTTCTTCTTTTTTTTTAATTAACGGCAGGGTTAAGAAAGTTCAAAACTTGGAATAATAAGGGTTAAGTGAAAGCAACTTTTGTTGTGCCATTTCTTTGTCCCAGAAAATATACAACCACAAAAAATTATCACCAGCCAGAACATCCAGATACTGATCCTTGTATATGTGAAATAAATGTAGGTGACCAGCAAGCATGCAAGCTGTTGACAAATTTTAAAGCATTTTAAGCCTTCGTTTAAATTAGGAATCTACTGGTACTACTTGGAATAAACACTGCTTATAATATCAATTATTATATTTTAATTTTCTTAAAGGTAAACCTATTAACTTTTATTTATTTTCCAAAGTTTAGTTCAACGTCGATTGCCCCATTTGATGTATTTTTGAAATTGCAGCCGTATTTGATAGTTTATTTATATAAATTTTCGAATATGCGATTTTTACCAGCACCTTTGATGTAACTCAGAGTTACATTTGAATCGTTATTAATACTTTTATTATATAAGGAATGCAAAAATCTACCAGCGCTGCACATAACTAGTAACAAACTTATTTCATCCCTAAAATAAAAATTAACTTTTCGCACCAAAAAACTAAACTTTTTATTGCTTTTTTTTATCCCACTCGTGCGTGCGCCTAATGCATGCACGACAATGGATATGTAAATTGATTTATAAAAGAGTTACCATTTGAATCCGATGGCATTAACGATGGCTCCTCCAATCGATGGTCCTAGAATTATTGAAATGTTTCAAAATAGTTAAAATGTTTTTTTATAAAAAAATACGTTATAACTTATTTAACCAAAATAAACAAACCCAACCATTTTAATAAAAATAATATAAGCACTTACTTTCGACTTATATTTGTATATTGATACACAGGTTAATTTTTGAGACCTAAACTTCAGAGACCAGTCCCGCTTAGAGATTTTCATTATATCTGATCAAACTTTGTAGGTCACAGCTATAAACATTAAAAATTCTGAAAAAATGTTAAATAAACAAAAAAATTAAAAACAAAACACCTTAAAAAATTTTATTTAAAACAGTTACACAGTTAGATTTAAACTTCAAATAATATTTTTCTTAAAAAAATCATAAATTATCGTGTCATATCATTTTCTGTATAACCTAATAAATCTTGATATATTAAAAATTTTATTTCTCTTTGAGATAAAAAATATAAGTAATAATTTTTGTATGCAATTTGAAGTTCTTTAGTTAATCTCGAAGTCATAAAATTAGTCAAATTTTTAATAAAATAGCCAAATCGAAGACACTTCGGAAAAATATATAAGGCCATCATGGGGTATATTTGCCCCCAATGACATAATTTTCTTTTTTCACACATTGATTATTGTAGACCTGTGTAATATTAAAATTGTATTATTCTATTTTTAGAAGATAGTAATTAAATGAAACCTAATCCGTATGCTAAGCATACGGCCATTTGGCTAATGGAGTACACAGCACCGTACATTCCTGAGTGTCGGATATCGACTATGTAACCAAGGTATGGAATTAGGGCTGAATCTATGATTCCTAAATGATTTTAAAGTTTTTTTATATGTATCAAATATTTAAATCTTTTTAGACTATCTTCACATTTCCTCCCCAACAATTCCAAGCCAGTGGCGTTTCTACTTAATATGCTTGTAAGGCGAAAAGAATTAGTGCCAAAAGGCATGATTCCATATTATATTCAAACAAAGTAGCCGTTCAAAAATTTCTTATATAAAAAAATTTAAACCGATTCCGAGTCCTATGCCGAAATGAGGTAGAACTAGGTGTGCGGGATGGTTTGCAAAAGGTATCTAAAAGAAATGAAAATTAATAAGTAAATCTGAGTTTATAAAATTACCACCAGAAGTAGCGCCCTAACCAAAATATTTAAATGCCCATCTTTTAAACCTCATAAAATAATGACTGAAAAATATGAAATTAGGCCAAGGAAATAAAATATACAAGAATTTTTAAATTAGGTTTATTTCATTTATTAAAAATGTGATGCCACCCAATATTATCAATTATTCGTCGGATAAAATAATTTACCAGGATGAGGCAAATTGCGATTGTAATCATAGAGAAAATGGCACATTTCCATCTAAATTGTCAAGAAATTAACTTTAGCTTATTATGAGCTTCAAATATGATACAAAATGTTTACAAGAAAAGTTGACAACCATATATACAAATAAATCTTATGTGACATTATCAAGATTTATTGGCAGAACTAAAACTTTTTCTACCTTCCAACATTATAGGCAAAATTGGCGAAAAAGTTAGTTCCAATCAGGTAACCAAAACTATCAGGTAAGAAGACGGTCCCTTTTACAATATAAATTTTAAATATATATATGTAGAAACGTAAAAATTATTGAAAATTTTTAAAAACAAATGAGGTCGAAAAACAAAAATATATTGAAAATAAATTATATCTATAACATACAAAACTCAATAAATTAAAAATAGTATTTTTTTTGCCACCCCGTGTAATAGAAATTGGGGTGCAAAGTATTTGATATAACCTAAATGTGGATGTTGGAGCTTGAAATATTTATAAACTTTATATTTCAAGATTTAAAAATTGTTGTTGCAGTAATTTTAACATAAAAAATTTTAATGACCTTCAAAAAAGATAATGCATTTATTGATTCGTCAGGTTCATTTTTATTTAAAACATGTTTGTCCTAGTGCGTAGCGAGAGCTTGAAGATTCGTGGTTAAGGGTAACATTTGAAGATTTATAATCCAAACTTCTCGGAACATACTCAAAAACATTAATGGAAAAATTTAATTTTTTTACATTAGAAGTATTCAATATCTGTAGTCAAAATTTAAATGTCAAGCTCTTATAGAAAAAAATTTGCTCGTTACTGCGCTGCCATGTGTTCCAACTCCAAGAGGTAATTCTAATGTGCAGTGTTGCAATCTAAAAGATTTATTAGCATTTTCGGTGGGCTAATTAAATACTACTAATTTATATTTAGAATTATTTATGAAATTACAGGTATGTAAGTTAAAGAATGCGTTACCTAATTTCCATTGGGCTGGATGAATCTTGTTCATAAGCCATATAGGAAGTGACGGTTCTAAAACCGCTATCGCTGTCGTTGAGCAAAGTATTGAACCTATTATTAATTACGAATAACAATAGTTAGTATAAAAAAACAATCTAAGTAGATATATTTTTTATTATTATTTCGAATTATTAATAAAACATCTACCGGTTGCGATGAGAATGTATTTGTCGGTAAAGAGTTCGATGAAATTTGGTTTTATTGTTAAAATCTATATAAATAGAATGCCTCTGTATTATAGAGATATATATTATAAATATAATCATTTAATGTAAACGTTCAAATTATTTATATTATAATTATTTTTTAAGATTTGTATATTTGTTTTATTTTGCGAACAGTATTGTACATTTTATGAAATTATCTTTTATAATAAATTTGTGGGTTGTGCTAAGCGTTAATGTATTAATCATTCACGAAATATGGGGTTTAACTTTCGTGGGAGATGCTACAAAACCGTTGGGATCAAGGTGTCGACATCATGGCGAATGCCTTCATCATTTCTGTCGGAAAGGAACATGCAAATGCCCCCCTGGAACTTTTGACTTGAGCTCAGTATGCACAATGGGGCTCACCCTTGGTCAAGTTTGCAGAGAGAATGGTCAGTGCTCTTCGCTCGTCATCCATAGCCATTGTGTGGCCGATAATGTCGGCAACTCTACTTATTCATTTATACCTGACTTCGGTTTAGGAGAATTAACAGGTGAATCGAATGAAGCGACAAGAGCTTCCAACAAAAAATGTAGGTGCGAACCCGATTATGAAGCCGACGAAAGTGGCCTCTGCGAACCGAAGTATCCCGACCTGTATACCTGCCTCATTTTAGTCGACTTTGACTTGGAAGAAGAGTTTTCGAATGAGCTGCATGCTAAGCTCGCCGATGAAATAATGTTTCTCAAACGGCTCGAACATCAACTCGATGCCAAGTTAGCAACAAATCTGTACAAATTTCTTACCGTCCGTGTTTTTTACAACGAATCCCAGGCTCACATGCAATTCCGGCTCTTCTTCAACGATCTATTCAGCGATCCAAATAGTAAAGTTCGACATTTGTTGGAAACTTACTTTCAGATTCGGTTTCACGGTGTCACACTATACCCTCAAAACTTGACGATAAAAATCAAAAAAGGTTTGTTATTTTGATTGCCAATTTATATTACATTTATGGATGACTAAGCATCAAGCATATGCCCTCATGAAAAAACCCAAAAGCAATATCGTATAAATCAGTGAGTACATGCTCACTTTTTAACGGCAATAGCAATATTTATGGCTTCAAGAGGCTATTTTATGACATATACCCTTTAAAGATTAAGGATATGTGGTATGGGCAGTTTCATGGCTTTGTTTACTCTATTTTATTTTGCTTGTAGGGACATGCTATCATAGATATCATGAAGGCGTTGTTTCCGAATCTATTTCATCAAAGCTGCTTCCACTTATGCTAACTGCCCTATTTTTTTATCTCCTGGGTAAAATTTATATCGATGATATTCGCAATACACGATATCCACTCCCACCTTGGAGGTATCCTCCTCCAAAACAAAGCAAATATGGCCCATCGTCAAACGAGATCGCTTATGACCGAAAGAAAAAGAAGCTAACCTGGTACACGCGACTGATTGATGCGTTGTGTTGTGGCATAAAGTAAGTCTATTAACTATAAATAAGCTTCTTTTTCGATCAAGAACAAGATGGTTTTAGAGCATGGTGAGTTAATATAACATTATTGGAAACTAGCAATTTTCTTGTAGTTTTGGTATTAAAAATGTATAATAATTTTAGATCGACTGCCAAAGAAAAGGATAAAAATGTATATAATATCCCCGAATATATGGGTCCACTGGTTGAAAGTCTAATTTATATCCGGCTCTTGCCTTCTGATTATGATGGTGGTCGCGACAGGAGAAACGAGCTTATAAAATTATACCTAAATGGCTTTTATGACTCATACTACGATTTCGATTATGACTATGCGTATGATTGGAATTTTGTATACACCTTTGATTCAAGTAATATCAGATTATCACGTAATACACTTTTTACCTGGTCCTGTGGACCAGGGGCTAGTTGAGAATACTTTACACCATGTGTGTTCATTCTTTTTTAACATTGTTTCTAAATATCGGACAAAATAGCTTTATTTATTTGTTTTTGAAATGCGATATCTCGCATGATAACGGTCTTGCTGACCTCAAACCCCCCTCAGCTTGTGAGAGCCTAACTAAAATTTCATCTTATCAAATGAAGATTTGTTGACTATTTTTCAGTTATAAAAATTATTTTAAAACCTCACTAATTATCTTTACTTGCATGCAGTACCAATACTGGTGTTGTTTTTTACCCATGCTCAGGCCCGATTCTAGCTTTTCCACTTTGGGGGGGGGGGGCAAAAAAAACGTGTGGGGGGGGGGGCAGAAAATTTTTTTTTGCCGCCTTTGGCGGCAAAATTAGCCTTCAGTCACGGCAAAAAATATACATGTACAACAATTGAATCCATGTTCACAATTTTTATTTTTAACAAAATAATAGTAATTTACTATATTCATAAAATAAAAAAATTGATTGCGTTTATAAATTGGATATGTGAATTAAAATTAATTGTTTTCACTAATATCAATTGCTTAAAAAGATATGAGATTTGGAAATTAATTGAAGTATAATTTTATCATTTGGAATCAATGCGCATGAAAAATAAAAATATTATTATATAATGATAAAAATGAATTATATAATACTTTGGATTTTAGTAAATGAATAGTGAAATAAGATTGATTATCATGAAAACAAATTGTATAAGTATGCTAATTTGGAAGATATAGAAAAAACACTGGTTATATATAACTAGTAATTAATATTAGGGTAAAAAATTAAATAAAACATGAACATAAACGTTAAATGCGCATAAAAAAAATTGCAACCATGTCTTAAAATAGTAAGCAATAATTAGCTGATTATGAGCAGTTGTATTCTAACAATTTTATGCTAGAGGTTGTTTTGATAAAATTATAAAATTCATCAAAATTCAACGCCCCAGTTAATGATTTTTTGTGTCCTAGAAGAACCAAATCACCTTTACGCAGGTCACTACTTGCCAGCCTACTAGAAGTTATTATCCTTCTTAAAAAAGAAAATGAGGCCTCACAACTCGACGTTAAAGAGCCAAATAACAAACTTATAGAAAAAAAGTTAAATAGATTAGGAAACGCATCTTTGTAATCATATAAAAATTTAACAAAATCATAAGTAACACATTCTTTGTAATTATTAAGTTTTCTAATTAAAAAATTTTTGGCTACGTCAATTTCTTTAGATAATGAATTTTCATCAATATTATTTATTTTTAAAAGAGGCTCTGAATTATTTATATCTAAAAAAAATCATCAAATTTATAAAAGGAATCTAAAGATTCTAAATAAATATTATTAAAAAATCTATTATCAAAAGAATCAATAAATAAATTAATAATATTACAATAAATACTTTTTAATTCATCATTAATATATAAATTATTCTCAAACTTATGGAAAATAAATAAAAATCAGAAAAATCTTTAGGTTTAGTTTTTGTTTTATCCATAGATAAATTATTGTCATTTATAAAGGTATTATATATATTAAAACAGTTTTTGAATAAATCTTCAAATGTATTTGTATTTCTTAATTGTTTTTTCTAACAAACTATGGTGTGAAACATAAATCGTTTTGCATTGAAATTGATCATTAATCATTTTTAATAAATAAAATAATTTTTCAAATGATAAATACAAAAAATGGTCATTAAACCCCGACGCTTCGGCCCTGTGACCTGAAGATATGATAAATTTTAAATTTTCAAAAGAATATTTAATATTTTTTTGTAATTTAAAATAAAACAATGGCGTTGTAGTGACCACACTACCAACGGGGCAACAGCCGGGGTATGGTCCCGCATTCACTAACTTCCTTGATTGCATCATGTTGAAAAAATTTATAAAGGGAAGAAAAAATATCAAAATCTTTCCCTTCACTTAAAATTTCAAGACAACAACAAGATGCAATCGGTGGTTAAAGCAGTGAATATACGGGACATGGTGTCCAGCTATTTCAGGCACGATTCTAGATCCCTTTGGGGGGGGGGGGGGCCCAGTGCCCCCCAAAAAATTTTTGATTGTCCCCCCCCCCCAAAAAAAATTTGAATTTGTTCCCCCCAAAATACATAGTAATTTTATGTTTGCCCCCCCCCCAAAAAAAAAATACATAGTAATTTTATTCCCCCCCCCCTCCCCCCCAAAATTAAATTTGCCCCCCCCCCCAAATACGTATAATTGTTATTTTTTCTTTCACATAATATAATTAAATTTGCTCCAAAAATATCTAAACAATATTATTTTAAAAATATTTTCTTTTTTTAAAAAGTGTTTGCATTCATCAACACTTCGCTAGAGAGATCAACACAGAAATTATTTCTGTTGTTGTTAGATATATAGGAAATTTTGATTTTACAGAAAGCTTTATATTTGTGAAAGCAATTCATAAATTTGATGCCTAAGAAATTTTCTCGCTTGACAACAATCTTTTGTTAGAATATAATCTAGAACCAAAGAACCTGATAGCACAATGCTACAATGGGGCGAACGTAATGCCCGGGGATGGTGGTGTTCAAGTGTTTCTAAGCAAAATAGCTACACACCATGTCCTGTATATTCACTGCTTTAACCACCGATTGCATCTTGTTGTAAAAGATTGTCTTGAAAATTTAAGTGAAGGGAAAGATTTTTTTGATATTTATTCTTCCCTTCATAAATTTTTTACATGATGCAGTCAAGAAAGTTAGTGAATGCGGGACCATAGCCCGGCTGTTGCCCCATCGGTGGTGTAGTCACTACGACGCCATTGTTTTTTTCATAAAAATTACATAAAAATATTAAATACTCTTTCGAAAATTAAAAATAAATTTTTTTTTATATTTTCAGGTCACAGGGCCGAAGCGTCGGGGTTTTTTGACCATATTTATAATCATCAATTTATTTTTTTGTATTTATCATTTGAAAAATTATTTTATTTCCTAAAAATAATTAATGATCAATTTCAATGCAAAACGATTTATGTTTCTAAAACTTTTGATTTAATACACCATTTTGTTAGAAATTAAACAATTAAGAAATACAAATACATTTGAAGATTTATTTAAAAACTGTTTTGATATATATAATACTTTTTTAAATGACAATAATTTATCTATGGATAAAGAAAAACTAAACCTAAAGATTTTTCTGATTTTTATTTATTTTCTAGTTATAAGTTTGAGAATAACACAGGTCAACAAATATCAATGTCAGAAACGTGAATTTTATGAAAACATAAAAGAATATATCCCCATGATGGCCAAATCTCATATATATTTCTCGTTATTCTTAGTTTCTTCTGTCTTTGGCTCCTCAGATCCGTCTATAACAAAAAATGACCTTTTTTGACCAAATTGACAGATTTAAATGTACCCTAAAAAGAAATAATTTAAATTTATTTTTTGCATATAAAAATCCCTTGTAACTTATTTTTTAATCACAAATAATGAAAAATAAGTTTTATTAATATATCAAGTTCTTACATCGGCATTTGGATAATACAAAATATTTCACGTCCAAACTTAAATACGACACGATATATTATCGGGTTTTAATGAAAATATTATTTGAAGTTTGAATAACTGTTTAAATATTGTCTATATGCAAAAATGAAATATCAATTTATTTTTGTTTTAAATTTTTTTTGGTTTTTTGACATTTTAAAATTTTCAATGTTTATAACTGAATAACTAAGTTTGATTAGGTAAAACAGCAAACGGATTCAATATTCCCTAAGATGGCAGGTTTGATCTCTATAGTTAACTCATAACTCTCAAAAAATTGTTGACCTGTGTAATTTAAATAATAATGATGAATTAAAAAGTATTTATTTTAATATTATCGATTTATTTATTGATTCTTTTGATAATAGATTTTTTACCAATAATATTTATTTAGAATCTTTAGATTCCCTTTATAAATTTGATTATCCTTTTTTAGATATAAATAAATTAGAGCATATTGATAAAAATTCAATATCTAAAGAAATTGACGTAGCCAAAAAATTTTTTTATAAGAAAACTTAATATTACAAAGAATGTGTTACTTAAAATTTATATATGATTACAAAGATGCGTTTCCTAATCTATTTAACATATTTTCTATAACTTTTTTATTTGGCTCTTCTACGTCGAGTTGTGAGGCCACATTTTCTTTTTTAGGAAGGATAATAACTTCTAATAGGCTGGCAAGTAGTGACCTGCTCAAAGGTGATTTGGTTCTTTTAGGACACAAAAAATCATTAACTGGGGCGTTAAATATTGATGAATTTTATAATTTAATCAAAACAACCTCTAGCTTAAAATTGTTAGATTAATACAATACACTGCTCATAATCAGCTAATTATTGCTTACTATTTTAAGACATGGTTGCAAATTTTTTTTATGCGCATTCAACGTTTATGTTCATGTTTTAATTAATTTTTTACCCTAATATTAATTATTTGTTATAAATAACCAGTGTTTTTTCATATATATTCTTCCAAATTAGCATACTTATACAATTTGTTGTCATGATAATCAATCTTATTTTACTATTCATTTTCTAAAGTTTAAAGTTTTATAAATTCATTTTTATCATTCATATATATCATATTTTTAATTTTCATGCGCATTGATACCAAAGGATAAAATTATACTTACAATTAATTTCCAAATTTCATATCTTTTTAAGCAATTGATATTAGTGAAAACAATTAATTTTAATTCACATATCCAATTTATAAACGCAATCATTTTTTTTTTATTTTATGAATATAATAAATTACTATTATTTTGTTAAAAATAAAAATTGTGAACATGGATTCAATTGTTGTACATGTATATTTTTTGCCGTGTAATTTTGCCGTCGAAGGCGGCAAAAAATATTTTTCTACCCCCCCCCCCCCACAAGTTTTTTTTGCACCCCCCCCCCCCCCCCCCCCAAATGGAAAAGCTAGAATCGGGCCTGAGCTATTTTGCTTGAAAACACTTAAACACCACCTTTATACCCGGGCATTACGTTTGCCCCATCGTAGCATTGTGCGATCAGGTTCGTTGGTTCTAGATTATATTTTAACAAAAGATTGACAAGTGTCTTAGGCATCAGATTTATGAATTGCTTTCAAAAATATAAAGCTTTCTGTAAAATCCAATTTTTCTATATATCTAATAATAACAGAATTAATTTCTGTGTTAGTTTTATCTCTCTAGCGGATGAGAAGTGTTGATAAATGAAAACACATTTTAAAAAAAGTAAATATTGTTATAATAATATTTTTTAGATATTTTTGGCGAAGCAAATTTATTTATTTTATGTGGAAGAAAAAATAAAATTTATACGTATTTTTGGGGTAACAAATTAATTTTTTTGGGAGGGGGGGGGGGGGGCAAAAATAAAATTACTATGTATTTTTTTTGGGGGGGGCGGCAAATTCATTGGGGGGGGGCAACAAAAGGGGTCTAGAATTGTGCCTGCCCATGCTAAACTCATTTTTTAAAGAGGCATATTCACGTATAGTCAGGCACGATTCTAGACCTCTTTTTTGGGTGGGAGGGGGGGGGAGATAAAGTTTTTGATTGCCCCCCCCCCCCCCAATTAAATTTGCCCCCCCCCCCCCCCCCCCCCCCAAAAAAATACGTATAAATTTTATTTTCTCCCCTCCATCCCCATAATATTAAATTTAGTTTCCCAAAAATATCTAAAAATTATTAGTTTAAAAATATTTACTTTTATCAAAAAGTGTTTTCTATCATATCAACACTTCTCATCCGCTAAAGAGATCTAAGTAACACAGGATATATAGAAAAATATGATGTTAAAGAAAGCTGTATATTTGTGAAAGCAATTCATAAATCTGATGCCAAAGAAATTTCCTCACTTGTCAACAATCTTTTTTTAGAATATAACCTAGAACCAAAGAACCTAATCGCACAATGCTACGATGGGGCGACCGTAGTCCGGGGAAAAGGGTGGTGTTCAAGTATTTATAAGCAAAATGACTGGACACCATGTCCCGTATATTCACTTCTTTAACCACAATGCATCTTGTTGTAAAAGATTGTCTTGAGAATTTAAATGAAGGAAAGATTTTTTTGATATTTTTTCTTTCCTTCATAAATTTTTTGAACATGATGCAATCAAGGAAGTAAGTGAATTCAAGACCATACCTTGGCTGTTGCTTCATCGGTGTGGTCACTATGACGCCATTGTTTTAAAAAAAAAATTACATAAAAATATTAAATACTATCTTCAGGTCACAGGGCCGAAGCGTCGAGGTTTTTTGACCATATTTATAATCATCAATTTATTTTTTTGTATTTCTCATTTAAAAAATTATTTTATTTATTAAAAATAATTAATGATCAATTTCAATGCAAAACAAAGTTTCTAAAACTTTTGAATTACAATTAATACACCATTGTTTGTTAGAAATTAAACAATTAAGAAATACAAATACATTTACAGATTTATTTAAAAACTGTTTTAATATATACAATACTTTATTAAATGACAATAATTAATTTATAGATAAAAGAAATAAAACTTAAGATTTTTCTGATTTTTATTTATTTTCTACTCATAAGTTTGAGAATAATTTGAATATTAATGATGAATTAAAAAGTATTTATTTTAATTTTATTGATTTATGATACTTTTAATAATAGATTTTTTACCGATAATATTTATTTAGAATCGTTAGATTGCCTTTATAAATTTGATTATCCTTTTTTTAGATATAATTTAATTAGAGCCTCTTTTAAAAATAAGTAATATTGATAAAAATTCATTATCTAATGAAATTGACGTAGAAATTTTTAAATAAAAAAACTTAATAATTATAAAGAATGTGTTACTAATGATTTTGTTAAATTTTTATATGATTAAAAAGATGCGTTTCCTAATTTAACATTTCTATAAGTTTGTTATTTGGCTCTTCAACGTCAAGTTGTGAGACCACATTTTTAATAATAGTTTGAACATGGATTCAATTAATGTACATGTATTTGCCGTGGCCGAAAGTTACGGCTAATTCGGCCGCCAAAGGCGGCAAAAAAAAATTTTCTGCCCCTCCCCTTCTCCACGAGTATTTTCTGCCCCCCCCCCCCCCCCCCCCCAAATTGGAAAAGCTAGAATCGGGCCTGCCTATAGTATAGAATTTGAATGTGTCTAGATAAATTATTAATGAATATTCAAATTTGCCCCCACGCTTCAAAATAAATTTTATTTCTATTATATATAATACTAAATGTTGAATTAATTAGATCAGTGGCATCATCTAAACATTTTTGAAAATTTCCAATTCTTTTATTTTTTTACACATGTTTAAAAAAAAAACAAATCTTTTCACTTATTTGAGACTAAAAAATCTAAAAATTTGCCGTAAATAAATGTAAAATTAAACGAGTAAAAGTAATAGATTTATTTAACATTTTGTTTTTTATGTAATGTTAGTTTTGTTATTAGATATCGCTTGGAATTACGAATTGTTATATGCTCGTGATGCATTTTACTTACTCAATGAGCTAAAGATTGCGGAAATTAACTATGCCGAAGATATAACTTGGTCGTTAAATGTCATTTCACCAATTAAATCTGAGAACCAAGTTATAAACGATTATGAGGTTGGTACCTACTATGATATGACATATGAGGAAAAATAAAGATCAAATTAATAACAGCAGGCGAACTTTAGCTGCCTTTATGACAACTCCTTTAATTGCTATTAAAGCTATCATATGCGGAATCAACCTAAAGAACACCAAAAAGGCTCGATTGCCCAGCTAAAAATTGATGAGGGAAATGAAGATAGTAGCGTAAAGATCTTTTGATGTCGGAATTATGATAATTAAAATGGAATTATAAATTAATAATTTAAAACAAAGTTTAAAACCTTTCGGTCTTCATAGTAAAAAATATAACACATGTCGACACTGCACTCTGAATCTTGTTGATAGTTTCTAACCAAAAAAGTATAACTTGCAATATAGATTTTCGTGCCTTTTTTGTACATTCGAGTCGAACCTATGAATATCCGGATCACCCGGGCCAACCTAAGGTTAAAGAATATGTCGGCCGGGTCAGGCCGGGCCAGAATATTGGCCATTTTTGAACTCTAATTTACATATTTATAATAAAATTTATAACCCTCTATTTCTTTCACAATATTCCAAACACAATCCTATTGAAAACTTCTTTGGGGTTATTTTGCCGTTAGCCAATATAAATTCTCTCATTAATACTATATTTTACTAACATATTGTCTTAACACCTTATAAAAACACATCCTAAAAGTTATTAAAATTTCATACACCAAATAGGAAAAAATTTACTTGTGGTGTAACGACTGGTCGTATGATGTACACTGTGAACCCTAAACAAATATATGATGATGTGTAGACAATTATTTATCTATAAAATAAAGTAGCTGTCGGTAGGGTAAAAAAAATTCTGATGCGCCAAATCTCATGCGGATGCCCGCGAGAAGGAGAGACGCTTTAAAAATAACATATCGATAAAAATTTAAAACAGGTTATTTTAATCCTATCTTCATTTTTGTTTGTATGAGTTATATGGTAAAACTACGATTAGCACCAGGTCAATAAATTTTTGAGAGTTATAGCTAACTTCAGAGACCAGACCTGCCATCTTAGGAACCTTAAATCCGTTTACCGTTTTTTCTAATCAAATTTTGTGAGGCAGCCATAATCATTAACTATTAAAAAAATGTTAAAAATAAAAAAGATTCAAAAACTAGAAAATATTGTAAAAAAATTATTTTTATATTCAAACTAGCTAAACTGTTAAATTCAAACTTTAAATAATATCTTGTTTTAAAACAGATAATACATCATGCCCTATTTAGGTTGGGAAATGTTATTGTAAGATGATATACATAAAAATTTCCCGCTATTTGAGATAAACAATATAAATTAAAAGGTAATTTAATATAAAAAATTTAATTTTTTCTCTTTATAAACTTTTCGAGGTCGCAAAAATTTGGCTCTTTTTTATTTATATCTAATAAAATAGCCGAAGTCTCAAAACGAAAGAAAATACATGAGATAAGACCATCATGTGGATTGTTTTCCCCAAGTGTAATATTTTTTTTAATTATTGATTTTTGTTGACCTGTGTAATGTGATTCAACCTCTTTTGTTAATAAATACGATAACTTTATAAATATATTTATATCATAAAAAATGCGTAAAACATTCAAAATTTTGCAGCATTTTTTACTGAAGGAATTTTATATTATTTTTAAGAAACATGTTGATTTGTCTGGTCAAAAAAGTTCTTTAAAACTTATTGCCAATTAAAATGTTTTTAAACTTAAGTTTGAGCAAAATAATGATTGGCAAAATTTTTGAGTTTGGTCAAAATATATTTTTGGAACCAGAATAAGTTGAACGGTTTGAAAAAAAGACATATATTTTCCTATCGTATAGGTTGAAGATATTATATTCATGCAGGAACATAAAAACAATGATATCTAATGCTTGAATTTTAAATAATTTAAAAAGCCATCTATGTAATTTTTTATTACATTTTTTAATATATCCCGTTTGCCGATGACTTATTAGGCATTTTTTTGGCTTAAGATTTATAGAATATGCGACTATAAAAAATTTAATGTAATCAGATTTATTATATCTCACTTCCCAATCTATCTTTGACCGTGACTTGTAATTGGCTTGGTTATTTGGTAAAATTATAAATTGAATTTCAAATTAATCTAAACGCGTTCTAATGGGCCTGAGGCAATAATGCAAAATGCTTTTCTATAACCATTATACATGGGGTTTATATCTATTTAGAAAAATGAAAATAACATGGCCTTTTTACTTTTGTGGCTTAAATAAATCTATGGCATCACCAGTGAGAATATATTAAAATAATTTTTTTTGTTAAATATCAAATTTTTTACTTTTAAACAAACATAAATATTTTGTGATATCCTAATTAGTACAAAAGGTATACTGAACGATCGAGCGCAACCATTTTACCATAAATGTGGATAATTAAAATAAGGAGCTTGTAAATTTATCTTTTTTAGTTTTAGAATCTAAAGGTAAAAGGACTTGTTGTCATTGTTTGACATTAATATCAATTGGCTAGCAAAAATTGTTCATATAAACAGATGAAGAATTGAACAGCTTGTAATATCTGTCCTTGAAATAGTTCTGGTGATTAATTTTTTTCCACTAATTTTTGCAAGAATTATTTTTTGCAAGCTCAGCATAGCATAATGTAAATTAGTTATACCTAGGTTTGAGTGTGCAAAATAAGAAACTTGGCGCCTAATTTTACCATTAAAAAATGTGGGAAAACAAAAAACATTGAGAAAGCGGAAGCCATTATAATGCGATTTTGCGTTTCATACCATTTTGTTATGAATAGCCCAAAAGTGCAAATAGCGGAAGTGTTTTTTTAAATCTGCTTTTCCAACTAAATTTTGCCGGCGTTTTTGGAGTTTTTACGTACAATTTGTTTTTTTAGCGTTTTTGCGTTTTAATTTTTTTTTAAGTTTTCGACTTAATTTAAAAATGCATTTTAATGGACCAAGTACAATTTTTTCCTCGTTTTCGCTTACCAAATATTTTCATCGTTTTTGCGTTATATACCAAAGTTTTTTATCGTAATCGCTTTAATATATTCCTAATGCATTAGACCGAGTACCAGTTTTTCCCCGCGTTTTTGCGTTTTATATCAATGCGCGTTTTTGTGTTTCAGATAAATTTATTTTTTCCGCGTTATCGACTTAAATGAGTTTTTAATGCATTACAATGGACTGAGTACCATTTTCCACGATTTTGCGTTTCATACCAATTTTCTTATAACACAGGTCAACAAATATCAATGGCACTACCGTGAATTTTATAAAAACCTAAAAGAATTTACCCCCATGATGGCCTTATCTCATATTATATTTCGTTTTTCTTATTTTCTTCGTGGCTCCTTACATCCATATATATTAAAAAAATGGCCTTTTTTGACCAAATAGATAAATCAAGAGTACCCTAAATAGAAAAAATTTAAGTATCTTTTTTTCATATAAAAATCCCTTATAACTTATATTTAACATATCAAATAATGAGAAATAAAATTTTTTAATATATCAAAGCTTCTACATCAACCTTTAGATGATACAAAATATTTCGCGTACAAACTTAAATACGACACGATATATTATCGGTTTTTAATATAAGTTTTATTTGAATTTTACATTTAACAGTTTAGCTGTTGTAAATATGCAAAAAAAAATTTCAATTTATTTTTGTTTTTGAATTTTGTTTTTTGGCATTTTTTCTAAAATTTTCAATGTTTATAGCTGACTAACCAAGTTTGATTAGAAAAAACGGTAAACGGATTTGAAAATCCCTAAGATGGCAGGTTTGATCTCCGTAGTTAGCTCATAACTCTTAAAATTTATTGACCTGTGTAATTTCGCCTTTAATGAGTTACCAATCCTTTCGTTTAGAGGGCTCTATAACCAGATAAATAAGGGGCAAACCTAATTGATTACTACATTACCATGCTTATGCAAAGGTCTGTCTGCATGGACATTTGGCAATTGTACAGGGCGATAAAGAAAATGTATCTTAAAACTTGATTTTTCGTGTTTGTCATATCTATGATATACAAAAAATGTAAATTTCATACCTCCGATTAGTAGCGTAATCAACGATATAATCCAAAAGGGGGCACTATCACCAATAAAGTGATATATGACACTTCCGAACGGATAGCCAACTATAAGCAAGAAATTAAAATAAAGTGTGCCCTCGTTTCTATAAACCTAAAAGTTAATATGTTTTGATGTGACCAATTGTTATATCACGGTATTAGAATTCAATCGGGGCTTGGAAATTTTATGGCAACTTTTTAGCCTTAAATTGCGGCCCGCCCAACAAATATTTTATAGGTCCGGTCCAAAATTTGTTTTATATCCCCACTCAGCCCGAGGATCGAAAATTATATATTACAAGCTAAAAAATTTTTCCTTACATTCATTTTAACAAAAAACAAAGTGCAAAAGTAATAACCTTTATCATATAAATTGTCCTTTTAAGTTCTTGATTACAATAGTTGGGGAAAATGAGATATAAAAAATCGGCCCGGTCCGTTATGATTTTTTTCTAATTCAGGCCCGGCTTGGCTTTTTCAGATGATTTTTATCTTGGTTTAAGCGCATTTTACAGATTGACAAAATTTGAGTTAAGTCAATTAATAAGATTCAATTTTTATCACAAATTATCGTTGTTTTTGGTATACTAGCAATTTTTTGTGAGGAGCATTGAAATAGCTATGCGGTGATGTTTATAACCCCTAAGGTCAGTACTATTAAGTGAGTCTCCCCACTAATACCATAATATCCATTGAAATGATGCCGCATTTTCCGGAATATTAAGGCATGTAGGCTCTACAACCCTTGGCGAAAGTTAAAGGCCAGAGTAATTCACCTGCCAAAACAATGCCGCCCTTGCCCTATATCTATAAAAAAGACGGCTACCCGTCAGGGAATATTTATTTAAATAATATTTAAACACTAATGGAAAAAAAAAATTGAAGCAACTTTGTGCGCATGTATCATCAAAAGTATTGTAGCTAGAGTCATAATTTTTTTTTGAAGATCGTAATAAGGGCTACCTTAGACGCACAAAATATTTAAATTTTTTTCTAAATTATCAAAAAATTAAATTCAAGTTTAGACACAAATAGCTCAAAAAACGTATCTTTGTATTTTCTGAAAAATTTATATAATATGGCATTTAATAATGTTAATAAATATATGATATAAAAAGTTTGGGACCGGCATGACTTTTTACAAAATTTAAAAAAATCAATTTTTTGCCCTAATTTTGGGACATATTTATGCCCTTTGCACTATATTAAAATATGCCAATGTGCCAAATTGACAGTATCTAAAAAGCAGGACATATGGGCAATTATGTTAGACCATAATAGTTTGATTTAATTGATTACTACTAAATTTACAATGAAAAAGTGAACCTTAAAACCGAAAAAAGTGAAAATTTTGCCTGTTTTTAAAATCAACTCTCTGGTTAATCAGCCAACGTTTTTTTAATATTTAACATTCATTTTATAGATATAATATCGCTTAATAAGATATAATAGCCCCAGCTTTTTTCATTCGATTTTGACGCTTCTACAATAAAAATACCTAAATTTGCCAAAAAACAGCAAATATTTAGGTGTCAAAAAACTAACGCAGATTGTATTCGCCTGTGCAAGCTTATTTTTTATTATTTTTGCATTATAAGTTAATAATATCTAGAACCTATGTAATCAGTCATAATATGCCTGTTTAATTGTTAAAAAAATAGTATATATGTTATGTATAGAAAATCTTAAAAGAACGAGATAGGTAAATTACAAAAAAGGAGATTATGAAATCATATCATTATTTTAATTAAATTTGTAATTTGTTATATTTATAAAAACATATTCTTGTGTTAAAATACGTTAGGAACGCATTTAGTTATAAAAAACTTTAGGTCAATGCCCAAATCCATATGCCTATAGAATCAAGTAACAGTGATATTTCCTCTTTCTTTAATAGGTCAAGTGCGTCTATATTATAAAACTAAAATGTAAATGGAAATAAAATTGTTGGTTTTTAAACTTTATTAAGGTCGGTTAGATATATATTGTATGCCTTGTTCTAAATAGCCTTTCAAAAACATATTTGGCATTTGTAAAAATTAGTAAAAATGACTGAATGTCTATATTTTATTTATATTAAATGGGGTCTAATAATTAGTCTTGAAATTCATCATTGAAGCTAATTCTGCCCGTTATAATCATTTGAAGTTGTTTAACCCTAAAACTGACTTCTTTTATGTATCAAAAAACCATAATACTATGTTTCATAAAATAATTGACTACGTTTATTTTAAGTTTGTTGATAATTATAAAAAGAACATCTGTTGAATCATAATATTCTATATAGGCCAAATATATTCTGTTTTACTTTTTTTTATCAGATTAAACGTTGTTGAGGCTGTTTTATTTAAAAACTATTGAATAAAAGAAAAAAATAAATTTTTACAAATTTTTTAATTTTATTATTTTTTCTAAAATCCTCCCAAAATTTTTTGTATACAATAAATTTAACAAATTTTTAGAAATTTGCCGAGGACAAATATTAAATATTATGTACAATTTCTAATATTGTTAATCAAACTAAAAAGGACTAGTAAAAGTTAACAAATATAAGCATACAAATTTTAAGTTTTTATTTTTTAAACCTAAAATTTCAAAAAACTTGGCAAACTTGTTTTTATTTCATAAAAAGCTATGGGTACGTTGTAAAATGTTGGGGGAAATTTATGTTATATAGCGATGTTTTATGTATAAAATGCAATTTATATTTTCAAATTGGTTTGGTAACCCAGAAAGTCGGCTTTGAAGATAGGAGTAAAATACTGAAAATTACCAATTTTTTTGATCTGAAGTTCCCTTTTTCTTTCCAAAATTGACAATATGAATCAAATAAATAAAACTGTTATAGCCTAACATAATTGCCCCTATGTCTAACTTCTTATATATAATTAAATTTGGCACTTTTAAATATTTTAATATAGTGCAGGGAGCAAATTTGTCTGTAAATCAAAAAAAAAATTATTTTTTTAAATATTTTACAAAAAGTCATGTCGGTCCCAGACTTTTGAGTTAGAATATTTATAAAGAATATGTATATTTTAGCAATTTTAAGAAATTTGAAAAAATGCTTATTTAGTTATTTTAAACTGAATATTCTTCATAAAATTGTAAAATTTTAAAATAAATTTTTTAAAATAATAAACACATACAAGATAGCCCTTATTGTCTTCTTCAAAATCAAAGAAAATTTAAGTCTCTAGCTATAATACTTTTTGACTTATAACCTCCCAAAGTTGCATCAAATGTAAAAATTCACATTGCAATTTTTTTTTCTTTTGCCCCTATCTCCGTCAAAAATCACTTCCAGTCAAAAAAAATTCCAGATTATGAGATACCCTTAAATACTACCTCCATGAAAAATATCAGCCAAATTAAAAAGGCTACCCCTCCCGGACTTGTTGGATTGAGGTGGAATTGACTATATATATTATAATCTTTGAAATACAACTACCGCCCCCCCCCTCCTTCGCTTCTATTCAACTCTCGGTCTAACTAGCTTTCAAAGTTCCCTTAAAATAAAAAAGGCATTCAATTTAGGGCTTGTAGTACTTTAAAAATATTGCAGGTCATTATTTAATATATGGTTATGGCCAAATATATATATGGTCAATTCCACCTCAAATCGACAAACTTTTTCCCTTGAAGTCTCAGTTTTGGCTGAAAATTGGTAAATTGGTAGGGTCCTTGGGTGCTGATAACCTAATTTTTTTTGACCGGAAGTGATTTTGACCGAGATATGAGCAAAAATATTTTTCATTTTTTTGCAAAAAAAAAATTGAAGCAACTTTGTGCGCATGTATCATCAAAAGTATTGTAGCTAGAGTCATAATTTTTTTTTCATTTTGAAGATCGTAAAAAAATTTATAAAATATGGCCCTTAATAATGTTAATAAATATGTGATTTTAAAAGTTTGGGACCGGCATGACTTTTTAAAAAATTTTAAAAAAGCAATTTTTTGCCCTAATTTTGGGACATAATTATGCCCTTTACACTATATTAGAATATGCCAATGTGCCAAATTTGAATGTATTCAAAAAGCATGGGCAATTATGTTAGGCCATAATAGTTTGATTTAATTGATTACTACTATTATTAAATTTACAATGAAAAAGTGAACCTTAAAACCGAAAAAAGTGAAAATTTTGCCTATTTTCAAAATCGACTTTCTGGTTAACCAGCCAACCTTTTTTTAATATTTAACATTTATTTTATAGATAAAATATCGCTTAATAACATATAATAGCCCCCCCCCCCCCCCCAGCTTTTTTCATTCGATTTTTACGCTTCTACAATAAAAATACCTAAATTTGCCAAAAAACAGCAAATTTTCAGGTGTCAAAAAACTATCGCAGATTGTATTCGTCTGTGCAAGCTTATTTTTTTATTATTTTTGCATAATTAACTAATAATATTTAGAACCTATATAATCAATCATAATTTGCCTGTTTAAGTGTTAAAAAAATAGCATATATCTTATGTATAGAAAATCTTATAAGAACGAGATAGGTAAATTACAAAAAAAGAAGATTATGTAATCATTCCATTATTTTAATTAAATTTGTAATTTGTTATAATTATTAAAACATATTCTTGTGTTAAAATTCTTTAGGAACGCATTTAGATATTAAAAACTTTAGGTCAATGCCCAAATTCATATGCCCATAGAATCAAGTAACATAGATATTTCCTCTTTCTTTAATAGATTTATTGCGTATATATTATAAAACTAAAATGTTGGAACTTAAATTGTTGGTTTTAAACTTTATTAAGGTCAGTTAGATATATATGGTATGCCTTGCTCCAAATAGCCTCAAAAACATATTTGGCATTTGTAAAAATTAGTAAAAAAGACTGAATGTCTATATTTTATTTATATTAAATTGGGTCTAATATTTAGTCTTAAAATTCATCATTGAAGCTAATTCTGCCCGTAATAATCATTTGAGGTTGTTTATCCCTAAAATTGACTTCTTTTATGTAATTATAATATCAAAAAACCATATCACTATGTTTCATAAAATAATTGACTTTTTACGTTTATTTTAAGTTTGTTGATAATCATAAAAAAAGAAAATCTATTGAATCATAATATTCTAAATAGGCCAAATATAATCTATTTTACTTATTTTTGTCAGATTTAACGTTGTTGAGGCTGTTTTATTTAAAAACTATTAAATAAAAATAAAAAAAATTTTACAAATTTTTTAACCTTATTATTTTTTCTAAAATCCTCTCAAATTTTTTTTTATACAATTAATTTAACAAATTTTTTGAATTTTGCCGAGGATAAATATTGAGAATTATGTACATATTCTAATATTGTTCATCAAACTAAAAAGGACTAGTAAAAGTTAACATATATAAGCATAAAAATTTTAAGTTTTTATTTTTCACACCTTAAAATTTCAAAAAACCTGGCAAACTTTGGTTTTTATTTCATAAAAAGCTATGGGTACGGTAAAAAATGTTGGGGGAAATTTATGTTATATAGTGATGTTTTATGTATAAAATGTAATTTTAAATTTTTAAATTGGTTTGGTAGTGACCCAGAAAGTCGGCTTTGAAGATAGGAGTAAAACACTGAAAATTAACAATTTTTTTGATCTGAAGTTCCCTTTTTCTTTCCAAAATTGACAATAGTATGGTCAAATAAATAAAACTGTTATAGCCTAACATAATTGCCCCTATGTCTAACTTCTTATATATAATTAAATTTAGCACTTTTAAATATTTTAATATAGTGCAGGGAGCAAATTTTTGTCTTAAAATCAAAAAAATAATTATTTTTTTTAATTCTTTAAAAAAAGTCATGTCGGTCCCAGACTTTTGAGTTCGAGTATTTATAAAGAATATTAAAAAGTATATTTTAGCAATTTTTCAAGAAATTTAAAAAAATGTTTTTTAAGTTATTTTAAACTGAATACTCTTCATAAAATTTTAAAAATTTCAAAATAAAATTTTAAGATAATAAACACATGCAAGATAGCCCTTATTGTCCTCTTCAAAATAAAAAAAAAATTAGGTCTCTAACTATAATACTTTTTGACTTATAACCTCCCAAAGTTGCATCAAATGTAAAAATTCACCTTGCAATTTTTTTTTCTTTTGCCCCTATCTCCGTCAAAAATCACTTCCGGTCAAAAAAAATTCCAGATTATGAGATACCCTTAGATACTACCTTCATGCAAAATTTTAGTCATATCAAAAGGGGTACCCCTCTCGGACTTGTTGGATTGAGGTGGAATTGACCATATATAAAAGACTTATTTTCCACCCCCGGGGCGACTCTCAAAATCTCTAGACTTTATACATCTTTCTTTAGGGTTAATTATATTGCCAACCCTATCTCTTTTTTGTTTGCAGTCGTTAGCGGATTCCGATCAATGCGTCAAAGTCTACTGAAAAATGCACAAGAAGCATAAACATAATTAACCCTTGCAGGAAAAGGTCAGAAGGTGTTTTTTGCTTTTTACCATTTAAGGATTTTTTAAGCAAAAAGGAGTTAAATATCTTTTATGATTAAAGAAATATTGGAGCTTGCCATATTTTCTTAATGTTTATAGTGATTTAGGCTTCCTTGGCCAAGCCTAAAAAATTTGGCAGCAGAAGGGGGGGGGGTGTTTATTTGTTAGCAAAATAGTGGATAATTATCTGCATCATTACAGAAACCCGACAGTATGTCAATAGGCTCAATATAATTTCTTCGAAATATTTATTTTTCGAATTAAGTCCCATAATCACATAATTATGAGAACGAGATTTTCGATATCTATGCAATGTTAGGCACCCCAAAACTGTATAGGAAATTTATTCGGCTATTACAGGCTAGCTACCTGGAAAATTTGATAATTAAAATTTTATAAATTTAGAACATTATTATAAATCATCCTAACATGCATGTAATCATGGTTATTTAAGAGGGGAGGGCTATAACAAAAATACCGACTCGTTTTCTATAACAATTAACTTAAATTTAGAGTTTAGCTAAGCCCAATTTAATTTTTGCAATTACAAATATAGTTAATTTGTCATCAAAGTTACGGCGATTTGCCAGTTTATGAAACCTTTTAAGACATATGAAATGAGTTTTTTGACCTCATTTTTAGAAATAAGTGCTAAAAACGTACTTCTACTTTTATTATCCTAACTAACGATGTTAACGTTTAAATAAAAATATTGTTTGAAATAAACTGTTTAGCTGTTTTAAATATAAAAATAATTTTTTTTCAATAAACTCAACGATGCGCGATAGATTTTATAATCATTTAAAATGTTAATAATGGTTTTTAGATAATTATGATATAAAGGCATGTTCAAAATTTTTTGATTTTGTCTAATTA
Organism: Acutogordius australiensis; assembly: GCA_030555515.1. Taxonomy (NCBI): domain Eukaryota; kingdom Metazoa; phylum Nematomorpha; class Gordioida; order Gordea; family Gordiidae; genus Acutogordius; species Acutogordius australiensis. The sequence continues at coordinate 23,953,441 of CM060242.1, forward strand.
CATAAAAAATTATTAAGTTAGTGGAATTATATTTTACTTCTGTTAACTCAAGTTAATAATTCATTAATAATAGTTCTGTTGGATATCCTTTAGTTTATTATAAAGGGCGTTTCGCTGACTTTGACCATTTCATCTTTCATTGAATTAGGAAAACCTAACTTTATCTTTTTTGAAAATGGCCTAAAAATTTATTGGCTTTTGTGTAAAATAACAAAATTGTGGCAATTGATTACATAAAAAATTATACCTATCAACTAAAATTGTTTGCAAATTGAAACCACGTCCAAAGGGACTTTTATTTTATAAAAATGTTCAAAAATGTTATAATTTAATTTTTTTTAATTTAAAAATTTTCTGTGCCTATAATTAAATTTGGCAACTTAAAAAAATGCGTTTGTTACAAATTAAATCTTTGAAAATTTCAAACAAAAAATGTTATTTTGAACGTAGCCAAATTTTAAACCAACAAAACCTACCAGACAGTCAACCTTATGGAAATGACCAGATCTCTAATTAATTTTGTCATTTTTGTGAAACGCGCATTAATAAAAATTTGTCCTCCCCCAATAAAACTGAGGGAAATATCTCACATTAAAATGAGAACGTTACCAAAGACTCCAAAAGCCATTCCACTCATGGCGCGTGCCATATAAATGCTCCTTTGTTTATCATTCGGAAACTTTTCGGCTAGCAGGGCCAAGCCCGATATATTAAGGCATGCCGAGGAAACGCCATGTATCGCCCTAGCCATCAATAACGAGTTGTAACTTTTCCCGAAGGCGAAAACTATAAGTTAATTAAAATATTATTATTGATTTGTATGTCCTCACTAAATACTCTCTTTATGTATTTTTATTTATGATAAGCAAATTTTTTTTGTAGCATTTTTTAAGAGGCTCTTAAAATTTCTGGGAAAGGGGGGGGGGGGCCATCACAGCAAAGCGGTATTATTATACGAACCGGGTCAATAGTTTTTTATAATTTCATTTTGTTTTACTATAGAGAGAATATATAAGTTTTACACCCAAACGAATATAAAGGTCTGGGACCTGACCCGCATGCGCCATATAATTTTTCGCCCTGGTTTTACTATTCCGCAAGCCGGAGGTGTATTAAGTTGATTGTTTATTACGGTAAATCGCTTACTGATTGCTGAAATGAAAAGAATAACGTATCCTGTGCATAATGGTATACCATAACCAACTCTATATAATAAAATGAATAAAATTAATGATAAGATTAAAACTTCTAAGATTTGATATTTATTTGTTGTCAAATATAAGGGTTTTGCTTTCCCCGTTTCCTTAACTTCAATAAAATTTTGCCAAAATTACTTTAAAATAATTTCCATGGGCCATTGTTGATTATAGTAGGCTTAGAAGATTTTAGGCCTTATTAACTGTGTGCTGCTTACATAATCTAGATATATATTAATTCCTAAATTTGCTGGCAAATACAATATTTGCATTACTTGTCAATCATTTCTGCAACACATGGGTTGACAAATAGTTGGATTAAAGCCTTAGACGCAAACAGCATTCCGACTCTACGATTTTCACTTATGATGTCCTCTGGCAAAGGAGGTTCCTCGGTGTCTACGTAGTTTGACTCGAAAACATTGTATCTGCATGAGTACAAAATATTCAAATAAGAGAAATAAAAAGACATTAGATTACGAGTTATTGAAAGTTAAACTTTTTGGTGGTCGTTCCAATCATCTTTGACCTTGTAGAAGAGGGCATCAAAAGGGGGCTAGATGCGGTCGTGAGTTTAGTTGGTTTAATTTTGACCAACCTGGTATAATAGTGCAAAGTTGAGTATGAAGGATTAGTTGATGACGGAGAGATCGCTGTGGGTATTGTAGTTGCAAAAGTTTTGGTAGACACTTTAGCCGGTATGACATACTCAATATAATATTCTTCGTAGTTTCCTCCCTTATCATTTAGAATAGGCAACGAATTGGTCGTAGCCAAGCTCGGTTGCTCAAATTTGATTTCCTTTCCTAGCAGCATAAAAATAAGGTTAATTAAGCCTAGATTATTTTAGTCGACCTAACAATATTTTTAAGTTAATTAATGAAACCCCAACGAAGCAACTTAACAAATTTTTTTTTGATATTTATTTCTATAAATAATGCATTAAGTGTATGTGACAGCGCCCAAACACTATATTCCGACGGCGGAAAATTGTATGGACTTTACCTGTCTGAAGCATTGGACATTTAGTCAACGTCCAACACACTTTACTATCGGCGGAATTGTCTGGTCTTGACTTCAACGTCCAAAGAATATATTCCGCTAGCAGAATATTGTTTAGACTAAAGCACCCACAGCGCATATATCGCAGGCGGAATATTGTTTGGACTTCTCAGTGTCCAAAAGTTATATTCCGTCGGCAATTTTAATCACTTAAAGGAGCAAATATTTAGTTACGGTTTAGTTTTTTCTTATCATACATTATTAAAAATAAAGATCAAAATCGGAACCCAAAAGTCCACCACCCGCCCGAAAGACAAGCCTAGAATAATGGTGGAGGAGGATTTTCATGAAACCACAGTTTAGGCTCAAATTAGGAAAAATTTTATGACCCGGCCTATTTTTTTATCACAGTTGCCTTATTGATTAATTTATAAGGATTAAATAGACAAATTTTTTATCACATTGCAAATTCAAATAATTACCCACATTGCATTTGATTGATAAATATTTTAAAGTAAACATATAAACCTTGAAATGTAAAAGTTCCGCGACCCTTATGGAAATACTGGCCAAAGATAAAAAATATTTTAAGCCCGGCTTACCCGAATGTTCTGGCGGGCCTGGCCTAAGTTAAATTATGTGCCAAGCGGTGAATCGGCCCGATTTAAATTCCATATATTACTCATATAGTTTATAATAAATTTCAATCATATTCTAAATCACACAGGCCGGCGAATTTCATCAGAAAATAAGTTTATAAAAATATAAATGAATACATTCCCTTGATGGCCTTATCTCATGTATATATTTTTGTTTTTATAGTTTCATTTGCCTTCGGCTATTTAAATCCGTCCATAACAATAAATGGCCTTTTTTGACTAAATTGACGTATTTTGCGACCTTAAAAATACCCTAAAATTTTTTTTTTAATATAAAAATCCCTTGTATAATTTTATCTCAAATAATGAAAAAAATAAAATTTCTAAGTATATCAAGCTCTTACATCAAAATTTAAGTTATACAATACATTTGGCACCCCAATCTAGATACAACCCAATTTATTATCGGTTTAATTAAACAGTTTAACTATTTTAAAAAATAATAATTTTTTTAATATTTTTTTGTTTTTGTTATCGTTTCTTTTTTATTTTTTTGACATTTTTCTAAAATTTATGATTATAGCTGACCTAATAAATTTGATCTAAAAAACGGTCTACGAACTTAAATCCCTAAGATGGCAGGTTTGATTTCTGTAGTTAGCTCATAACTCTCAAAAATTTGTTGGCCTGAGTTATATAAACCCCATAGAGCCCTAGAAAAAAAGTGGGGCTTTTTAAAAAGGGTCATTTTTTATGAATCGCCTTAAATCCCCTTTAAGGGCTGGCTTTTTCCCCCAGCCTGATGCTAATAGCAGGCCTGTTGGAAAAAAAGAGCAGCTCTTAAAAAAAATTTTAGGCTTGTTTATTAGAAAAAGCTTACAATCAAAGGGCCAAAAATAACGATGGGCCTTAAACCTTATCTAACAAATAAGGGGCTTTTTATCTATAGGGCTTTGTGGGCTTTAAACTTGTTTTCTTGTTTTTGAAATTTAAGAAAAAATAAAGGATTTTAACATTAAAATATCTATGAATTTAAAATCTCCTTAAGTTTTGTATCTTTTATTAATTCATTTTCCTTAAATTTCATAAAATTTTTAAAAATAAAAAATATGAGTTTTGCCGAATAATAAACTTGTTCCCAGCTTTGTTTTAAAGATAAATAAAGCTTTTTCCGACTTTTGCTTTAGTAAGAATTTTTTTTATCTAGGGCGCATTTTTCCCTCTTATACTAAGGGCATTTTCCCTTTTTTTACTCCGAGAAAAAAAGCCCATTTTTCTTCATGGGGCCACACTTACCCCAGCTCTGGCTAATAGGATTGACGAATTTTTGTAAAAGTGTGTCTTATGTCAAGAAAAAAAAATCAAAACTTTCAAAAAGTTAATTCTGAATGAACTCTGAACGCGCTTTAATGCCCTCTCTGCTCTAAATAATTTTTTATTTATACAAAACTCTATTTTAATTATTTGGAAAAAATGGTCAAAGATAATTTTTGCTGAAGAAGTTGATAGGGATGGACGAAAAAACGTGGGTTGGCCTTTTTTGCTATCATACATCGCTAACAGGCAAGCCTTGTTCAAAAAATAATATCACTAAAAATTAACTGGCACTCCTTCGTCGCTTGGTTCTAGGGTAGGTTGAGATGATTAATTCGGAAAACTTTGTCGTGTAAGTGGAGTCAGATTCTTGGCTTCCAATATGAATTGAACCAGCTATCGTGTGCCTATCAATGTAATCCCGTTTTCCGTGTTCATATTTAAACAGAATGGGCGGTATAATGGGAACTATATTAGAAAATTATTAAAATTTCTATGGTATTTAAATTAGTTCATTAATAACATGAATATAGTATGCCTAGAGTTATGATTTACATTTATGCAAGATTATCATATGCTATATAATTTACAAAAGTGTTATATAGCGTCTTAGTATGGTCAGGGATAACCTTGAACGCATGTAAACTTTGTTGTTATTAAACTCAAGTAGCAGGCGTTGAGCCTGGTTAGTAGTTGGATGGGTGATCTAATCCCAAAGCTGTCCATTTGTCTGGGAACCCTAAATACCTAGGTCGCCGAGGAGTGTTAAATCTCATTTAATTATACAGGGCCTGCTGTAGAGTTAATAGAGGCATTGCCCTGTGGTCTTGATTCCCGACGCATTCGTGCGTAACTGACTGGAACAGGCCGCTTTCCAACCGGCTAGATGCGCAGCTTTTCTGACGCTTACTAACCTTTGCGAGCTTTGCCCGTATCAACTCAGTTTATTTCCTAGTCTACCACGTCAGTATTTAATAAAGTGAACTCAGCCCCACTGAGTTTCTCAACTCTAGTGAATTACCAAGTGTAGAGTGAGCTTACTTTTTTTTCGAAGATGGAAAAATTAACTGAATTGATTTTTAGGAGTCATAAATTTTAATTTTTGGATAACGATGTTTGATTGTTATAATACTAAATTTTCAAATTTTCTGTCGGCAAATTTTAAAAAACAGTCGGAGTAAGGATACTCCAGGCAAATTTTCAACTTAGTTTGATTGGTCAAGCAATATTTTGTTTTGATATTAGACTATAAAATTTCAATTCCATAAGTTTTTAATTAACCAAGCTCATTGTTATTTTTTAGTTTTTCATAATCAGATTATTCTGCCGTGCTCATTCAATCAGATAAGGTAAGAATGACTTGCTGTGAAACACGCACTATGTACATCAGAATTTCAAAATAATTTGATCCTCTTGTTCAATGTTTCAGAATTTAAACATAGTGACATATTTAAAATTTTTCCAAGCAGCTTGGTTTGAGGTAAATTTAGATTACTCTAGCGGTCACTCATGATAAATATATTTAGATTCACTGCTGCCTAGCATGAGTTGCATAAATACCGAATTTGCAGCACCTCAAGTTAGATCTAAATAAAGAGAACAAAACAATTTTTTATTGGTGCTTAACTAAAATATATATAAACAAAACAATGAACTGAATACATACCTACGACAGTGAGTAGCATGTTATCCAACATCATTGTAAGGAATACCAGCAAAACGATCAACTTAGTTTGGGAATCAACTACTTCGTCCTCTTCTTCCTTCGGAATCAAACTCGTGCGAACTAAAAAGGCGTGCACCGATTGCTGCCACCTTTGAATACGGTCACTGATTTGGGACATAAATGACATCGTGAAATTAGTTTGCTTATGTAGAGCGAATTATGTAGATGATTTAAGATTGGCGGTTTGAATTGAAATTGGGTGAATCAGTTGCAATTTTAGGCACAAATATCTAAACTCAATTTATATTAAACAAACCTCGCATTGATATGTCAATGCCATACTGCATTTTTGTAAGTATTTTAAATAACAAAAAACAATCGGATATATTTATAAAATCATTGACGCGAATTTTTTTTTTGTTAAAAGTAGTAATTTAAAATTCATTTTGATCTATCTAACCAGATAAGTGCTATCAGTTATTAACCATACTTAGTAATCGTTTTTTAGACTTGAAGCTTCTCTAAATTTTTGGGAAACCATCCTTATAGCAAAGTTTACACCTAACTGGGTTGCAAAATTTACGATATTTTTGCTTAATACAGCCCGCGACAATAGATCATGTCGGCGATAAAGCTATATTTGTCATTATCTGATTCTAATATCACCCTCTCTCCCCGACAAAAGCATTTGTATATGGTACTATATATAAAGAACTGTCGAATTTAAATAGAACTTGAAAGAATTTTTTTAATCCGAAAAGCTTGGCTGCACTCACAATGCTATTGTCTAGAGTTAGCCTCCAGTTGTTAGATTTTGGCCGCCAAGTAAAGTCTAAAGATTTAGAATTTATAATTTAATAAAAGAAGATTTTCATTCTAATCTAAAAAATTTCGTTAAATTATAATTCAAACTTTTTTCTCGGTGATATTCATAATAATATAAAGTATATCAAAAAAATATTTAATGAGTTCACATCACAACCTTTTATGCTCAAGCTCTCATCCATTTTATCCCAAATGCGCATCATAATGTCAATCCTTGCTAGATACAATTAAAATATAGAGATAAAGTCACAACTTGGATTCAAAGCAGTAGCCATACACTAATTATTTATTTGTTGTTATTAAGCGTTGTATTACATAGGTCAACAAATATCAATGGCACAATCGTGAATTTTATGAAAACATAAAAGAATTTATCCCCATGATGGCCTTATGTCATATATATATTTCGTTTTTCTTATTTTCTTTCGACCTTAGCTCCTTACATTTACATATCGAAAAAATGGCCTTTTTTGACCAAATTGACAGATCGAGAATACCCTAAAAAAAAAATTTAAGATTCTTTTTTTTATATAAATATATCTTGTAACTTATATTAATCATTTCAAATAATAAGAAATAAAAGTTTTTAGCAGGGATTGGAACCGCCGCGAAAATTCAAAGTGGTTCCGGTTCCTTTCGAGTGGAACGCGGTTCCGGTTCCGGTTCCGGTTCCAAAAATAATATCGGTTCCGGTTCCAAAATCTTCGCAAAAATAATTTTTTGCCCCCTTAAGATTCTTTTTCCCTTTAAATAAAATGCTACAAACGCTCTATATGTGTATACATTTATTGAAAATTTAACAAATTTTATTGTATATAAATTTATAAATTGTTCAATTTTAATAGCAATATTGATTGTAACAGATCCGTGTTTATTCTGGATCTTATTTCGGACAACATATATTTCAAGGTTGAAAATGATCTTTCGACATTAACCTAAACATTATAATTAAATGAATAACTTGTGTTGCTGGTACACTCATTATGACCTTAGCAACTAGGTGCAATTGTGGGAATTGCCCAGAAGACTTATCCCAAAATTTCAGGATATTGTCAATATTGGAGTCAAATGGTAACTCCTCAAATTTTTTTATTTCTGAATCAATAGATTCGCTGAGAACTGGATTATTTTGACCTATTGATTGCTTTTTTAAAAATGAGACGAATTCGTCATCTTCAGTAATTTCTTCCAGTTCAATTTCACCAACCTGACATCTTTCTTTCATTGATAGAAGTTTATTATGAAGTATCTTTATATAAAGTTTTGCTTGTTCTGTCTCCTCGATAGTCAGTAGACCTTTATATCGAGGGTCTAGAAATATAGCTCCATATAAAACAGGTGATAACAAATACGTTTGTTCCCGTTTTGCCATGTAACTAATTATTGTTTTGCTAGAGTCCAACTTATTTAAAAAAGTTAGCCTTTTTCAAACACCATAAAAGTCGGATAAAGTCAATTGACTGTTTTGAAGTTTTAAAGAGGCTAAGTTACAAACTTCAAGTGTTTTTATTAGGTCTCTAACAATATCCCAATCCTGCTGAGAGACCTTGTTAAAAGCTGGTAAACCAGGACATTTTGTTTTTATGTTAACTAAAATATATATAAAATTCTATACTTAGCCTGTGTATCATCATGTAAGCTGATGACCATCTAGTAGGCACACCAATAATAGCCAGACGAATATTAAAAACTTTAAATTTTTAACATAATAGGAATTTCTTAATTCCTTTACTATTTCTCTAACATTATTAATGTCTTTATCTATAAGATAATCTTTGATGGCCAACTGCAGTGTTAGTGCTGCACATCTTACATGATAAATCTAAAATTAAGTTAAAATCTAAACCTTTCCAAAAGAAACAACATCTCTATAAATTAGGGCATCTGATAAATCTTCATCAAATGTATAGTTTTCTGATTGATCCTCATCAGAATCATCTAATAATGTTAAATCTGCAGAAAGAAGTTCTACAGTTTTTTTCATGTTTGTTGCATTGTCAGATGTAATTGTATATACATCTGACAATTGAAGTTTATAACTATCCAAAGTATTTTGAATAATGTTTTTTATACTCAATCTGTTGACTCATCATGTTCAAACATGCCTAAGTGGATAATTTGGATGCTTTCTCTATTGTAGATTTGGGTATTTATACCTAAATTATAGTAAAAAAATATTACCTAAGATTGTTCTTCCTAACCTTTTTACAGTGTCAATTTTTAAGACCAATGGGAGGTTCTGAAGTTTAAACGTGATTTCTTTTTTCAAATTTGAGGCTTTTAAAATTATTAAATCTCTGAGATTGCTTTTATTTGAATATTAAGCCCTTTTAAAATTGGATTAATTATTTGTTGAAATCCTGAATCCTCAATACTTGAAAGAGGTCTTCCATTTGAGGTAGTAAGGGTCACTAATCCATCTTCCAATTCTTTTATTGAGATATCTATCTTTAAAATTTTTTTTCAAAATAATTCATTATTTCAATAGATTTAATAGAATCCCTAAAATAAAAATTTTTAAACCGAAATATTTACTTATCCTGGGCTTCCTTCATTCTTTTTTTTAACTCTTCTAACTTTTCAGGGTGGACAAATCTTAAATGTTTTACTAAATTTGTGTTATGATTTCCTTTAATGATAACATCGCATTATCTACAATGGGAATCTTTATTTTGGGCATGAAAATAGTGCTGTAGGGCATTTTTAAGCTTCATGTTAACGAGGAGATAAAAATTAAAAAATAGTTAAAGTTCAATTGGAACCGCAGTCAAAAATCAAAACGGTTCCGGTTCCGGTTCCTAATTTTTTTTCGCGGTTCCGGTTCTTTCGGTTCCGGAACCGGTTCCGGTTCCAATCCCTGGTTTTTAGTATATCAAGCTCTTACATCAGTATTTAGATAATACAAAATATTTCGCGTCCAAACTTAAATACGATACGATAATCGGTTTTTAATATAAGGTCATAATGGGGTACCTGAGTACTCGAAATTCACATTTAAAATTAAAAATTATATTAATTTAATAAAAATAAAATTAACGTTGAATTCAAAACATAAGACTCAAATAGTCTTAGTTTAAACATTTTGTTCGGTTGTTTATAATGTTTTAAAGGTGGGGGTACTCATGTACCCACCCCACTTACTCAATCGCCTGTTAATAAAGGTTAAAAAAGAAAAAACAAAACTAAAAATATGTTTTCTTACTTTATTAACTATTTATTTGAATTTTAACAATGAGTTTATTCATAGAGTATTTTTACATTTAGAAGCGAACATTAGGAAATTTTTTTTTAAATACAATTACGAATTTTTTTAACCGGGTGCCTTAAGCCTGTTCAGGCCGGGCCTAAAAAAGAACATGCCAGAGAAGTTAAAAACTTTTGAATTGTCAAACTAAATATTACATATTTTTCTTTTTGATCCACCATATTTGTAAGTTTTACATTATATCTCTTATTTATTAACCTACTGTTATAGAGCCACATTTTAATGTAACCGATTCGGTAGAATTTGACTTGGTCAGGCAGTTAATAGTAAATTCAATAATAATTTACATGTTATTTGAGTTAAATAGTGCTTAAACTATGTAGTCAGTGATATTTAAATTACAAAATTTAAAGATGGCCTAAATCAAAGGAATAGGTTAGCCAGGTCTCCACATGCCTTAAGGCAAGTTAATATTCTAATATTAACTGTCATTCCGAGCGGTATTTAAATTAAATAAAACTTTATGCAGAACGACCGGCCCTTTTTTCGCAGCAAAAAATCACCCAGCTATATGATTTGGCAAATATGTGGATAGAATAAATATTTTTCAAAGTCTTTAAAACAATTTATATGTTAATGTACACAGTTCCTTATAAGTTAATTAAAAACTCTTTGTTTATATAAATGTTACAGAAAATTACTTAACTGGGCAAAAATAATTTTGAGCACATCTATAAATCTGCTCCTAAATATCCATTGCTAATTACAGTACCGGTCATGCGCAAATTTGAGAAAAAGGCTTAAAACTTCATAAATTTTAAGTTTCTACCCCCTAAATTTATAAGCTCAATTCTCTCTCACATAGAACAAATGCTAGGAACTGGAAATGGTCATAAATGAAACAGTACAATTAAAGTTTGGCAAACCACTTGCAGTATCGCAATGACATCAATTAACCAAAGTCTTTCACATAATCTAAAAACAAAATAAAAAGTTGAAGTATTAATTCCTTTTTATAACGCACCGCGATCTCCAAAATGCTCTTAGTTAAGGGTTTATAAACTTGTGTCGTCTCCTTCTAGAAATCCAAAAAAAAACTTAAATCTTTACAATTATCGATAAAAAGTAGGTGAATTTATACTACGGGTTAGCGAGATTGACAGACCCTTATAAAAAACAAGAATTAAAAAAAAAATTTGCAAACTCCGTAATGTCATTTATTTCCATCACACACTTTTTATGTGCTAAATTCCGTCAATTTTTTAGCACAAAAACATACTACTCACTTTCATCTGATAATTAAAATTTTTTGGCAATTACATCCTCTATAAAGTGAAACAGGCCGTGTTAAACGCGATTAATTAAAGATTGTGGAGTTGAGATAATGATGATTCCCTAGCTGTAAATGCTTTAATTGTGCGCGCTATATTTTCAGCGACTTGTTTTATGGTCCCTAACCTTAATGTTGTATTAGATGATTCCGATAAAAAAAGGATTTGAAATAATCGCAATTATATGGAGCTGTTGTTATGTTGGCCCCAAATTATAAATATAAAATGGATAATTTGAACATAGATTTTGTCACATCATTAAACACAATTTGGCGAAAGCATTAAGATGCCTGGCGAGATAGCAATTACAGTAGTTTAATAATCATAGATGGGAAGGTTCGTTGTAATTCAAAAGCGCGCGTCCGCCTTAAATAGAACATTTTCTTTCATAAGCCCGCAGCAAAGTTTCCTCGTAATTCTCATAGCGGCGCGAAAATCGCTTAGGATCATATAATGCGCCCAAATTTCATTTAAAGGCGCACAAAAGATACGAGGATGCCTTTAAGGGCGGAAAGTTCTAAATTTGCCTCGGAGCACAAAAAATATCTTAAACGCACACAAAAAATTTAAAGGTTCCAAAACATTGAGGTTAAGCACAAAAAATTTTTGTCTGATAGACGCCAAAAAAAATGTGAATGCCATTCAAGGAATATGAAGGCAATTTATATTGGAAAGATTTTAAAAAACTGCATAAAACGTTTCGGAACCGGGCATATTGTTACTAAGGATCTGAAGGTGGCAAAAAATTAAAGTTTTAGGACTGAAGATATCCCAAAGCGCTACGTTATATAAGGACGGGAGCGGAGTAGAAGCAGAGAGCCGTAGCCAAGATTTTAGGAAAAAGGGGGCAGCCATAAAAAAAATTTTGCCAAAATTTATTTATTATTCAACAATTACTTTAATCTAATATGGTAGCTCGTGAATTAATGAGGCATTCCAATCATTGATAAATAAAACTGCAAAAAAAATTTTATACACATACTGCATTTTAACACCTAATGAAAAGTTATATATTTCAAATAATAATTTGAAATTTGTACAGAATACATAGATAAAAACGTTAAAATAACCGAATTTTAATTGAAGGCTATTAGAAATTATATTCAAATTAAATATTCGTAAACTAGTTTATATTTTAAATTTGTTATTAACAGGCAGTGGGCAAATTTTTAACGAATATTTAAGGAAGGAGATATATACACAATTTAAATTACACAGGTCGTGCAAGTCAATAAGTGATAACTCAAATATGACACTTTAAGGAAATAATCCACTTGATAACCTTCTCTCATACATTTTTTACGTTATCCAAAATTTGATTGGAACTTGGCTATTTTGTTAGATATCGTAACAATGGCCAAAATTGGCCAAATTGACTAATTTTACGACCTTAATACCGGAAAAAAACTTCTATATTGTATTAATGTAACTTCTATTTTTAACTCAAATAAGGAGAGAAAATTTTTAAGTATATTAAGCTCTTACAATAGTTTATACGTTATATTTGGTACCCCACCCTAAATAGGACATAATTATTTATATTAAGTTTAAATTTAACAGTTTAGCTGTTATATGTTTATGTATATTAATTTTTTTCAATAATATCTTTTTTTGGGATTATTTTTTTAATTCCAATAATTTGAATGTTATAGCTGGCTCAAAATGTTTAATTAAAAAAACAGTAAGCGGATTTAAAGATCCGGCAGGTCTGGTGTTTAAAGTTAACTCAAAAGTCTCAAAAATTTATTGGCTGTGTTATCGAAGCTGGAATAAGCCTCGAAGTGTGCTCCGGCTAATTTAAAACGTTAATTAAAATTGAGAATAAACAATATAATTTTTTTGACTTGCTAGAAACGTGGAAAACTATTAGCTTAAATATCATCCTCCGAGAGTCATCTAAATCATCGTGAAGTTCTTTTAATTAGATCTTTCATGATTACATTAGAATGAATGTTTAATAAACACAAATCCAAACGATCATTAGCCATTCGATAGAAAAATAAGAATTCACATGTTTTATTGTAATTGATTAGGCTCAGCCGTGCAAGTAGTTATTGGAAGGGCCAAAATTAATATTAGGATATGACTTATCAATAAACTTGCATGGCATAGCTCATTAATAAATAGTTTTTCTTAATTTGTTTTCTTTGTGCAATCTTTCCCCATATTGTCGGCTCAGAGCTCAGTGGCAAACATCCATCTCTTAAACTCAGGTTTCTGGGCAAGTATATATTTTAATAGTACACATCTGCAATCATTTTGAAGCTGCTGATTGGCCTACTAAGGCAGTAGCCCCTTATTGCTATGCCTAAAGTCAAGGCCCAGGCTAAAGCCGGCGTTAGCAATTCTCAATCCGCCGGCAATAAAATTTTTATTTGCTCGGGTTAAAATTTGAAGCTTTAAACGGGTGTGGCGCCCCTATATGGGAAAAGGTATGGGGGAAACATCATATCCAATGAATTTTGTCTTAGATTTCAAATTCGCTTTAAATGTAGTCTACCCCGTAAATTTTTTTAATTCTCAATGTCTATTTCTAAACTTTTACATTTAAGTTATACGAGTGGATTGTAGGTCAACAATTTGTTTTATTTTGGTCACTAGCGGGTTTGTTATTGAAAGCAAATAAATTTTATTATGGATTTAAATATTTAGGATTATAACCTATAATATAACCTAAAATAACGAAATTAAAACTTTATTAATTCATAAACTCGTTAAAAAACATAATGTTATGTAGAATTAAAAATAAATAAAAAATGAATTAAAAATTTTTGTAAACAAGTTTACCTTCTTCAGTTTAAAAATATAAAATAATAATTACATATGTATTTCATATAAACATAAAAATGTACAATATTAAAATTCTCTTTAAAATAACACTTTTGCATGAAACATTAAAACAAGTTTACATTATCATTTTATTTTGGCTTACTTTAATTTTTTTAATTTTTGATTTAAGAGAGAAAATTGTTGACAAGTTGTGTTGCCTTGTTTAGACATTGGATAGTTTAAAAAATAGAATTAAATGGTAAAAAAAATTCATGTTGGGTGAATATAAGAACAAAATATGTATAACATTTGGAACTTTTACTTGATGGGTTAATAGTTGGTGGATCAAATAGGAAAAAGCATTAGGAATTATTACTGATTACCAGCGAGTGCTACAGTGGGGTCTATACTAAAGTTAAAATCGGACCATGATATTCTGACCCGGCCCGCTCGAATATTTTTTAATGTAGGCCTGGCCCGCTCAAATTTGGTCTTTATTTTTAGCCCGGCCCAAATTTAATTTGGCCCCTAAAATTATCATATTCAGTGTGTGAAATACCATGCGTGATGAAAAATTTATAATTTCTAGTCAACTAACTTAACAATAATTAAAAAAAAATAAGTCAAAATGAAGTATATAAAAATTGGCCCGGCCCGTAATTCTATTTTCTTAATCAAGCCCGGCCCAAATCGTTTTAAATTTCGTTTCCTTCCGCTCGTATTTCAGCCCGGCCCTGTCCAATTTTTGTACGGGCCGGCGTGCGGGTCAGCCATAACATACTAGGCCGGACCGATATTTAGAACTGGCCGGGCCTGAATTTGAAAAAAGGAAGGGCCGGGCGGGCCGAAGTTTTCTCATATTGCCCCATTTTTTTAACATTCACAGAGGACAAAAATCAATCAGTCAAAAAAGAGCATTATGACACTGCGGGGTGGGGGGGGGGGGATAATCTCCATAATGATCTTATCTCATACATCTTCCGTTTTCTAAGTTTCCTCAGACTATGATATTTTCTATATATCGAAAAAATGAGTTTGATCAATAACAGATTTGCCACCTAGATAATACCCTAAAGAGAAAAATAAGAATTTTTTATATTTAAACCACTTTTAACTGAAATTAAATTTTTATGTAAAGCTTTTACATCAATTAGTTTACATATAATATTTAGCCAACCTGAAGACTCGATATATTATAAATTTTCAATATGAAGTATGAATTTAGCAATTCTTTTTAAATATAAAAAAAATTTCCAATATTTATAATATTAATAATTTGAATACAAAAAAATTTAGCTTGTATTCTGGCAGTGGGTCGGGCTTGGTCTAAAATTATATAACCAACTTTCGGGCAGGACCGGGCCGTAATATTTCGGCCAGATTTGAACTAAATATCTAAAATATTTGATATTATCTCATATCTTGGGAAGCAAAATTTTGTCTAAGTCTTTTAAATAAAATTGGTTAAATTGTAGTCTATTGGGGTCAGTGTGGACCCCAAATGGTCAAATTCAAAACCAAAAAATACATAGCCTCAGGAAAATTTACGACCTCATAGTTTTATATAACAAAAGTGTTAATTATATATTTATGTTACAAATTGTTCATCTATATATCTAGTTTTTAGAGTAAGCTATAGCCATAAAAAATTTATTTCACAATATATTTTTTTTTCAATCTTTTTTAAAATGTTTTACTAAACCTAAAAGCACAATAAAAATATTAATATTTCTAGTATATTGAAAAAAATATAATATAGCACGGCCTTTTTTAGATTTGCTATAAAAAATTAAGAGTATTCATTAAGATATCTTATATATTAATATGAGAATACGATTTTTTTTTTTCAAAAAAATAAAAAACGAATTTTTTAACAAAATTTTTAAATATATATTTAAAATTAGGATCCGTGCGAATCCCACGTAGCATTCGTGTTATATAATAACACCTAGCACTCACTGGTTAAGAATCGAAGCTATACCTAGCCCCAGTATTCGACCCACCCCACTGACACATATTTAACTTAGGCTTGCCCACTATATCTTGCAGCCCGGTCTATTATTATGCTCCGACCCGACCAGGGCTGAAATTATAAGCAAAGCAGGGGAAATAATATTATAAACAATAAGTTTTGTGCATTAAATCAATACATTGGGTCAAAATATCCTTTATAATATAATAAATTCGTCTATTTAAGTCCTAATTAATAGCTAAAAGCCAATTAGGGGGCGAGAGGAAATTATTATCAAAATAACTAGGAAAAAGAGCTCACCTAAAAGGGGGGAGGGAGGTTTGGTTTGACCGCCCCGGCTACGGCTCTGAGTAGAAGGCGCCTGGTTTGACCGCCCTGGCTACTGCTCTGAGTAAAAGGTTTCCCAGCCTCCGGTCTTTCCAAATGCTTCTAGGGCTATGAATAATTTTTATTTCAACTTGACGCCCTAAAAATGTGACTTAGCGATCGACACCCTTAAGCATTGCGTATATTGTTCTCAAAGATAGGCCGGCCCTGGGGGTCACGGTGATGGGCTCCAAGATGTTTAAAAGGATCATATAATATCGTGGACTCAAAGGTATGTAAAAAATATTAAAAGTATCCCAAAGCGCGCAACAAATATTGTGGATGCCTTTGCAGCGCAAAAATATTTTAATAGCGAACGTGTCACATTGACGTATTGAGGTCATTATTCTTGTAAAACAAAAACTTATATTTAATGGAAAAACAATATCATTGATTGAGCTTAAAAATGAATTAGTTTATTGTAGTTTTATAATTAAATGTTTACTATCTTCGAGGTACTAAAAATATTTATCCTTTAATTATTAATTTCTTAGAAATATAAACGGCTTATCACTCAAAAATATCTGGACGATGTCCTAACCTAATTGTACCTATTTTTTTATCTCAACTATATATTATTACCTTATATTCAATAATTAGATTGCCACATGGCAAAACTATTTCCCTTAATATTTATGCATACCTTACTATTATTCATAATTAATTTAATCATTTAACATAATTAAGCAATCTTAAATTTTATGCCCAATGCGGTCAATGGTATGCGTCTATCTTTGGGGTCACCAATCAAAGGCGACGTTCGATAACATGGTCATTCATTGAGTTGATGTCAAGTACCACGGGGCATTATCGTACTCTAGCTCATCGTTGACCAAGACAATCTGATCAACCTCTTCATACTCAATGATTCGTTGCCTAATTCATTTAATTACCAATCTAGCAAAGTTCAGGGTACCGATGACACAGGTCAAAATGTCAAAAAAAATAAGTTTATGAAAACATAAAAGCCTACATCCCCATGATGGCTTTATCTTATATATGTTTTTCCGTTTTTCATAGTTTCTTCCGCCTTTGTCTACTTAGATCCGTCCATGTTAAAAAAATAACTTTTTTTTGGCCAAATTGACAGATTTTGCGACCTCGAGACCACCCTAAAAAAAATTTAAGATCTTTTTTTCATAAAAGAATCCTTCGTAACTTATATTTATCATCCCAAATAATGTAAATAAATTTTTTTTATACATCAACAAAATAATCCAAACTTAAATACCACACATCGGTTTTTAATAAAAATATTATTTAAAGTACATAACAGTTTAGCTGTTGTGAATATGCCAAAAAAAATTAATTCATTATTGTTTTTGAATCTTTTTTTTTAACATTTTTTCTAAATTTTCAATGTTTATAGCTGATCTATTAAGTTTTATTAGAAAAAACGGTATGATTTGAAGTCGTATTGTATCCAGTTTTCGAATGAATTGAGTTGGTTCCGTCAATGCTAATGTCAAGTTGTTTTCCAGCTGTTTCTCCTCTTCTTCGTTCGAATTGGGATGATTTTTATCGTTATGTTCAGCTTCGAGTAAATGCTCTTCATCCCACATATCGTATACCTCATAGCTTTTGTTTAGAATGTTTTGACTAACGAATTCTTATATTTGACATCATCTTTTGAGGTTGATCAACAATGGCATCGTTAAAAAAACTCATTACCTTAATCTTCCCTAATTCAAATGCCTCTTAAACCAATATTTACCTTCTCAATTAATAAAATATCGGTAGGATTACTAAGTTCTTGATATTTTCTTCAAAATAGCATCTTTCGAAAAAGATTTCAACCATTTTAAGGTTTTTTTCAACGTGAATATTTCGTACATTAGAATTAGTATTTAAAACACAAATATTAGGCACAGCTATTATTGATCGCAAGTAAAATTTTACACGTTTTTTTCAACCGAAACTACGCTCGACCATCCAGGCATTTATTGAATGGGCCAAATTAATTAATTTTAGGTGAATCTTCCTTCTAATAAACATGAGGGAGTAAAGCTCATTAAGAAAGTTTATTTTATTTACTTTGTCCAATGATCTCTACATATTTCATTTTTGCTTTTAATGTTATTTAAGCCCCCTTATTTTTTTTATTCTTTCTTTAATTTATCTATATAAGCTGTTACAATCAAAAATTATACAAGTGGAATTTTGAAGGTCAAAAATTTGTTTTTATGATCACTAACGGGTTTGTTTAGAAACTTAAATAAATGATGCTTAAATAACCAAAAAATTTAGAACATTAAAATGGGTTAATGTAAGAACAAAATATGGAATGTAAACAAGGGAGTCTGTTTAGAGGTACAGGGTTGGTGGGTCAAATAAGAAGAAACAATAAAGCGATTAATTATAGGCAAAATGAACTGGTGCACTTGGAGTAAAATGGCGGGTGGCGAAAAGGAAAAAGAATAAAATAATATGTTCATAAAATTTGTAGAGATGGGTGCACTGTTCCCAGAATTTTAATATTTTTAAGCGGTGGAATGAATTTTGTGCTGATTAAAAAATATATTTATTAGGGAGATATATAAGGATTGTTAACCCGCGACTTCTTTGGGGTCCATACTAGAGTTCAAACCGGGTCGTCGTAATATGCCGGCCATGACCGTTCGACATATTATTAAAAAAGCCTACCAGGTCTTTGGCTTTTAATTTTAAGCCGGTCCCGACCCGAATTTGCAACCACGACTCGGAAATTTTATCGCAAGCTAAATTTTCTCTTCAAAATTATCAATAAAATAAAGAATGTAGAAGTAACACCCTTTATCGCGTCATATTAAAATTATAATTTTTAGTCGTTGTTAACAATAATTTTAAAAAATGTGCATGTTTTTCTGAGTTTAAGGAACCAGCCATTTTTAGATGGACTAGGCGGCCGATGAAACATAGTGTCTGTAGGTTGGGGTGCCAAAAATTACAACCTAAATATTAATGAAAGCGCTTGTACTTTAAAATCTTTTAGACTAACACAGGTCAACAAACTTTTGAGAGTTTTGAGTTAACTACGGAGATCAAACCTGCCATTTTAAAGATTTGCAAATTCGTTTACCGTTTTTTCTAATCAAATTTAGTTAGTCAGCTATAACCATTGAAATTTTTTATAAAATGCCAAAAAAAACAAAAATAAATTGAATTTTTTGCATATTTACAACAGCTAAACTGACTTTTTTCAAAAACCGATAATCGTTTCGTATTTAAGTTTTGACGCGAAATATTTTATATTATTTAAATGCTGATGCTTGATATACTAAAAAATTTTATTTCTCATTATTTGATATGATAAATAGTTACAAGGGATTTTTAAATGAAAAAAAGATTCTTGAATTTTTTCTATTTAAGGTATTCTCGATCTGTCAATTTGGCCAAAAAAGGCCATTTTTCGATATGGACGGATGTAAGGAGCCGAAGCCGAAATAAACTAAGAATTGAAATATACATATGAGCTAAGGCCATCATGGTAATATATATTCTTTTATGTGTTCATAAAATTCAGGGTTGTGCCATTAATTTGTTGACCTGTTTAATAAGAGAAGTTACAATTTATTTTATTGTGAAAACTATTTTTTTTGTAAATTTTTTCTCTTTAAGTATTTACGAGGTCGCAAAATCAATCATTTTGGCAATTATGTCCGTTTTTTTTTATTTTTAACTAGCAAGTTAGGCGAGTTTTGAGAAAAATTCGGGAAATATATATGAGATAAGGCCATTCATTTGATAGATTAAGGAAGTTACATAATTTTTAAATTATTTATTGATTTTTTTCGATTTGTGTAAAAAACATTCAATTTTATTGTTTAAAAATTTGTTTTCTGAATTTTATACCATTTTTCACAGATAATGTTTAATTTATTAATTATTATTAAAGTAGCTTGCGAATAAACTTCCAATCAAGATTTGCAAAAAAATATATATGGTCGATTCCACCTCAATTCAACAAGTCCGGGAAAGTCACCCTTTCAGATTTAAATAAAATTTTGCATGGAAGTAGTATCAATGAGTATCTCAGAATGTTTTTTGGTGGAATTGATTTTTAACGGAGGTAGGGGCAAAAGAAGAAAAAAACGCGAGGCAAAATTTTTATTTGATGGAACTTTGGGAAGTCATAAGTCAAAAATTATGATAGCTAGAGACTTAATTTTTTTTTTATTTTGAAGAGAACAATAAGGGCTATATTGCATGCGTTTACTATTTAAATAAAAATATTTAATTTTTTTTTAATTTTTAAAGAATTTTTATTTTAATATAAATGAAAAACGTTTTAAATTTGTTAAAATATTGCTAAAATATAGTTTTTTTTTTCAGTTTTGAAACATATTCCCTGCACTATATTAAAATATTCAGAAATGCTAAATTTGATTGTATGCAAGAAATCAGTGGGGCAATTTTGTTAGTCTATAACGGTTTTATTAATTTGATCCATATTATTATTTATTCTGAAAAGAAAAAATGAAGTTGAGAGAAAAAAAATTGATGTTTTTAATAATTCTATCTTCAAAGCCGACTTTCCGGCAAATTCCAATTTAAAAATTTTGAAACGCATTTTACACATAAAACATCGCTTGATAATATATTTCCCTACATTTAACTTATACATGGCTCTTTATAAAATAAAAACAAAAATTTGCTAATTTTTTTCAAATTTAAAGGTGTAACAAATACAAACTCAAAATTAGTATGCTTACATTTGTACTTTTACTAGCACTTTTTGGTTTGATGAACAATGTTAGAAAATATACATAATTCTCAATATTTATTCTTGTCAAAATTCAAAAAATTTGTTAAATAAATTGTATAAATAAATATTTTTGGAGGATTTTAGAAAATTACGGGTAAAAAATTTGTAAAAGTTCCTTTTCTTACTTTAATTCATTGAGTTTTATAAAAATGGCCACAAAAACATAAATCTGATAAAAAAGATAAATTAAGTTACCTAAATAAAATATTGAAGTGCAACAAATGTTTTCTTTTTATGCATATCAACAAACTTGAGATTGTATAATGTTTAATATTTTAGGATACACAGTGATATAGATTTGGGGTTACAAATACATAAAACAAGTCAGTTTTAAAGATTAACAACTTTAAAATAATAAAACGGGAAGTAGCTTTAATAATGAAATTAGAAACTAAATATTAGACCCAATTTAATTAACATTATATAACATTCAGTATTTTTTACTAATTTTCACAGCCAAATATTTTTTTAAAATGGTATTTATAGGCATACAATATATATCTAATAGAGTTTAAATACCAATAATTGTAGTTCCAATTACATCTTGCAGTTTCATAATAAAGACGCATTAAACCTATTGAAAGAAAGAGGAAATATCACTATTTCGATTCTATAAGCATATGGATTTGCCCACAGTTTTTTACAAGTGTTCCTGACGAATTTTTACACAAGAATATTTTTAATAATATACAGGTCAACAAATATTTATGTCAGAAACGTGATTATTATGAATGGCCTAATCTTATATATGTTTTTCGTTTTTCTTAGTTTCTTCCGTCTTTGGCTCCTTAGATCCGTCTTTGACGAAAAATGGCCTTTTTTGACCAAATTGATAGATCTAAATATACCCTAAAAAGAAAAAAATTAAAATTTTTTTTGCATATTAAAATCCCTTGTAAGTTATATTTTTAATCACAAATAATGGGAAAAAAAATTTATCAATATATCAAGCTCTTACCTCGGCATTTAGATAATACAAAATATTTCGCGTCCAAACTTAAGTACGACACGATATATTATCGGGATTATTTGAAGTTTAAATTTAACAGTTTAACTATTGTAAATATGCAAAAATAAAATTTCGATTTATTTTTGTTTTTCTTTTTTGGTTTTTTAACCTTCTTTTTTAATTTTCAATGTTTATAACTGACTAACTAAGTTTAGGGAAAACGGCAAACGGATTTGATATTCCCTAAGATGGCAGGTTTGATCTCTGTAGTTAGCTCATAGCTTTTAAAAAATTGTTGACCTGTGATATATTAAACTACAAATTATATTATAATAATGGCATTTCCTATTCTTCTTTTTTTGTAATTTTTATATTACGTTCTTTTGAGATTTCTATCATAACGCATTTACTATTTTTTTAACACTCAAACATGCTATGATTGATTTCATAGTTCTAAATATTATTAGTTTAATTTGCAAATATG
Organism: Acutogordius australiensis; assembly: GCA_030555515.1. Taxonomy (NCBI): domain Eukaryota; kingdom Metazoa; phylum Nematomorpha; class Gordioida; order Gordea; family Gordiidae; genus Acutogordius; species Acutogordius australiensis. Next base: position 23,975,863 of record CM060242.1, read on the forward strand.
ATAAAAAATAAACCTGCACTGATGAATAAAATCTGCGTTAGTTTTTTGACACCTTAAATTTCGCTGTTTTTTGACAAATTTGATTTTTTTGTTCTAGACGCGTCAAAATCCAAAAAAAAAGCTGGCTACTATATGTTATTAAGCAATCTATAAAATGCATGTTAAATATTGAAAAAAGGTTGTCTGGTTAACCAAAAAGTCGATTTTAAAAACAGGCGAAATTTTTCCGTTTTGAGGTTTCCTTTTTCATTGTATTTAATAATAGTTTTAATCAAATAGATTAAACTATTTTGGTCAAACATAATTGCCCCTGTGTCCTGATTTTTGAATACTATCAATTAGCACATAAGCATATTCTAATATAATGCGAAGAGCATAAATATGTCGTAAAGTTAGTGCAAAAAAATAGATTTTTTCAAATTTTATTTAAAGTCATGCCGGTCCCAAACTTTTGAATTTTATATTCATTAACATTAGGGCTATATTTTATTAATCCTTCAAAAAATTAAAACATTTTTTGAGTTATTTGTATTTGAACTTAACATCATTTTCTCGGTAACTTAAAAACAATTTTACAAATATTAATTGCGTCGAAGGTAGCCCACATTAAGATCTTCAAAATAAAAAAACTAGCGTATAATACATGCTCGCTATGTTGCCTCAGTACAAAAAAATGAAAAATATGTATGCTTATACTTCGGTCAATAATCACTTCCGGTCAAAAAAAGGCATTTATTAGCACCCAAGGACCCTACCAGCTTACCAATTTTCAGCCAAATCTAGGACTTGCAGGAAAAAAGTTTGTCGATTTGAGGTAAAATTGACCATAACTTTAATTTAACAAGTCCGGGAAAGGCATACTCTTACATTTGAATGGCATTAAGGTAGTATCTAGAGGTATATCTTATAATTCACAAATTTTGACCGAAAGTAAGTCTAGGGGCAAGGGAAGAAAATAAACGCAAAATAAAATTTCACATTCATTGCAACTGGGGGGTCATAAGTCAAAAATTATTGCTAAAAAAAATTTATAATGAAGAGAACAAGGGCTATCCTGCATATATTAATTTTGTAAAAAGATTTATTTTAAATTTATACAGTTTTCTACAAAATATTCAATTTATTTGCCACCATCGATATGCCTTACTGTAAACTTTGTCTCTTAAACTTCATACCAGCTCTTGCCGTTTTGAAAAATGATGATAACTAATAATATTGTTGAGAGCTAATAAGACAGAAAAAATCTAAGGTAATCTGGAAATTTGACGAAAATCCTCACAAAATTAATTCTTGTTACACTAGTTCTGTAGAATTTATATAAAGCACATTAACCCAAAAATAACATTGTTTACGATCATTTTAAAAAAAAAATTTCCGGTTTCATGACTATGACATATCTTTACATCAGGTCATTCATACATAAAAATATATTTTTTTAAATTTTCTTAGTATTGGCACTATACACACAAATTTTAGGAAAATAATGTTTGTATTTAAAACAAATTTTTAGGGTCTTACAGTTAAAAAACTAAAAAATACCCATTTTTTCTTTTTTTTTAACATTGAGAGGTTTGTAAATTGAAATAAGGAAAAAGAAATATGGGCAAAAATATTATTAAAGTTCTAAATTTCTTGCAAAACAATAGAGGGAAAAGGGGGTGGAGGAAAGCAGGGCGAAGGCTAGCTAAATAATTATATTATTTAATTTTTCTATCTACAGGCAGGTTGTTATATCGTAGTGCGATAGGCCAAGGAAATCGCCCGTGCAGTAATATTTTTCGGATGGGTGTACATTTTTTGCTTCTAACCTAACATTTAACACCTCTTAAATGGACCAAATGTGCTTAAATTTCTAAAACCAACTTATGGATTAGGCTAGGACAATAATTATTGACGGCAGACCGAATATTAAAAATAAGGCCTGTAAAAATTTCTCAACAAAAAAATACATGGTAAAACTTGATAAATATTAGTAAATCAAATCAAAATTCGAAAGTAAGATAGACCCTATCCCTAAATACCAACGTTTAAACATGCTAAAATATTTGCAATTTTTTTAATCTAGACCAAAAAATACGCTATATATCCCGCCTTCAGCAATTATTTTTATTTATTGTGCACAGTGAGCAATATTTCGTGCACATGGAGCAATTTATAGTTGCCTGTGTGACAATTAATTAATTAACTAATTAATGCGTCTAAGGCAATTTATTCGTGCGCCTAGATTATAGGATTTACCCTTTCGAGAAGACAGGAGCCTTTATGACACTCAAACGTCAAAAATCTATAATTCAGAGCCTTGGAAATAAAAATAAGAATCCCAAAGAATATTAATTTTTTAATAGCAATAGTTATACTTATATTTTTTAATGAGCAGGCACTTTTTGCCCTAAAGTGCTGCTAATCATGTAACCATCTTTTTTATTTTTAAGGGTTTTAACTATTTTCAAAAGGAAGAGATTTTATTTTTGGGCGGAATTATTGAGAGAACCACAAAACACATGACTAACTATTTTTACTGAATAAGAAGTTTTGTTTAGAGTGGATGTTCGTTCAATTTAAATTACACGGTCAAAGCTTCATTATTCAATCATTTAAGCCTAAGGGGCGATAAAGTAGTTTAACATGAATTGTAAGGCTAAATGACTTTGCATATTTTATTTATTTTTTTTTAATATATAATTTAAGTATATTAATTGTGGCCATTGACTGCTATATTTTTGATCGTGGTCACAAATAAAAAGATCACGACCACAATTAAATTACCAAGTTCATGTTTTCATGATAAGGATCAATATGTTGTGGGTGACCATTTAATTGTGATCGTGATCATTTAATTGTGACCGTGATCTTTTTATTTGTGACCACGATCAAAAATGTAGTGGTCGATGGCCACATTATATGTGACCGTGATCATTTTTTTTTCTGACACTGGCCAATTTATAGTGGCCAGCACTGTAATTTTAAAAAACGGTAGACTGATTTAAAAATCCCTAAAATGGCAGCATTCTCTAGAGTTAGCTCATAGGCCTCAAAAATTTGTTGACCTGTGTAATTGACAAAAATATTTTAAATTCTACTTTACATTATATTTTTCCTTTTTTATAACTAAATAAGTATTTTTTCTATGAATACTAAAATTCATAGAAAGTGGTTTACTACTCAAAAGTTTATTTCGTAGCGGTCAAAATCACCTTGCATGCTTACATTTTCGGAAAACCCTTAGGTTCATAAAAGCCCAAGGGTTATGATTGCCCCGGTCTCCCCTACATATAAACACGGGGTCAATATTGCCTGAGAGAGCGGCGATTTTTTTGCTGCCTCTCTATATTAATATGATTACAGCTGTTTTCAATGTGAAATATCTTTTTATTTATTCTCGAGGTCGAAAAAGCATTCAAGTTGGCCAGATATGGCAATATTTTTAATTTTTATCAAAATAGCCGAGTTTGGAGCAAATTTCGGGAAACGGAAAATACACATGAATAAGGCCATCATTTATTCCCTGAAGTGCCATAATTTTGATTTATCACTCATTGATTTTTGTCGACCTGTATAATATATAAATCAATTTAATTATTTACGACATAAATTTTAACTAGAAGGATTTAAATTACACATGTTATAACAGGCCCGATTCTAGCTTTTCCATTTTAGGGGGGCAAAAAAAACTCGTGGGGGGGCAGAAAAAATTTTTTTGCCGCCTTCGGCGGCAAAATTGGCCGTGACCTTCGGTCACGGCAAAAAATATACATGTACAACCATAGAATCCATGTTCAAAATTTTTTAACAAATTAATAGTAATTTATTATATTCTAAATAAAAAAAAAATTGGCGTTTATAATTTGGATATATGAATTAAAATTAATTGTTTTCACTAATATCAATTGCTTAAAAAGATATGAGATTTGGAAATTTATTTTAAGTATTTTATCATTTGGTATTAATGCGCATGAAAATTAGAAATATGATGTATATGAATGATAAAAATAAATTATATAAAACTTTGGATTTTAGAAAATGAAAAGTAAAATAAAATTGATTTTCATAAAAACAAATTGTATAAGTATGCTCTAAGAATATATATGAAAAAAACGGTTATATATAACAAGTAATTAATATTAGGGTAAAAAATTAAATATAAAACCTAAGCATAAACGTTAAATGCGCATAAAAAAATTTCAACCATGTTTTAAAATAGTAAATAATTAGCTGATTAAGAGCAGTGTTTTTATTAATCTAACAATTTTATCTTAGAGGTTGTTTTAATTAAATTATAAAATTCATCAAAATTTAACGCCCCAGTTAATGATTTTTCGTGTCCTTGAAAAACCAAATCACCTTTACGCAGGTCACTACTTAACAGCTAGAAGTTATTATCCTTCTTAAAGAAGAAAATGTGGCCTCACAACTCGACTTGAAGGCCAATTAACAAACTTATAGGAAAAATGTTAAATAGATTAGAAAACGCTCTTTGTAATCATATAAAATTTAACAAAATCAATAGTACACTTCTTTGTAATTATTAAGTTTCTTATTAAAAAATTTTTGGCTACGTCATTTTTTAAGATAATGAATTTTCATCAATATTACTTATTTTTAAAATAGGCTCTAATTTATTTATATCTAAAATATTAATCAAATTTATAAAGGGAATCTAAAGATTTTAAATAACAATTATCGGTAAAAATTTATTATAAAATATAAATAAATCAATAATATTAAAATAAATACTTTTTACTTTATCCTTAATATTTAAAATCTTTTCAAACTTATGAGTAGAAAATAAATAAAAATAGAAAAATATTTAGGTTTAGTTTTTCTTTTATTTAAAGATAAATTATTGTCTTTAAAAAGTATTAATTAAAATAATTTTTGAATAAATCTTCAAATGTATTTTTATTTTTAATTGTTTAATTTCTAAAAAATGGTGTATTAAATCAAAGTTTTAGAAATATAAATCGTTCTGCATTGAAATTGGCCTATAATTTTTAATAAATAAAATAATTTTTCAATTAAATAAAAAAAATAAATAGATGTTATAAAATGTCAAAAACCCGATGGCCCTGTGACCTAAGATATAAAAGTTTTTTTAATTTTTAATTTTTATTTAATTTCTAACAAAATGGTGTATTAAATAAGTTTTAGAAATATAAATCGTTCTGCTTGAAATTGGTCTATAATTATTTTTTATAAATAAAATAATTTTTCAATTAAATAAAAAAAATAAATAGATGATTATAAATATGGTCAAAAACGATGCCCTGTGACCTGAAGATATAAAAGTTTTTTAATTTTTAATTTTTAAAAGAGTATTAATTTTTGTGTAATTTTTAAAAAAAAAAGGGCAGGGAGTACCAACAAATGGGGCAAAGGGTATGGTCCCGATTCACTAACTACCTTGATTGCATCATGTTGAAAAAATATATGAAGGGAAGAATTATCAAAAAAATTTTCCCTTCACTTAAAATTTCAAGAAATCTTTTAAAAAGATAATCGGTGGTTAAAGCAGTGAATATACGGGACATATGTCCACTATTTTTCTTAGAAATACTTGAACACCACTTTCCCAGGGCATTAGTTCGCCCCATCGTAACATTGTGCTATCAGGTTCTTTGGTTCTAGATTATATCCTAACAATAGATTAATGACAAGTGAGAAAATTTCTTAGGCATAGAGTTATGAATTGCTTTCACAAATATAAAGCTGTCTGTAAAATAAATTTTTCTATATATTTCTGTGTTAGTTTGATTCTCTTGCGGATGAGAAGTATTAATGAATAAAAATACTTTTAAAAAAAGTAAATATTTTTAAGATAATATTTTTTAGATATTTTTGCGGAGTAAATTTAATTATATTATGTGGAGAAATAAAATACTATATATTTTTGGGGGGGCAAATTCAATTTTTTTTGGGGGGGCAAACATAAAATTACTATGTATTTTTGGGGGGGCAAATTCAATTATTTTTGGGGGGGCAAACATAAAATTACTATGTATTTTTGGGGGGGCAAATTTAATTATTTTTGGGGGGGCAATCAAAAACTTTTGGGGGGGCACTGCCCCCCCAAAAGGGGTCTAGAATCGTGCCTGTGTTATAAAAACACTTATGCACCTTTCTAATGTTTAGTTTTTTATTTTTTTCTCTCGTTTTTCCTTTATATATCATATTTAATTATTACGCTTACATAATTTTGGTAATGGTAATGATTTTAATAAATTTAAGCAATAACAAGTTTGCTTGGAGTTTTCTAAATAAACCTATATAAATAATATGGGTTTTGTATTTTTATAATTATAATAAATTTTTTCTTGCTTTATAATGCTAATAAAAATATTCCTCCATCCCTCAATTAATAAAATCACCGCCCCCTCTCCTAGCCATTCTTCTTTAAAATTTAACCCCCCCCCCCCCCCCCCCCCCAAAAAAAAAAAATTCTTGGTTGCCCCTCTGGTCCCTTCACCAAGCATGAATCAATAAGGAAATGAATAAAAATCGCCCCGGCCCCGCCATTATTTTTTCTAATTTACTTTCTAAGAGCTAAGGGATTTTGAGAGAGGACACATATCAGTATTGCAATATCGGTGAGGTATTCACGACCGAGAATCCAAATTTGTTGGCATGTGAATGATCCTAGTTTTAAAGATTTCAATCTTTATTAACAAATGCTTAAGGTAAAATTAAGATGAAAAAATTGACCGGATGGAACATCTTTGGAAATTTATGGCCGAACTGCCCAGCCCCAGCCCTTAAATTTGGGGCCCGGCCAAACTTTAGGGCTGGCGCTAAGATTGGTTTGGTCACGAAATATCTGAAGGTTCCGATTTGCAATCGTTATTATGGTATCTCCCAACATAGGAATTTTTATTTATATCTATTAATTTAACTGTTATATTCAATTTAAATAAAATTGAAAAAAAAACCCATAGTGTATTTCAATATGCTGACACAGGAAAACTTAGATGTCCAATTGATAGTTTAAGATTTACTTCTAATTTTGAGACCCATATGTCGGTGGTGTAAATTTGAGCCAGTATATATTTAATTTATTAATATTGGTACTTAACAATTTGTATAAAATATTGTAATTATTATATATTTCCTAAGCCTGGGTGGCAACCCCTTACATTGCAAACTATAAACTGTTAGGGTAGCTTTTGTATTTCAAGTTGTTTTCATTTAAATGGTATGAGTTTAAGCGATAGGACGGTGGTAATGTTATATTACACAGGTCAACAATTTTTTGAGAGTTATGAGTTAACTACAGAGATCAAACCTGCCATCTTAGGGAATATCAAATTTGTTTACCGTTTTTCCTGATCAAACGTAGTAAGTCAGGTATAAACATTGAATAGAAAAAAAGGTAAAAAAAAACAAAAAAGTTTCAAAAAAACCTAAAGTGTAATTTTATTTTTGCATATTTACAATAATTAAACTGCTAAAATCAAACTTCAAATAATATTTTCATTAAAAAACGATAATATATCGTGTCAAGTTTGGCGAAATATTTTGCATAATCTAAATGCCGAAGAAAAGCTTGATAAATAATAAAATTTATTTCTCATTATTTGTGATTATAAATATAAGTTACAAGGGATTTTTATATGCAAAAAAGATTTTTAAATTTTTTCTCTCTAGGGTATATTTAGATTTGTCAATTTGGTCAAAAAAGGCCAATTTTGTTATAGGCGGATTTTAGGAGCCACGGGAGAAAGTAAAAAAACGAAAAATATATATGAGATTAGGCCATCATAGGGATGCATTCTTTTCTGTTTTCATAAAATTCACGTTTCTGACATTGATATTTGTTGACCTGTTTTATAAGATTATCAAGACTTTGTATCCTACTTGACTTGGTCAGTTAATATTAATTTCTAAATATTCGTGTCTTATGATTTTTTTCTTTTTTATTTTAACAAATACCAAAAAATATTTCTTCATAGAAAATATCTAAATATGAAATATGTAAAGTTCTACGCGCAAATTTTTTATCGCCTATGTTGCGCAATAGAATTAAACAATTAACGGTATCGCGCTTTATGATACAGAAATTTTCACATAATGATGTATATTTGTCAGTTGATGACTAACATTCTACGGATCCTTTTAATTTAAAAAATAAAAAATGCCAATTTTTTTTATCTCTAACACATATCGAATTTTAATTTTCTGACGGGATAATAATTACCAATAGGATTGCAATATTTGCATCCATCTTTCAAAATTTTTTGCACTTTTAAACACATCCAGATTTCTATTTTAAATTTGCTTAATGGGCATACTTATAAATAAAATATTTATTTTTTTTTGATTTTTTCCCTGTGTTGTAATAATATATTTAAACTCTAATTTGATTTATTAGATGACCAGACTTAATCATATAAAAATGCTTTAAAGACAAATTTTTTTTTCTTGTAATATATTTTCCTTGTTAATCCCTAAACTAGGTGTGTATAATTAAAAACGAATTGCAACATAACATATAAAACATAATGCATATTTTTACAAAAATAAATATATAATTCGGAGTCAAGATGCCCGAGTTTTAAGTCATAGCACCCAATCTAACTTTAATTTAAAATATAACAAAATTGACGAGATTTTGTAAATGATAATCGGAATTCAAGTAAAACATATTCTGACAAAAATCAATGTGTGAAAAGAGAAATCTAGTAAACTTGAAAGAAGTAATCAGAATTGTTCTCTCTCATATATATTCTCCGTTTTCCAAAGTTTCTCTCGTTTTCGGGTATTTTCTTAGGTATATATCAAAAAAATGGCCAAATTTGACCAAATCGACTAATTTTGCGACTTCAAGTATAGCTAATGGTAAAAATATACCTTACTAAAATTTTTTTTATGTTTAATGAATAATTATTTCCTCAACAACCAGGGCTTTTTATGATTTTTTTAAAAATTGTAATTTTTATAAGCGACAGGCGCATATTACTTCATCAATAATTTAGGACCAAACTCACATATATAAAAACAATTTTACAAAGTAAAGTATTATCTAATATAACAATACTTATAAATTAGTTAAACCTCTTTTACCGTTCTTTTAAATGTCTACAAACTTCCGTTAACTTCCGCTCAAGTGTTAGATATGGTAAAAAGCGTTATTCGATCTAACTAGCCCATTATACAAATTTTTATGCAAAATGTATTTTTATGTTGTAATTTATATTTTTAATTTCACCAATTTTAAAATCAAGAAGAAAAAAATTATGTTATTAAACAATATTTAATAATTGTGTCTATTTTAAGAGTTTTGAAATCTGAGTTCGGACATGTTAACACAACATGAGCCACAATCATTTAAGTTTGCTGGAACAATTCTTGAATAAATTTTAAAATTTTCGAAATAAATATTAAACGCGCCTATAAAAACTCGGTAGAGTTCAAACCGAGACGAAATTTTCTGGCCCAGCCAGCCCGGTATATTTTTTAATTTAAGCCCGGCCGGTCCTAGTGGTTCGACCCAACCCTGAATTTAATTTTTTTTTTCATTCCTGTCCAGGCTTGAATTCGAATGCTTCCCGAGAATTTCGCAAGCTATTATTACACTAGTAGAATTATCATTATACAGAAATTGTGATAATACGTTTTATTGCGTGATAACATATTTATCATTTTTAGTCGTGGTTAATAATAAATAAAATAAATAAGATTTAAATCGGCCCGTTAGCAGACCGGCACCGAGCCGGGCGGGCTTATGGGCTCCGATTTTGATCTCTACTCTTCACTGCTGATGAGTGCTTAGCGACCCCTATTTTAAAAATATTTTGACCAAAAACAATTGCTTCTCTATTCGTTGTAAACACAAAATATAATTAAATTATATCTATTTTTGTTATAACGTGTATTTAATAAAATTCTAATCTAAGAAGTTACGCCCCCCCCCCCCCCTTCTATTAGATATACAGGCATATTCTACTCTAAAATCGTTAAACAATTTAATGGTTATGTTTTGCATTTTATTATGACGTTTTAATACAATAAATAACTATAAAGGTAGTGTGTTTAAATGTCGCAATAAAGATATATGTAAATTGGTGAGAATATATGTTTAAATATTCATTTGTAATTATTTAAAGCTAAAAAGTAGTGTCACTGTTTCAAAATATATATATTGGCCAAAACGGCTCAATACATAATTTAATAAATATGTTGAATTTTAATCCCCTTTTTTTAAAAAAAAAGTTTTTTTTTCATATTTGCAAATCGTAATGGCCAGCAAATTAAAACCTACGGCAGGTAAGCTAATATTGGCCTTTAATGACCAGTCGTTTAAAATGGCTTTCATATAATTTGAATTTTAAAAGTTGAATGAACATTTAATCTTTATACAATATATACATAATATAAGGGACTAGATATATACAATAAAATGAGGAGACAAAATAACTTATGAAAAACATAGTTTAAGTAAACATTAGAACGTGAAAAGGGTTAAGGTAATTTGCAAAAAAAAGTTTTGCAAGTTTGGCACAATCTCTTTACATATTAATATAATAAAGTCAAAAAAGTATATATCACATTTAAATTTATGGAACAAAATTGATAGGGTCATACATATAACAATAACATGCTGATATATGCGGGTGACCCTAAATCTCAGGACATTTAAAAAATGGTGCGTTATGTAACTAATCTCAATAAATTATATTTGTATAATTAATGAATTTGTTGAAGTTCAAAAAAAATGGAATAAAAAATATATCACAAATTGTATGTAGCAATTATGGGTTTAAATATTAGCAAAATAACTATTTTAACAGTCCATTTCAATTATATCATCTATCTAATAGCATTTGACTTATATTAATTGTAATAAACATAAAGCATTAATTTTTATATAATATGTAGGGTAGACCGGGGCTTTTACGACCCTCGAAAGTCAAAAAGCCTTTAAATTAGAGATGATAAGTCATTGATGCATAATTTTATGAGGGCACGGCCTAGTATAGAATTACAATGTGTAAATATTATTTTCCCACTGCTTAAAATAAATTTATGTAATAAAAAATGTAATTTCTAGAAGTATTTTTAAAAAACCCGCAGACAATGAACCATTCCCGCGGTTTTAAACCTTTGGCAAAAATAAATTAAAAAGACGAACAATAATAATTCTAAATAAGGAATGAATTAATTTTTATTAAAAGCAGACAACTCGTTTATATCATTTGATGGTATCAAACAGTTTTAGAGGTTTTTGGTAGTGGAGATTCTCGACACTTCGAAGGGGCCACAAATTATGTAACAACTCTTTAATTAGAAGGTTTTGATTCAGAACAAATGTTTATTTATTTGAATCAAGGTCAAAAATGCCTCACAATTCGAATTGAGCCCCAGGGGGTTGTAAAATAGTTAAACAAAAATTATAAAAAAATTTACATTTTTATTTATTTTAAACAAAATTTACCTAAATTTTTTTGTAATTATATCTAATTAGTTGTTTTAAAACATTATCAACAAAAATATTTTAATTCTCTTTTTACTATATATTTTATTTTCTTTAAAAAACCAAAATTTATATAAAAAGCTTTACAACTTTAAAGTTCATTTATTAGCAGTCCCATGCCTACAGGGTCTGTAAACCTCTAGGTTTATAAAAGTCAAGGACAACGCCCCAGTCTCCCCTAATCAACACACAATATATAAAATATAGTTTAAATAGATACGTTCAAAATGATAATGTTTGAATAAAATGGAATGTATTATAACCATGCAAAACAAAAAAATCAATTGAATCATCGGGTAATACAAATTTCAACCATGCCACCAGCATAACGGGCAAAATATGACCGTTCCTAGACAAAACCTTTCTAAGGTGCTTAAAAGCTAATATAATTGTCAAAAAATAAATACTATTTGTGCTAAAGATGAAAATATATTTTACAAAAAATTAGAGCCTTAAACAATGTAAATTGACAGTCGGTACCCAGGACATTGCCTAGGCTGCTTTAATGCGCCTGCCTTGGCCGCCCATGAAAAGCAAAAACAGTTAATTATTTCCATATCTTAAAATCGTGATACATTTAAATTTATGTGAATACATTTTTAGAAAATTTATTTATATTATGAGATCTAAAAATTTTGGAAAATTTAAAAACTGACATTATATGCACTTTAGTTATATTTACACTAGACAATAAAAACTTAATGCAACAAATTTTTTTACTGGGTTTAATAAATATTTTTTCACAATTCAGGGGTTTAGTTCCGTCCAACTCCCCCGATTAGACCAAAATCGGAAAAACAATACAACCAATTTGTAAATATGTATATCAAAAATTCTCATATTTAAATTGTTTGCAAAAAAAATGATTTTAAATATTTTAATTCACTTTCTATTAATTTGGAGCAAAATAAAAATAAGTGTTATTATAAAAACAAAAAATTACAAAAAAATATACTTTTTATTTAAATGAGCTTAATAAGTTACCCAAAAAATTGAGTCTCGTAGTGACAAGGAAAAATTTGTAAATCGAGGCATTAATTCAAAAATATTTTGATTTAATTTTCAAACCAACCACAATGCATGCCATAAATATAGAAAGTCGTGCAAATTTTGTAATTTTTGTATTAAAGTGATATAATTCGAAAGGCTAACGCTATTTTTTCGTCTTTATTTAAATAAAAACCCATATGGGTCAAAAATATGCCAAATAAAGGTGTAAAAAAATACACTTAGTAAATTGTGATGTGACAAAATAAAATAATTCACCATCGAAACAAAAATTTTTTATCGGAGTAGATTTTACAAAGTCATATTGGGGTGCTTACTGCGAATGTGGTTCTTAATGTTAAATCTCCAAGAAGTTCTAAATTCGCAATAAGGACACCCATGAGGTTTTTCACCACGGTGAGCGGCCAAGTGATCGAGCATCCGATTTTTGTCGTAGGCCTCAAAATTACAACCCGGCAAAGTGCAACGATGCGTCCGTTGACGTTTGGCCCCGTACATCGACGCCGACGAAGCAGTAGGGACGGTTGTCGGATTGTAAAGACCGTGAATATCGCTGATTCGATGCCGCTCCAAATTCGCTGTTCCCTCAAACGAGAGAAGTGCTTTATCCTCCTCTCTCACATGGGGAGGGTGGTGGCTCATGGCAGCCATTAATTTTGAATGTTCCTCGGCGGCAACAAAGGCTAAAGCATCTTTTGGGGTTATGGGCCGTTGGCCATGAAGGTGATCAGGAAACTGCCTACAAAATCGTTCGATTGTGGCCCTGTAAGCAAATGCATCGGCGGAATTAGGGCTGGTATCGCTCGTAGTTTGGGAATAGTTTACATTTGGTATGGCTTCAACGTTGGGCTTTAGATCTGCATTTTGAATGTGGTTTGAACGAAAGACGCTCGATTTTGCATTGTCAGGTGGAATAAATTCATCTAAAAATATCGAAAAAAATAAAAATAATTGTTTTAGGGTGTAATTTTTTTAATATTTTACCCAATGAATATAATTTAGTTAACTAGTTTGACCAAATTTTGATTTCGAGTTATGTATTGGCCTTATAAGTATACATTAAATTGTTATCTAATAATTAATTGTGTTTTTTAAAATAATACGCGCCATGTTGCCTACTCAATGTTAATATAATAAACAAACCCACAATTTAAATATAAGGCTATCTGTTGATCAAACATGAGCCGGGACAAACAAAATATGTAGTTTATTTGATCATTGTACTAACAGCCCCTTAAATAATTTAGTGAATATTAAAGCATTAAAAAAAGAAGTGCAAAAGCATAAAATGCGATTTGTCACAGGGAATCTAAATAAACCTTTAATTGGGTCATCAAGATGGGCAATAACATCGGGGTTCTCTACGGACGAGATATCTGACGAAGCCGTTTGTGAAACTCTCCTTGACTGTTGTATCATTTTTGTATGGTTTTTAATATAATTAATTTTACGGGCTTTGGGTTTAGTAGAATTCAAGGGGTTGTCATAACTATAATTTCTCTTATTTTTTCGGATAATATTGGTTACACCGATAGAATTAGTAAATTTGTGGTTAAGTGATACCCGTACGTCAGGAGAATGTAATTCTTTTTGTCCTGCAGAGGACATGCTTAAATTTTTAACATTTTTAGTTTTATCTAAAAAGTTTAATGGACTTGTGTCTAAAGAGGACTTTGATTTGATATTCCGAAATTTAGTATCGAAACTGTTGCGAGCGTTAGAATCATTAACATTTGTACTACTCTTAAGGAGGTGATTGAAAGCGTTTTGGTAAAGAGAATTGAAATCACCATTGTTTAAATTCGCCGCATCTTCCGTATTTTTGGCGTATAGTTTATTAATGGCTGCAAAAAATGCGGGATGATTAGCGTCAAAATGTTCGATGACTTGCGTGAGGTCTGTACATAAGACACCACACAAAAAGCATGCCGATGCGGGAACCGCGAATTGATCCTGATTTACTTCATTAGAACTGGCAGAAGTCGATGTTGTCGGTGGAAACAAAAATTCGTGTTTTAAGCCCTTGTCCAAAAACTTATTTGTCGGGGACGAGTCAATGAAGTCCGCACCAAGTTTAGTTTGTTGCGTGGGGGGCGACTTGGTGGGTGTTGGTAGCGCTCCTATGTGTTGACTGTAAAAGGCCCGTAACTGTTCAAAATGATTGGCAATGTTAAAGGTTTGGTGATCCATGGTGGCATTGTCGTATGGAGAAACGACGGCCGCCGATGTAGACGTCTTGTTCGGTGAAAGTGCCTTGAAAAGGTGTGTGAATATAGAGTTGTTAGATGCATTGTGAACGAAAGGTGGAAATCCTCCATAGAGGTGATGGTTAAGGCTAAAAGGTGAGATTGGGGGATAATAAAGTAGGGGCGCTATTGTCGATAGCCAATCTGGAACAATATTATTTACACCTTGTCCCAGGTAATGTGGAACACTGTTCTCGTGTGTTTTTACGCTATTTAATTCCTTTCCCTCCACACTTTGAGAATCTTCGTCCTTTTTGGTCGCTTTATTCACCAGTGCATCTTTATTATAGTAATTGAAGAAGGCTTTGTAAGCTTTTTCAAAATCTTGTATGTAACATTGGTCTAGTGGAGGTGGTAATGCACCAGTAGGGGCTAAAAACGGAAAAGCAAATGGGTTAATCATTTTATCAGGGGTTATATTTTTCATGCTTTGCGCCAATGGTTCAGGGTTGTCCTTATGAGGTTCGAGGTCACCCGGAGGTGTAGGGTAACTCTGCGAACATTTGCGATTTAAATATTCGTTTGAAATTGTAAGAATTCCTTCCATTTGGTTATCATAATCTTTTCCATAAAATTGGCCTGGTTTCGTCATTGTTCTCGTAGTTTTGGCATAGTGCCCAAAACTCGTACCGTTATTGATAACATTATCGGGTGTGGGGTCAGAATCTAAGGGATTATTTATTGCATCGTCATTACCAAACTCGAGGTGTGGCTCAGATTTTAGACCTGCCGCAAATTTTAATGATAAATCGAGTTTTGCTGGTTTTGATTTGCGTTTGCTATGTTGCTTGAAATAAGGATTCCCACGATTCGTTAGTAACAGGGGACTGGGGTTTACTAAAAATAAAAATTTAATAAAAATAAATTTACTAGGATTACAAGTTCAAAAATGGTTAAAATATTCACCTATTAAAAGACGGCACACATTTTTTGGTTAGGGCGACGAAATTTAAAGTAAAAAAGGAGAAAATGAGAAGGTAGAAAATTATTTTAAGTTTTGCTTTATTTAACTTTTTGTATCGAGCGAAAAATGAAGATCCAAAAAATGCGTTTTTCTCTTTCCCGCACAGGGATCCCGAGACCAAGCCATGCCAATCATGTCACACTCATAATGGTGGGAGAAAAATTGCCAAAAACAAAATGATGCGAGGAAAGGAATGAGTGACTTATAAGAACAACAATAACAACATTTTTTAACTTTCAAAAATTTTAATAAGAATGTTTAAAAATTGCCAACGCCACCCAGGCACCATGATTTAATTGTTAAAGGTAAGCTAAGGCCGTGTCCTATTGACTCTTAATTTATCGGAATAACGCATTTCTATTGTAAAGTTTGTCAAACCAAAGAAATAGTTTTCTAACCCAAAATATTTTTTCCTACATTTTTAAAATATAGGTAGGAAAAAACTAAAAAGACAGTATTACCAATTTAAAAATTTGCCACCAATTCTATTATGCACATAGTACTATTTTTTGTTTAAACCATTATAGCTCTTTCCAAGATATACCTTAGCTGATGGGTTCATATAATTTATTTAAAAGAATTACCATGCCTTCCAACGAACAATTTATTCGTGTACTCCTTTGTTCTAATTGGTTCAGTGAGCAGATTGTCGGAGTAGTTTTGTTTAGCTCTTGGAGAAATAGAGACAGATGGTGCAGGTGTTGTTATAGTGACCCCTGGGTGCATGCGTTTCATGTGCTGATTTAAGTTTTCATACCAAGTAGTTTTGTAGGCACAAGCTATACATTGGTGACTTTTTAAACCTTGGTGATGGTCAAGATGATCAGCCCATCGTTTTTTGTTGCGCGTTTGAAATGGACAAGAAAGTTCTAACCAATAAGGACAAGTGTAAAGCTTCGTCGGTCGACTAATAAATGTGTTTTTGGTTGCGATGCTAGGTGAAACGCCAAATGTATTAGTGATATTCCTAAAATCTGAATAATCCGATTCGATGCCCGGTATTTTCAGGTTCCCTGGGGAATCGCCTAAGGCTTCGGATATAACTGGATTCTGTTCGTCAATATAGGTATTAGCTTGAAAGCTAGATAGATAACTTTGCGCAGGACGTTTTTGAGCGGTGGTTAATGTATCACGTAATATTGGTGAGGAGTTGTTTTGCGCATCACTACCAAATTCATTCTCAGCAGACCCATGATTAGATAGCTTGTATTTTGGTCCAACAGGGTTACAAGGGTTTTTTAAGTATTTGAATGGTTTTAAGCATTTGTAAGAGTTTCGGGAATTTTTGATATGGGAGAAGAGCTTGACGTAATAATTTGAATATTTCTCCCCCATAAATGAAACACCATCGTCTTCCTGTTCCATTTTCTCGGAGTGGAGCTCGGACGGCAAAATGTTGGGTAACATATTGGGAGGAATATTTCGAAAGCTATAATGAAATTCAAGCATGCTTTTACTAATACAAAAATATTAAAAAATTGAGATAAATGACGATAAATGATGCAAATATCATCACTTTAAAAGTAAGATGCAAGGAATCGCATTTAAGCAAACCAAAGAGTCTCGGGTTAGGCAAGTGTAACATCATTTGTGCATATTAAGCTAATAGTATTTTCATATGACTTGTTTACACAAAAATATAAAAAAGGTGGATTAATAACACACATAGGTCATCAATGGCCTCAATTTTTTTGGAGAAATCGCTTGCCCAAACGATAATGGCTAATCAGGTCAAAAAAAAGAATTTATAAATTTCTGAACATAGTTTTGGTTCGGTCTAAAACCATAAAGATTATAAAATGGTTAGAGAAGGCAGAGGCGTACCCAAGATTTTTTAAAAGGGGGGGGGGGGGGGGGGATCTTCTATATTTTTAAGGTTCCTAAAGTAAAGAAACCATTAGCTCCTAAAAAAGCACGGAATTATTTCATGTTTTTAACATCGCCGCAACCAGAAGGGAAGTGGCATGGCTTAAAAAATTTTGTCATTTTTGGTTGCATACGTTTTAATAGTAAAATACCCAAATACTAAGAGGGAACATGTCACAATTATAAAAAAACTGTTTATCGACTCTCGGTAAAACCCTTGTTTCTAAATTCATAATGTGTAAATTTGAGGTCAAGCATCATACCTTCTATACATGAACCTTGGCAATAACAATAAAATCTGACATTTGAGGAAAATAGGTCAGTTAGTAAAAATTT
This sequence comes from Acutogordius australiensis, assembly GCA_030555515.1. Lineage (NCBI taxonomy): Eukaryota > Metazoa > Nematomorpha > Gordioida > Gordea > Gordiidae > Acutogordius > Acutogordius australiensis. The sequence goes on from CM060242.1 coordinate 23,993,747, forward strand.
AATTCAATCACAATATTTGCTTTTATTTGAATTTTTGGAAAGAGATGGGTTCTTTATTTTAGCATCTATTTTTGTCGTTTCATATATTCAAAGTTCAAACACAGTACCAATAAATAACTTGACATACTGTAAGCCAAAAAGGGTGCTTCCTTTTTTGTTGATGACCATTTAGTTAAATATAAGTTTGATTTCAAAAATACTTTATAACACATATTCACAACTCCAATTGCATCAGATATTAGCAAAATTTGTTGCAGGTTATATGTCCCCTTCTCACTTAAACATTAAATTTATGAGTAAGAGGGCAACAGTTAGAGAAAGATTACAGGGGCGGGAAATTAATAGTATATTTAATCAATGAAACTTATAGACCAATGTTATCCAATATTAGTCAGGTCTTTCATCATGTTGACATAAGTAAAAGCTGAACAACATGTTGCTGAGCCCTTCTTGCCAATAAAACTTATAGATAGAATAAGATATCTTTCGTTTTAGCAGCTCTTGTGACGTAATCTAACAGTAAAGTATATGCATTTTTATAATTCCTTTTTTGCGGCATTATTTACTTTGTACAGGTCCTACACAGCTTGACATTTTGATATATAAGAGCTAATTTTAGATAACAGACCTGCCAATTTGATTTTAAATGTTTACCTATTTTTCTAATTAAACTTTGTAAGCTAGCTATAAACAATGAAAGTCTTTGAAACAATGTTAAATAAACAAAAAATTTCGAAAACACAAAAAAGATTGAAATAGTTTATTTATATTTGTAAAATATCTAAAGTGATCTATTTAAACTAAAAATATTATTTTTATTTCACGTCTTTATTACCCCAAACATTGCAACGTTTCAAGCCCTTAGCTAACCCAAAAAGGTTCATTATAATTCCATGTCAATAATCCGCCTGTTCAACCCATCCACAGGCTGTTCGACAAACTAAAGGACAGGCCTCAAAAATCGAGCTTAAAAATTTAAAACTAAACTATTTACCTTCTCCCCTTTCCTTCTAACCTTTTTCTTGATTCAAACGTTAACATTTATATTCTTTTACTGATTTTTTAGGTCGAGCAGATAAAACCACGTTTAAATCTAGGGTAAAAATTAGCTTAAGTTTAAACAAGGGTGGGCTAAAAAATACATTGAGTGGAAATAAAACCAAACTTTTCTTCTTATTATTTTGACAAACGCTATTCAACTATGCAATGCATACGGTTTGGTCTTATAAAATTAATACATACTTCTTTTTTCCTGATCGGTGGCGAAAGTTGAGAAAAATTATTATATCTTTTATCAAATGCTTGCGGTACTCAATATAGCCATTATTGCGAGCAACAGCCTTTCTGTATAGTGAAAGTGATTGCTGATTAAGGTCTATGTTGCCGTTCTTGAAAGTAGAGAAAGGGCGTGTGCTATCAAAGACCGCGGGGCTGAAGGGTGAAGCTGCAGTCTCGATAAATGGACTCGATATATTTAATGTAGATCGATTTGAAACCTGTTGCGATTCCAAATTCCCTTCAAATCTGTAAATCATAAAAATAATGCGTTAATATAAAAAATTTAGTATAATGAAGCAAAACTCTTATTACTTACTATCTAAGCCAATAAACCTACGAAGGGTTATAGCATATAGTCGTCCTATGAAAACTCGAAAATCAAAACAAAAAGCATTACTATATAGGCAGTGTACCTTGGACCAAATTTCAAAAGGTCGGCTATAGTCGGTGGAAAGGTCGATATAACAGGTATTAGCGAGGATATAACTTCGGGCTGACTAAAATATCCTAAAATGCGCTCTAAGGTTGCATCTTTGCTTTCGTACCCTTTATTATCGACTTGGGCAGAATTAATGGGAGTGGGTTGAGATGACAACTTTCCACTATTTAACATAGTTCTATTACTAATTGATTCAACTATCAACGCAATGTAGGACCGAATAGATTCTTGTAATTGTTGGGCTGAAGCAAAATTAGAGCCACTGCATTTGACTTTTTCCATTGACGAATTTATAGATTTTGTGCCAATTATAGGAGATTTAATTTCAAACGAGGTAGTGAGATTATTTAAAGGCTCACGATTTTGGTAAGTGAGGTAGGGATTATTTGGGCATTTTAGGGCTGCAATATGAACTGAATTGTAATGTAATATTAGGTGTTTTTTAGTGTTTGCCGTGTAAGCACATTCAAAACATTGTAAAGGCCTGACCTGAGTTTCTATACTATTTTTGTTAGCCACTTTTTCTTGGGCATAACTAAGACTAAGGTGGTGTTGCCTCCGTTTTGGAAATTTTTCCTGGTCGAGAAAGCTTTTGTGCGGTGTCAATAAGGCAGCTGGGGCGGAGCCTTTTCTTATCTTATGTTTATCGTAAAACTTTTGATATGATTGCTTTTCGGAAGGGCCAGGTTTTTTGATATCTATGGTTTGGGAATGGTCGTATTTTGAGTAATGAAGTTCTAGGTTAGATACATCAAATGTTTGATAGGGGCATTCAAGGCATCTTAACAATAGATTTTTATTTTCAGCTTGGTCCTGCAACGAATCTGTAACAATATCCGTAGACTTGGCATGTATTCTATTTGGATTTGTTATAGAGGGAGTACCGATCAGATATTGAGTGGTGCAGTTATTTAAGTTAGACAACGTGGGGCTACATGCTTGATGTAGGTTTAGAGAGTTAGATTTATCGGTGGTCTCTTCGGTGACTTCCGATTTTATAAGATTTGACGTTTTAAACGAGCTCGTATTCGTAATTTGCGGACTACTCCCATTACTATTGGTTAAACCGGGTTGTTTAAAATATGGTTGGGTTGGACTATTTAAATGGAGTGGCTGAGACGCAAACATACTGTTATTTTGGGTAAAATAGGGTACATTGTAAGCAGAGCTTGGTATCGAAAAAGTGTAGTGAGTTGTCGATTTAGGCGTTTGGGGGACAAAAAGTCGATTGAGCGCAAGTTGAGACCCATAAGGACTTTCGCAATGGGTATGAGGTGAAACGCGTTCCATGCTTATCATTTTATCTAAAATTCGCCACTTTTGGACAAATTATCTTAATAATGATCAGAGAGTTATTAAAAAACACTGAAGTTTAAATACGTTCTGCCTATAATTTTGGACAAAACTTCTTGACAATGTAATTTGATGGAATGGGAGGCGGAAGAATGTTTGGTTGGTAACACAATTTTATCAAATATCAATTTTGAAATATCACGTATATATGGATTACTAACACAGTGTTTTTGTTGCCAGATAAAAGCAACTGTTTAAATAAGATTTAACATTGTGAAACAATTGCCCTCCTTTTTTTTAGTTAATTTCATCACTGAGAAAATCGAGCAATGATTCATCGTAAAATTTTCTTGACAGGATCGTTGTTATGGATATGTCACTTAGTGTCAGTAGGATGAACTCTCCACTTTTGGTTGTACTATTTATAAGTTAAAAATTCACAGGTATAGTTAATATTTATTGGGTAAATGAAATTTATGATAAAACGTGATAATATCCCCTTGTCATAGTGAGGCGCACCTTAGAAACATAAACTAGGTTGTTAGCTTTAAGTTTTTTGAATAGTACAGTTGAAAGATAAATATTGACTACAACTACAACCTAATTTTAGTTGTTAAAGTCACAATTAAATAATTTAAATAAAACCCCCATGCCCTTACCACCAAGTAACTGCAAATTTATTATTTTGGGTTTGATTAATATCGGTGTAAACGTCCCGTTAAAGAATGAAAATATTTAAGGAAATAAAAGTAAGCTAAGATTTTAATAGGCACAGATGTATTCATCGAAAAAGGTAAGGCATCAATGGATATTTGGTGGTCAATTAATTTTAGCTCAGTGCTAATTGTATGCAATTTTAAAAAAACGATAATTCCAACATATTAAGGTGATTTTCTATATACCAAAAAAACAAAATTTTTTTTTGCTTATCGTTTAATATGTTATTAGCGATATTAAAATATATGCAAATTTAAGATCAAAGTCTGAACAAAGAGTTCACTCAATTTTTCGAAAAATTTCAACAATTCTAAAAATACGGAAATTTTGAAATTTGGGTTAAAAAATTAAATTGTAACTATTTTCTTACACCCGGTGAATTTTTAAAAATTTTCATCTTTTTAAAATAAAAATAGCTGATAATCATTTATACAAATCCTTTAACAAGTCTAACGCTTAAAAACATTAAACAATAAACCAATATTTTTTTTAAGAATATGCTAAATTTTTTTAAAATTCCAAAAAAATGAATAAACTATTAACGCGCCGCATTAGATATATCGTTTTTTAATGTCAATCCATTATTCAATGCACATAAGTAATTAAGTAGATATTATCTAATGACACAGGTCACTAAATTTTTTAGAGTTATGAGCTAATTAACCGGCCATCTTAGGTTTCAATCCGTTTATCGTTTTTAATCAAACTTTGTAAATTAGCTTTAAACATTGAAAATTTTTGAAAAATTAAAAAAAAAACAAAAGAGATCAAAAACATAAAAATATTTAAAAAAATTATTTATATATAAAACAGTTAAACTGTTTCAAACAGTATTTTATTTCAAAACCATAATATATCGTGTCCTATAGGTTGGGGTGCCAAATATTCTGTATGAGTCTTAAATGTTGATGTATAGATAGATATAGGGAAGACCGGGGCGAAATGAAATGCATTTTACTCCCCCAAAAATAAATATATCTTAAACTTCAGATATGATATAAATCTTTAAGCAGACCAACTATTTTGATCATTTTTTTTATGGATATACATTTGAAAAAATTTACTAAATATAAGACGGGGCAGAGCCGTAGCCAGGATTATAGAAAGGGGGGGGGGGGGGACTTCAAATAATTTGCCTTCGGCGGCAAGCGCAGGAAATTTTTTGACGCCCTTTGATATATATTAAATCTTAAAATCATTTTGTAAAAATTTGTATTTTATTTGGTTTATACGGTTTTTGTTGTAACGAATTTAATATGGTTAAATGAGGTCGATATTATACATCCATAAAGCATTTAAAAAGTTTTATTAAATTTTCATTCAAAAACGATATTTTGTAAATAATGAAATGAATAGATGAATACAAAATAAAAATTTATTTTAAAAGTTATTAAAGGGTTTTAATATGTAAAATATCAATACCAATGTTATTTAAATTCGTAAACTAATATGCATTGGGATAATTTTCAATGAATATTAAGCAGGTGTAATTACCAAATTGAATTATTTAAGCTGCTAAATAAGCCACTAACCATGTGCCTGCAACTACGGTTTTTTTCAATAAATCATTAATTAGACTTGAGAAGGATCAAAATATTTTCTCAATTTGACTTAAAAGATCAGAAACGTGTAAATTATTTGATTCAGAGAAAACAAACTTAACAGTCAAAATGTAAAAAATTGAACAATTTGCGGACTATTAAAAAAGCGTGGGTGGGCAAAAAGAGAATAATAATAAAAAAAATATAAAATGGAATTTGTGTTTAATATAAAAAAGTAAAAAGAGATTTTTGGAAATTTCTTTGTTTAATTAATAGTGAACAAGACCTAAAGTAAAAATTTTAAACAAAAAGTTTTGTGCAATAAAATTTAAATATTAAGCGTCGTATATCAATCTTTACAATGTAGGGGAGACCGGGGCAATTATGCTATTGGGGCAATTATAACTTTTGATGTTTTAAAAAGTTTGGTAATTGGTATGATAATAGTGATATATTATAAATAAAATATATGTTTTAAAACCCTTATCAGCAAATTTTTATATCCCAATGATCAAAACTTTTTGAGTTATATAGTAAAACGTATATTTGATGCCCAAAAGTTACAAAAAAAATTCTTGATTTTTTTTGGATAAAATTTTTTAAACTTGATCATTTTACATAAGATTTACGGAATTATCTAATGAAGTATTAAGTCATTGAATTATGTAAAAATAATTATTATATCACGTGTTTAATTATATTCTTTAACCCCTCAAAGTTGGTGACTAACCTTGGGGCAAAAATGAGTCAAAAATTGTGGGGTAGTTTTGACTCAATTTTAATAAGAAAAAATTTATGGTTATGATCTAATTCATTTATTTTATAATAAAATATTAATATTACATAATAATTTATCATTTTAGATAGGAAATTTCCGATATTTTTGCGCAATAACGATTAAAACCATTTTAGCTTACAATCCAAAAAAAACCTTAAATCCTTAAAAATTATCGTTTTTTATACAACTCTTTCGTCTTTTATAGAAATCTTATATAAAATTAAGTAATATATTAGGTTATTAAAATGTTTTTAAGTGCTAATGGATTTTTCGACATGTTCAGAATTACCCTACGCTGATCATAATTACCCCAGCGTGGGGTAATTATGTTTTTTTAAATAATTTTTTTTTAGATAATCTTAGAAAAATAAATATATATATTAAAGAACTAAGTTAGAGCTATCGAAAACTAAAATTTTTTTTTCAAAAAACCCTGTAGTTTTTTTGCAATCTGGGCTTGACTTTTATGTGTCACAATTGCCCCGGTCTCCCCTATAATAAAATCGTTTATTTAAGTCCTTAATAAAGATCGGACGACTTTAAGCTACACTCAATATGCAGCTTTGAGCCTGGTTAATAGTTAAATTGGTGACCGCCAACGAATTCAAAAGTTTATTTTTTTGAAAGCCTAGGCCTACAATCCTAGGTCACCAGCACTCATTAAATCTCTAACTTTGCGGAGCCTGATGTAGTGTTAAAAGTGTTAAATAAGAAAAAGGTCTGCGGAAATATTTTTACCACAGATATTAAAGTCCTTATTATTAGAAACAATACAATTATAACTCCCGACTTTGATCTTTAGTTTTAGTTAAGATCAATAGATTAAGGATTAAAAACATAACCGGTTCATCTATATGGGCAATTCAAGCAATGCTAGGCGTCAAGCTAATTTTACTTAAATACTAATGTTTTTAAGCAAAAATATTGAAAATGGACACGAAACATTTGGCTTAGAGGTGCTCATGGGTCACAGACCGGCCTTATCAAGAGATTACCTTACATATTATTTTATATGCATGCGCACATTTTTTTAAATTTAAGGGCCCAGCCGTTTTTAGATGGACCAAACGGCTAACTTAGCAAAACCTAACTACCTTTGGGATTCGGGGGCGCGCCGGGCATTTTTATCGAATTTACGGTAAAAATATAAAATCCGCTAAAAGGGGGGGGGGGCGGCCAAACCCGGTTTAACCCCCCCCCCCCCCCCCCCTCCCGGCTACGGCTCTGAGACTGGGAAAAATTTATGAATGGACTCATTTTAAATGTACAAAAATGCCCTAATTGTAATTAATTTATAAAAAAAATTATATATTAAATTAAAACAATTACACAGGTCAACAGTTTTTTGAGAGTTATGAGTTAACTACATAGATCAAACCTGCCATCGTAAGGAATATTAAATCCGTTTACCATTTCCTAATCAAACTTAGTTAGTCAGTTATAAAATGAAAATTTTAGATAAAAAAGTCAAAGAACCAAAAAAGATTCAAAAACAAAAATAAATTGAAATTTTATTTTTGCATATTCACAATAGTTAAACTGTTAAATTCAAACTTCAAATAATATTTTCATTAAAAACCGATAATATATCGTGTCGTATTTAAGTTTGGACGCGAAATATTATGTATTATCTAAATGCCAATGTAAGAGCTTGATATATTAATAAAATTTATTTCTCATTATTTGTGATTATAAATATAAGTTACAAGGGATTTTTGATTTTTAAATTTTTTTAGGGTATATTCAGATCTGTCAATTTGGTCAAAAAAGGTCATTTTTCGTTGTAGACGGATCTAAGGAGCCAAAGACGGAAGAAACTAAGAAAAACGAAAAATATATATGAGATGAGGCCATCATGGGGATGCATTCTTTTATGTTTTCATAAAATTTACGTTTCTGTCATTGCTATTTGTGGACCTGTGTTATATAAATGGATGTTAGAATTACTTATAACACAAAAAGTCAATTATGACAACTTTTATATTGCCCCATCAATGTTTTATTTTACCCCGTACATGGGGCGAAAAGGTTAGTAACACTAGTTTTGTTTTACCACTCATAACTCCTAAATGTTATAAATATTTTTAATTTAACTACCTAATTTAGATAACACAGGTCAACAATTTTTTGAGAGTTATGAGTTAACTAATCTGCCATCTTAGGGAATATCAAATCCGTTTACCGTTTTCCCTAATAAAACTTAGTTAGTGAGGTATAAACATTGAAAATTTTAGAATATAGGTCTAAAAAACAAAAAAGATTCTAAAAGAGAAATAAATTGAAAATTTATTTTTGCATATTCACAATAGTGAAACTGTTAAATTCAAACTTCAAATAATATTTTCATTAAAAACCGATAATATTGCGTGTCGTATTTAAGTTGGGACGCGAAATATTTTGTATTTTCTAAATGCCGAAAGAGCTTGATTTATTAATAAAATTTATTTCTCATTATTTGTGATTATAAGTATAAGTTACAAGAGATTTTTTATTTTTAAATTTTTTCTTTTTAGGGTATATTCAGATCTGTCAATTTGGTCAAAAAAGGTCATTTTTCGTTATAGACGGATCTAAGGAGCCAAAGACGGAAAAAACTAAGAAAAACAAAAAATATACATGAGATTAGGCAATCATGGGGATACATTCTTTTATGTTTTTATAAAATTCACGTTTCTGAATGATATTTGTTGACCTGTATAATATAATGAGGTATTTCTAGATTAAATATTTTAACAAAAAATTTGGAATATGACAGCATCGATTTTGTCATTTCGCCCCGGTCTCCCCTAATTAAAAATTTTATTTCTCAATATTTGAGATAAAAAATACAAATGTTATTTTAATATGCAATTTTGTTTTAAGTTTTTCCCTTTAGGGAATCTCAGAGTGGCAAAATTAGTTTAGGTCAAATTGGATTTTTTGATATTTACGTAAGAAAATAACCGAAGGCGAAAGAAACTTCGGAAAACGGAAATTAGATATGAAATGAGGCCATCTCCCAAATTTTATTTTTCATACATTATTGTGAACCTGTGAACAATTTTTATTGCTTGGTGGATGGTGCCTAAATCGTTTTCACTTTAGACATATCGTTTAAAGGCTACTGATAAGTAGGCCCTCTCAGTAGCCTCTAAGTGATTGTACATGTGTGCAATTTAATTTAACTTAAAAAGATCGATAAACTTAAAATTGTGAAATTATTTAAAAGTTTACTGGGCCAGAAAATTCATATTAAAAATTAATAATTAAAAAATGAAAAATATCCCAAATTTTCGGCACAAAAAAAAGGCCTTAAACATTACTGGCCATAACTTTTTAACGCTAAAGCTATTATATTATCAAGCACAATTCAAATAATAAATTCCATTTAAATGAGATAAACGGCATATAAGATCCAGTGACAAAATCAATACAAGTATGCCATTAACAAGTCAAAAAGCACAATAAATTTGTATAAACGAACAAGCATAGCCGACCATAGTACGAAAAGCAAAAATTCTTTCGACCATATCGCTACATTCTATTAAATTGTTGTGAGTTCCATTAATTTTGATATTGCATAAAGTAATCATTTTAAAATAACCAATATAATTCCATTAAAAAAGACCAAAAAACCCATAGTGCACATGTCATTTCAAAAAATATTGATGACCGGAAGACAAAGAGAATAATGTGGTTTTAAAGGGGTTTGTCAAAAAAAAAGACTATCCTCCGACAAAGAAGGCTACAATGTGTGTAAGTTATTCACTATAACGCATACTGAGGTTAGTAAACTTCAGCGCCACTTTAATTGAATGCAACCACTCAACACTCGACGCAGAGCAATTTGCTAATTAGTTATCAAAACAATATATCTTTAATGACCATATCTAACGTGGCCGATATGTAGGGATCAGCATTTAAAATCAATTTGTAAGGTTGTTTTTGTTGATCGTCAACCCCTTGTTTTTGTATTTTTTCGTAAACCCTTTTTTTTGGTTTAATATTCATATTTGTTTGTTATTGACCTTATAAATTTTTTAACCATCAAAGGTTGATGTTTTTTAATTTTAACTAATAAATTTCGATGTAAAAAAATTCAAAGTTAAAGTTAATGCACCACGTAAAAAATGTTGGTCGCAGCCATATTATTTACTAAAACTAAATATATGCTACAAAATGTAATTTATTGTAAAATCATTTGATTGAATAATATTGCAAGTATTTTAATGATTATGAATTTATTTGATTGTGGTAAAAAGTTGATCATATTTTTAAATTTTATTTTTAAGTTCTTGCTAAATATAATTCATTTATTGATTAAGTAGCTTGGATAGATAAAGGCTTTCAATCAGGTCAAATGGGGAGAATGGTGAAAGTTTTTTTTAATATTTTTTTTATCTATTACAAAATAAATAAGTCATATTGTGGCAATAATCTTGAGATGTAAATTTTGCATGCAGCTTTGTTTTCCTTATTTGTAATGAAGTTACCAAACTTTAGCAGTAGTCTTCTTTTTATTTGAGAAACAATTTAAAAATAAATTATTACACCATATTATACGAGTCAAACATAATATTGTAAAAAAGATAAAACTTGATATTGACTTTGGGAGAAACAATATATATTAATAAATTAATGAGTTAAGCTATATATTTATAAATTCAATAGATTTATAATCTATAATTTGTATAAATTATTTTGCCAATTAAATATTATAACACATTCATGAATTGGTAAATCTGTACACGTTCTTTATAAATAGGATTAAGATATAAAAGCAATACACCCATTTTAATAATGAAAGTTTAAGCATTTTGAAAAATTAATTTTGATAAAATTTATATATAACTTAAGCTATATTAATATAAAAGTTTAATACCATTAACCATCCTATAATAATTTTTATGCTGTCAGATATTTCGTTTTACTAATTGAATATCAAAATTTATATCTACGCTTTAACAAATAATTTTAGATCATTTATAAAAATTTAACTTTTTTATCACATCAAACATGATATTTTTTGATTGTTAATTTAAGCATTTATTTCGATATAAAAAATCGTAACGTAATATTTGTCCTGTACAAAATATAATCTCACTAAATAAAAACAATGTTAATAAACAGTTTTTTTATTAATTATTTTAGTTTTTGCCAAACTGATTTTGTTGTTATTTTTGACCTTGCGCTTTTGTATTAAGATTTAAAAAAACCAAAAAAAATGTTAAAATATAATTAATAATAAAATTTATTAATTCATAAACTCGTTAATAAAAATTGTTACAAAATATTAAAAATAAATAATAAATAAAATATTTCGGCAACAGTTGGTTGCCTTCGACAACAGTTGGTTGCAGGCAACCAACTATTGCCGAAATATTTTATTTATTATTTATTACAATTTTTATTAACGAGTTTATGAATTAATAAATTTTAAATATTTTAATCTCGTTTTACTATACAAAATATAATTAATAATGTAAAACAGCTAATAATTTCAACCTTAATTTTATTTCAGCCAGGTAAAAAATCGTCTCTAATGCAAATTTATAACTTAAACTTGGATGTTGGAGCTTGATATACTTAATTTCAGATTAAAAATAAAAGTTTCAGTTGATTCACAGGTCAACAATTTTTTGAGAGTTATGAGTTAACTACAGAGATCAAACCTGCCATTTTAGGGAATAACAAATCCGTTTACCGTTTTTCCTAATCAAACTTAGTTAGTCAGTTATAAACATTGAAAATTTTAGAAAAAAGGTCAAAAAACCAAAAAAGAATCAAAAACAAAAATAAATTGAAATTTTATTTTTGGATATTTACACTAGTTAAAGTGTTAAATTTAAACTTCAAATAATATTTTCATTAAAAATCGATAATATATCGTGTCGTATTTAAGTTTGGACGCGAAATATTTTGTATTATCTTAATGCCGATGTAAGCGCTTGTATTAATAAAATTTATTTTTTATTATTTGTGATTAAAAATATAAGTTACAAGGGATTTTTATATGCAACAAAGATTTTTTAATTATTCTTTTTAGGGTATATTTAAATCTGTGAATTTGGTCAAAAAAGGTCATTTTTCGTTATAGACGGATCTAAGGAGCCAAAGACGGAAGAAACTATACTAAGAAAAACGAAAAATATATATGAGATTAGACCATCCTGGGGATGAATTTTTTTATGTTTTCATAAAATTCACGCTTCTGACATTGATATTTGTTGACCTATGTTTTAATAGAAAAAAAAACTTATAATTTTTATAACTTAAGGAATCTCAGGGTGGCAAAATCAATTATTTGTTAAATTTATCTATTTTTTCGACCCATGGCTGGAAAGTTGTGTCTGAATGGCATTTCGAAAAACACTTAATTCATGGCCACGTTTTAGAATCTTTTCATGGAGTTTAATGAACTTCATCAAACCTTCATAAATTTTTATTAACCTGTGTTTAAGTGGTCTTCAATTTTCATTTTGCGGTAGGGTCCTACACATCTTATAATACTGTTGCAAGCTAAAACAATATTATATGGCTTAATTCTAGCTTGCACTATGCAACCTAAACCCAAACCTAACGAAATATGATTTTCCATTTAGGCATATATAGGAGCCGTAGTCCAAGGTATTTTAAATTTGTAAAAAAGGTCAATGTAATACAGTTGGTATATTTAATTGATTTGTAACATTAGAAATTTATAGGGCCGTAACAGGCCTGCCGAGTTGAATTAAATTGTACTTTGGGCGGAAAGCAATTTGCTTTTAGGGGCCAAAGCCTGAATATCTTTTTAGGAAGTCAAAAGTGACTAGTTTTGCAACCTCGAGACTCTTAAGTATAATTTATAAAAAAAATCTCTATTAATATCTTTTGTTCTTCTATGACTAAATATTAAGCTTTAAAGAAAGCTCCAACTACATTTAAGTTATGCAAAATAGTTTGCACCCCAACCGCTAAATAGCATTAACCTGGCTGTAACAAAAATTTTGTGGTAAGTTGGAAATTAACAGTCTGGCTGATTTTTCAGTCCTCTTTAAATAACCCTCATTTGTTTTTTTTTTAACAATTTTTTTTTTTTTATAAATTTTCAATTTTTGTAGCATGCTTTTACGAAATTCGATCCAAAAACGGTACACGGTGTACAAAAATCCGAATAGTAGACATTGGATCAATTACGACAACAAAATTCGGACGACACTAAGCATCATTTATGGCAGCTATAATTTTTGGTCAAGTTTTTAGCGCTGATCACGAATATGAAATTAGAATTTTAGCCAATGCCTTAGATTTTTAGTTATTTGGTGTCAAAGTTAAGATTTTTCAATTTTTGGTGTATTTTGGGTTTCTATATCATTAAACCTATGGGTAATAAAAGTTTAAAAATATAATTAGAAAATGGAAACATTCTTAATTAACGGAAGGGGTTTAAATTTTTTTAAAATATTTAATTTATTACTTTTTCATATTCATAAAATAAGTGATTTTCGTCATAAAATCCGTTTTTTGATCCTATATAACTAGAAAGAATATTGCTAATAATTTTCAACTATAACCTTTATTAGATATGTGTTTTATAAGGAATCTGAACATGCCAATAGATTTTTTGAAAAATTAATAGTTAAAAGAATTCTGTAAATTTTTTTCTGAACTTTGAACGCGGTTAAAAAAAAGTAAGTTAGAGGCATTGGAAAAAAAACTAAACCCGGGATCGTTTGGCAAGAAAATTCCTACAAAACCCTCAAAAAATTGTTAATGTTGTTTTTTTTGTTGTCCAGTGTATTTTATATATCTGAAAAATTTGTCGATTTGTAATGAAAGATACAATACCGCCATAAAGTTTTTTTTATAATTTTAACCTGCGGCGGGCACACGCAAGTCTAGCTAATAGGGTTTTGTAGCCAAAAATCTTTAAAAACAACAGTTTGCATGGGGGCGCCCTGAAATGTAAAATTTTTGATAATAAGTAATGAGGTCGAGCAAATATAAGTTTTATCTAGTGCGAAACAAGATACTTTAAAGGCAAGTCGGCACAAAAAAATCCGTTTAATATTAATGTTTTATTCATAAGATTATATGTGTAATTCTTTTATATATTTAGCAATGGGGCTTTTTTTCGATAGCTAAATTGTATAAAATGCAGTTAAATAAAATTTGCAGGTGTGCTTTCCGACAACGATTAAAAAGTTTGTGGAACTTGAAACCAAGGAGAGAAAATATATACGCTACAGTTTGGTTTAACTACATTAATGCTAACGATGCTTCACTTAAATGCGACACCAATGAATTCTCACGATGAAATAAGGGGCGGTTAACAAACTCTATTTGACAAAGAAATATTTAAAAGTTTATAATTAAAATCTGCGAATCGGTGGTTTTTAGCCTAATAAGGTCAAACAATGTTTTAAAAAGATTATTCTTATAAAATTTGTGCTTTAAAATCTGAGAGGAGACACATAATTCGGCCTACTAAAAACAATATTAAACCTTTTTGGTAAAAGATTCAATTATAATGGGCAACAAACAAACTAAGCATTGTACCTATCGATGTTGGTCAAGTGTTTGTAATTATTAATTAGCCAAAATTTTAGCCAACTCCTTGGTATTTAGTCCTTGGTGTCAAATAATTTTTCCATTTTTTATGGTATTACACAGGTTGACAAAAATAATGTGTAAAAAAAGAAAATTTAGACACTGAGGCGAAATAATTCCTATGATGGCCTTATCTCCACATATATTGTCCGTTTCAGAAATTTTCCGCTACGGCTATTTTTGAGGTATATATCGAAAAAACGGCCAAATTGACTAATTAAGCAACCTCTATTCTCTTCCAAATGCCATCTGTAATAATCTAAAAGATGTGCTTGTACGCATAATGCAAAAAGGGCCTCGCTAGTTTAGAAAATGTTGTTGGTCACAAACCGAAGTCACTTACTTAGGGAATACTAATAAATCAACGGGGGTTGAGACCAGTAGAGAGTAAAATAAAGGCTATAGAAGACCTGAGACGACCAGAATATGTCCAAGAATTGATTCTAAGGTCATATACTCTATAGTATATTCCGAGATTTTTGCGTTTTACATGTTCTTTCATAATAATTTTAGCATTCTTTAAGAAACAATGATAGAAAATTAATAATAACAAGGTTTAATGAAGTCAGCCGTTGTCAATCTCCAACTTGCTAACAAAGACCCAGGGTCCCGACAAACGAGTAGACCGTAAAGCGGCGCATTTGTTTTGGGCTTGAGAGCATTTGCTTAGGGGCAATATGCCACAGAGCCGGGATAGAATTGTAACACATTAAAAATGATGTATTTTATAAGAGAAATTTAAAACTTTTTTAATTCAATGTCAAAGGCTTTTTTCCTGTTCTGTGCACAGTGAAGCAAAAAAAAATAATAAAGTACTAACCAATAAAGGTAGATTTAAAATTTAATTATAAAAAATAGTGGTGATGAAGTTTCTCCAGCCCTTTTTTGCCATAAGGAAACGACTTACCCGGGCCTTGCCATTTTTAACTCTATAGCAGGTCACGCAGAATTAATTGAGAACGTACGCCGGTGACCTACGTTTTTAAGCCTAGGCTCTCAGAAAAATGGACGGCCTTGGGCCTCGTTGGCGGTCATCCATCCAAACCAGGCTCAACGCTGCTTGTCTTGAGTGTAGAACACAACTAAGTTTACAAGCGCTCAAGGTCGTTCAGAATAGAATTTACAAATCTAGTTTTTTGACAAAAATTCGATTAGTTTTTCGGGAAATTCAAAATTATCGTTTTTCATAATGTCTGTCCACCGCAAAAACATTTTAAATGTTAAAAATTATTATATATTTAAATATAAAGAAGTCCTGTGATATTGACCTTCAAAAATCTTTGTTTATGTGCAAAAAAACTAAGTTTGGTACGTAATATATTATGTCACAGAGAGAATTAGAATGTGTCTTTTAATAGCTCGCATTAATTAAAAATTAACAAAAAATATTACATTAAATTAGATTATTTTGATAATATGTATCGTAAACACGTTATAAACTTCCTTCAAAAATATCTACTATCAACGCTCTCTAATAATTTAATATTATGTCAAAGTGTTGTTAAAATAAGTGCAATATGGAAAAATTTGATATTGCAAAATCAATTTTTTTTGGCGTTATTTTTTAGACACCTTTAATAAAGCCGTATGTATTTTTTCCTTCCAATTTTGATAGCTGGCAAAATTTAATTTAAAAGAAAATTCCCAAGCATATGTGAGCTATGCCACCTTAAATATTCTAGGCCCAACACGGTCCGCAGTCAACAATTTTGACACCACACCCTGCGGACTGATTAAAAATGCTCTCATAGTGTCAGGTCTGGCAAGCTTAATTTATATAAATTAACATTCAAAAATATAAAAAAAACACCTCGGCTAGGCTATGTTTTGCTTGAGATATGGTTCATACTTTTCTTAAATTTTTTTATAAACAAAGCCAATTAAAAAACCCGTTGCCGTCATTATAGTCCATCGATCTTTCTTTAGATGATATTATGGCTACAAAAAATTGCAAACGAGGTCGTCAAAAGTTGTTGGAACATTGTAAGGTGTTTATAACACCGCCAAGTAGTGTAAGGCATACATTATATGTTCATGTCATGGTAAGCGTGCGTATATCTGTTTCTTGCTAACTTAACTTAATACACGGAAGGTGCTCTTAAAATCTTAATTAATAATTTAGCAGGATGTATTTTAGTGGAAAAGGTGGGGACCTCAACCATTTTTAAACACCCGCATTAAACTTTTCCGCGTGAACCCTCAAAAAAAGGGAAGTGTTGTAAGAGGAGAAGGCTAACCAAAAACACTTAGCACTATTAGTATTTTAATAATGGTAACAGACCAAATTGTGAAAACTTAATATGTACCATCAGGCGTATTATTAATATCGTCACGATGTTTATAATGAATGCGTAAAGTAATAAAAGGACTTTTGCTTCAGTTTATTAGAATCTAGAATTTCAAAAAAAAAATCACGTTCAATTTTCAAAATTTCAGTGTCAAGGTTTAAATTATACCGTTATGTCACACAAAGTAAATTAATGCCCAAATGAAATAATAACACGGGTTTTAATATCGAATCATAAAATATGAATAATGTTGTGTACCTCAGATTTTATCCATTTAATTTTCGGAATAATTAAAAGAAAACCGAGGCAAATAAAGTTGAATGTTTATAGTTAGAACGCCAACGAAAAAAAAGAGATTGACGAAAATATGAAAATTGCAAGTAAAGTGAGTTTATATAAAAAACTTTGCCTGATGTCACCTTTCAATGCCACAGTGTCGATTGAGGTTAATATGGTTAGAGATATAAATGCGGACACTTAATAAATGTTCAATCTACAATTCCTTAATGTCGATGGGGTGATGTATTACAACATTGTGAAATAAAAAGAAAAAAGAGGAATAAAAGGGTTAACTACCATCTTTTGTCCAATAAATATATTTAAATTACATAATTTTGCGTAACCAAATATTTACTTGACTATAATGATACAATAACGGCAGTGACAAAAATTGCTTATATTCAAAATCATAATAAAATAGGAAAAAGAGATTAAGCGTGTGTCACCACGTTAAACTTTCTTTCGACCACTTTTTTGAGTTGAGAGCTCACAAATTTGAAAAGATTAGCATAAATATTTTAACAAAACTTTGTTATAAGTGCAAATTTATAGGAAACGTACGTAATATAATTTTCACTGATAAAATTGTTTAATTTAAATTTTTTAAAATAATTGGTTTGGAGTTAACTTTTAGGTCAGCTCTTTGTTCAAAATCAAATAGGTTGTTTGGCAAAGATTAAAAAAAATGTTAAAATGGGTATGCTAAAAATATTTAATATTTTATAAGAATTATATATGTCAATGTTATTATTATATTTGTATTATTCACCTTTTCACATGTCTTTGAACTTGTTAGTACATAACAAAATAAAAATTATTAATTAGCAATCATAGGTGTTTTAGTATGAATATTTCTTCAAGTTTTACCCCAGCTCAAAAAACAGGCGTCAATCACAATGTAAACCATTTTTTACCTTATTTTTAAGTGAATTTCACGGATGCAAAGGCCCGTTGGGAAAAGAATATGACGAAAAAGTGTGTTTTTTTTTTCGAGAAATTTAAGTCATGTTAAAATGACGTAAATGACGGGCCAGAAAAAAAAAACAATAACAATAGTCACACGGAATTATGATGGTGAGGCATATATTCAAAAGGAACCTTAAAAAACGTATAACATGAGTGGGATGGGTTAATGTCAAAATCACCATTATAAACAAATAATTAATAATAATAACCTAGGTGATAATAAGAATATGTGAGAAATATAGATGAATATAAGAATAAACAATGTTAAAATTAAATTGGGTTAGAGGGGGAGAGTAGAGAAGTTGGTTGTATTGGAAAACGAACGCAATGGTAGCAAAGCAAGTGTGATAATTATTATGACGGAATTAATCAGGTAAAAGTTTTTAGGTGTAGGAGTGCAATTGCGAATATAAACAAAACAATGACTAATTTCTGATTTGTGGACAAAATGCTTGACGTTATAACTCGATCCTGAAGAATAACAGCTAAGCGGCTCTAATATACCATGGTGAATTTGCCCGCAACCCTTATCTAGATATTGCTCCAAAATATTTACAAAAAAAATCCCATAAAATACCTAAGGTGAAGGCTATGTAATTAGATTGGTTATAAGGGAAACTCAACAGTAATTTTAACGCTTGATAAATTAAAATATTAAAACCCCAGATGGAACTTCGCCCTCTAGAATAGGTTGACTAAGTAAAATGATTTATAAGATTATACATATACGGCTGCAAGGCAAGTTTCTATATCTAAATATATCTATTTGTAGGATTATGACATCTTTTTTGGTTCCAGACCCACATAATTATAACGAGATTATCAAGAAAAAGGTAACAATAAGCACCCCAAAACGTAATTAAATAGAAATACAAGGATCTAAACCAAAAAAGTTTTTTTGTTGAAATCAATCAGATTAACAGGTATAGTTGTGGTCCATTATATAGGATGGACTAGCTATCAACCAAGCTCTAACCTGTCGCTTCCAGGTGTAAGTGATGAGTTAAATAAGCGTCTTAAACTTTGTATAATTTTTTTTACTTTCAGTTGTACCCAATCTGACATAGCCCTTAGGAGTGAGGGCGAGTCGAAAGGTTAAAAATTCAAAAAACTGGCCTTCAGGTCAAATTTTGTTGCCGTTTGTCCAATTTTATTTTCTGGATTTTTAAATGAACGAGTAAGGAGTGCTTAGTGTACATTCTAAATGATCAACTTATGTGTCATTCATAGCTAAATTCTCCTTACCGCAAATCCAAAGCTTTATTAACAATACAAATGTTTAAAGGATTTCTTTTTTGTTAATTCTAAAAATGCTATAAACCTTTAATTCCGTTCACCGTAGGGCCGATATGTATAAAGGGTTCCAACATTCGTTTTAATATTAGAATAAGAGTAAAAAATATAAATGACATAAGAGCCGCCATTGGTTTTTTGCCAAATATACTTCGGCCCACATAAACAAATAAAAGTAGGACGATCGGAGAGTTCTAGAAACTCCGTATATTAGCATAAACCAGCAAAATAAAATTCAAGCTATCATATCGGGTTTTACTAACCTATTTTTGCCAAAATATCATTATGGTTCATTGGGCATGGTGTCAAAATTTAAAACTATTTTTGAATTCGGACGTTATATATGTATTTCAAAGGGTCTTGATCCTGACACTTTAACTTAGGCCCAGTATTACAAATGCGGCCTAAAAATTATAACATTTTTATTTAGGTCAGGCCAGTTTTTAAATTTTAATGGTCCCGACATCGATTACTACCGAAATGTTTAAATCTAAATTGGGTAATATTTTAATCCCAAAATAAAAATGAAGATGAATTAACAACCTGAAATTAATATTAATTAATATTAAATAATAGCACCTTGAAGGTAAATAAAAAGTTCTTAGAGTTAAATAGCCTTAACAGATTTGTAAAATATTTAAGATAAAAGCTTGCAACGTTATACATAGCGTCGATATCAATTTGGTTTGGCCCCCACCTACCTAGATAGGCTGACCCTGACCTTGTTAAATTACATTTAAATAAATGTTGTTTTGCGGGCGAACGATAAGGACACTATAGTGGTTTTCCCAATAAATTATTGGGTTTTTCCGTTCCCCACGAAGCTATTGTACTAATTTAGCGCAGGGTATGCGACCTGTTTTTTGACATAAACACCGACACTGTGTGTGTGTGTGTGTATTTAGGGTAAAGAATACATTGTGTGTAAATACAGGGGGGAAAACGGGAGCAGTGGGGCACAAGCTAGAAATATAGTATCATCATGAAACTGCGAAAATGTGATTTCTACTATGTGAGGTTGCAACCAGTGAAACAAACCTTAATGATGGGAGACATGATTATTAAAGGTGAAATACCGTCTAAAAAAAATTTCGTTAATAAAATTAAACGCACAAATATTAATGATTACAGCTACGATGAAACTCAAAAAATGTATTATTCATTTGGACAAAAGTGATTTACACAAAACTAACCAGTCTTGACGGCAGGGGAGTAGTGCGATACAAAGGGATTGAAGTAAATTAAAGTAAGAATATAAATGATCCAACACTTGGTTTTAGTTTATAGGCAAAAAAGTTCATTTTAAAAGGAAATTTTAACGTTTAAATAAATGCCCAAAACTTTTTAACCTCTAAAATTAGTAATAAATAGTGCTAAAAATATAATATGAAAAATATAAATTAAATAATAAGTATCTATTTTATAAAAATTTCATTAATGAGTTCAGCTAATTTTTTTAATATATTTATAAATATAGAGAAACACAATCATATTAAATTTTCAAATAAAAAGTTTGTCAATATTTGAATAAATATATTTAAATTAAAAGGTCACAAATAAAAATCAATCTTTAGTCTCTGTATCTAAACTATAGACTAAAGTCAGAACCCGAGAGCCCGTCTGGCCCAGTGCCGACCTGCCCAAAAAACAGATTAAAGGTTTGAGCCTGAATTCTAAAAAAATTATTGGCATCTTTTTTGCCGTTTTTTTAAAAACTATAATTAATAATAACTAAAAAATGAGTAATGAATTTATTATATACAATGAGGGTCAATTTTTTATTAATAATTTAAACAAAATTTTTAGCATCTAGAAAATATCAAGCCGAGTATATCAAAATTTAATGGCTAAATTCAGTAAGATTTCTATTTAACTAGTTTAACTGACCCAAGCAAGCTTAATTTAAATATATATTCGGGTTAAACTCCAAAATCAGGCCTAATAACCTATTGGGCAACGCGATAATAACGTCATTATGATGCAATAGACTGTTATATTAATAGGTTTTGTATATTATTTAAGATATGAGTCTGCTACATAATATTGGATTTTTTTTCGATTTAACATTGAATTTACACTCCCTTTAACATTTCACCATCACGACGTTACACTTCCTCTCAATCTATAAATATCACAATCAGAGGAGAGATAGGGATTCACCGCATATTTTACCACAAATTCAGCATTACACAGCATTATAGATATTTGCGGTTTATTAATAGATACACAAGGTAAAAACTAGTAGATAAACACGCAACATGAACTTGCAGGACATGGAGGTATAAAACAATAAATAAAGAATTGATTTAGGGGCAAAAAACGGGCTTTAATGAAGATGATAATTGTTAAATTATCATATTTTTTTTAATACCTTTATTTAAAAGGTCAGCACTGAGATATTATAAGTTAAGGCGCTGGCTAAACTTAATAATGCATGACGTTGTTATCTAAAATCAATTGATGAACAGTGAGTGTCAAATAATAGTTGAAAAAGGCCAAAGTATATAAAGTCTAAAAAATTCTATAAATAAAACGACACAAACCAAATAGCAAGGACCCAAGCCAAATAAAAATATATATAAACGCAAGCTAAAAATGAAAAGCGCCAGGCTTATAAATAACATTCTTTCAACGATGCCGCCGTACATGTAATATTTAAATTTTTAAAACCCAGGCTTGTTAAATTACAACAAACCTATGATCCAAATATATTTTTTTTAAGGAGTCGAAAATTATATATTTGCAAAGGGTTGAGCTAGAGGTCGACCATGTGATTTAATGTATATGTAGGTAATGTCATGTTAAAAACATATATAACCTATTTTTTAGATAGATAAAAATAATAAATTTAAATTTACCTCTATGTCTTTAAGTGAATTAATTGCGTAGATCACAAAAAAAAACGTTTTAGTCCAACGCTTTTAATGTTAATATAATAATTCAATGTTAATTAAATGGAATCACATTTATAAAATCACATCACAATGTATTTGTAGCAATATTTAAATTGTAACATCATTATAATAAAGTGGTATAAAAATTGAAATAAATAAACAATCTTAATAACATTATGAAAACGAGGGTAGTAACCGACACGACATTAATATATAATAGTGCGACAATTAATTTTGATGGGACGGTGACTATGTTATTTAATATCCCATGTTAGAGACCGACAATACAAGATTTCAGATGTCATGTGATGTATACCCAAATCGCGAAATATGGGCTCGTATTTGCTCTCCGTAGTCGTTTAGGGTAAAATATAGTTGAAATTATGTCACATTTTGGTTGATATCAACATTTTAAGGCTATATATGATATTTTTGTTACGGTAGAACTAATAGCACGCAAATTCATATTTGGCACCAACTCGAGGATTCGAGCATTGTCTCGGTCCCACAAGTTGACCAAACTTGATAAAAAAAAACAGTAATTTATATTTTTGTAAGTCGATTTAAATATTTACATATTTTTTAATATAGGCTTAACTAATTCATGGGCAAGGCTAATACAAATGTCTACAAAAATTTATGAGTGTAGTTCCAGAAACTGCAATAAAATAATTTATAATGTGGCCTTATCTCTGATATTACCTTCTTTATATCGAAACATTGTACTACTGGGGATGTCGAAAATGAGAAAGTGACTGTTGCACCCTCGATCCTTGAGTAAAAAAATATAAAAAAATTTTATATTGAAATCAACTGTACCTTAAATTCTTAAATAATAAGCCATGTTATATTTAAATACATCAAGCCCCAACATCCACTTTTAGGATATGCAAAATTCAATGTTAATATTATAAAATCGATAGCGCAAAGTTTGAAAATAATAGTAGCTGTTATAAAAAATAAAAGACCACCTTGCCATCTCGTTCTCTGCGCGCCTCGACTCGTTCGCCTGGATCTGGGCATACTCCTTTGATAATATTCATTTAAAGTTGGCAACGGTCGACTTACGTTACATTGTTATCATTATTCTTATATATACGTTCACAATACATAAAAACAAAAAAAAATGTTGCCAGGCACATATTAATTCCACCTTTATTTCTTTAAAAAATTGAAAAATTTGGATAATTAAATTTTATTTTGTTAACAGCCCTAGTTATCAACATTTTTACCTTTAAATTGTGAATCACATAGCTAAACTGTCAAAAATATTATTATCAAAGATAATATATTATATCATATTTAAGTTTGGACGCAAAATATTTTGTATTAACTAAATGCTGATATAAGAGCTTGTTATACTAAAAATGTTTTTTCTCATTATTTGAGATGAATATAAGTTACAAGGTATTATATAAAAAAATATTCTTTCAGTTTAGGGTATTCTCGAAGTCAAAAAATCTGACAATTTGGTCAAAAAAGGCCATTTTTCGAAAATTTAAGGAGCCGAAAACGGAAAATGTATATGAGATAATGCCATCAGGGAGATGCATGCTTTTATGTTTTCATACACTTATTTTTTAGGACATTGATATTTGTTGACCTATGTTATTATATTTAAAAAAATTTTCAAACAATTTAAGGATGCGTTTTATAAAATCACATTAGTTTTTAATTATTTGAAAATATTTTATTGATTTGCGTTGCGTCTAAGGTAGCCCAAATTACAATAATTACGTCTCTAGCTACAAACCTTTAGGATTGCGTGAAGAATTGTATCAAAATTTCTGTTTGCAAAAATGAAAAATAATTTTGCTCATATCTCGGTCAAAAAATAACTTTGGAGTCTCCATAAACCTTACTAAAGTACCATTCAGCCAAATCTAAGGCTTGTCAATTTTAGGGAAATGAGAATATCAATAATATGTCGAGCTGTCTAATAATAATTTAACAATCGGATCTTTAAATCAGTTTATGGCAACAGAAAAAAATACAAGAATTTGGTCCTGCAAATAACCATTAAATCAAAAGGGGCTATTACAAAAAATTCTCGCTACGGCCCTGATAACCAATTCTTTAACTTAAATATTTAAGTTAAAAATATACAAAATCGAAAGGCATAAAAAATTTAGGCTATACATAACAATCCAATACAAGCAAATAAACACAGCTAGTCAGCAATTATCAATGTCAGAAACGTGAATTTTATGAAAACATAAAAAAATGCATCCCCACTGGCCTAATCTCTTATATATTTTTTGTTTTTCTTAATTTCTTCTCTTTGGCTCCTTAGATCCGTCTATAACGAAAAATGACCTTTTTTGACCAATTTGACAGATCTTATATACCCTAAAGAGGAAAAATAAAAAATCTTTTTTGCATATATCCCTCGTAACTTATATTTTTAATCACAAATAATGAAAAATAAATTTTATTAATATATCAAGCTCTTACATCGGCATTTAGATAATACAAAATATTTCGCGTCCAAACTTAAATACGACACGATGATTTTTAATGAAAATATTATTTGAAGTTTGAATTTAACAGTTTAACTATTGTGAATATGCAAAAATAAAACTTCAATTTATATTTTGAATCTTTTTTGGTTTTTTGACCTTTTTTCTAAAATTTTCAAAATTAATAACTGATTAACTAAGTTTGATTAGTAAAAACGGTAAACGTATATTCCCTAAGATGGCACGCTTGATCTCTGTAGTTAATTCATAACTCTCAAAAATTTGTTGACCTGTGACATACAAAATCCTAAAGGTAAGGCATTATAAAAATTAGTCTTCCACCAAACTTTATTTAGATATAAGTGATTGAAAAATTCAAGAGTAAGGGACAAATATTATTTGGAGGTGCACGATAAATTATTATACGGCACCATACTTCCAACTAATTCACGTGAATTTATAAGGTACACACATATGTCTTAAAAAAATAAAGTAACCTAAAATTGAAGGGAAAAACCAAATTTGAGTCGATTTAATGGAGGTTGCATGCCATAGTACCTTCCCATGTTTAATTAATGACAATAATGGCATGCGCCTGCGATTAAACAAATCCCTATACAACAAGGCCAAAAATTTAAAAACCTGCTTGATCGGGTGTTGTAGCGATCGTGCTATTATGTGCCTTTTTTCTTCCAAACAAACAAATATAAACTTGGAAATAGGTTTACCCGTTTACATCTAAACACGATTACAAGTAATTTATTTGTTTTAAAATACCAAAAAATCATTGATATTGATATTTTATTATAAAAACACGACGAAGTATATCTAAAATATTTCGTTTATGATTGCTTTTAATTTATTTAATTGAATCCCTGAAGATGTTTCTAAGTTCTCTTCGGGCAATAGATTATGGTTGGTTTTGAAACGCTTTCTAAAGGATGACTTTAAGCTGTTGGAGGCGATTGCCGAAGGTTCAGTTCGAGAATTTGTCAAGTTTAATAATTGTCGGCCAAGTTCATTTTCAACACGTTCTTTAAAGTCGAAATCATTTGTATCAGAAATATTTGTAGTTAGTTGGACATGTTTTATGTTATTTTTATATTGCGCATCAGATTGTATTTGTAGAGGTTGATGGACCCTTTTGCAACAAAAACGTACGTTAATATAATTATATAATTGAGTAGATAATTAAATGTACAAAGATTTAATTAATATCTACAGATATATGCCAAATAGTTTACCTGTTTTGGCCATTTAATATAGATTTAGGCATTAGAAAAGTTTCCAAGTAGAGTTGGCTAAATTGACCGAGTTCTGGAAATGTATGGGCGTTACAGGTTTCAACCTTGAAATTACAGAATAAATATATTTAATACATCATTGAGATGTTGTAATTAAATTAAGTATTTTTAATAATGTATAACTTTAAAATTTACTTAAGCAAATCGTTATGGAATTTGGGAATAACTGGCCTTAAAATAATTGCGTCATAATTAGGTCGCATTTTAATAATTTTTTTGAAGTAAAAACATACATATAATTTAAATAATGATTTTTAATAATTTAACAATCGTTGTCATTTTTTTTTAAATTTTTCAAAATAAATATAAATGCAATGGGTGACAAAATTATTCTTTTGATTTATAGCTTTCGGCATTTTTTAGTGCCCTTAGGTTTTAACAAATTAATTTTCTAATATTAATCATCAAAATTCACAGAAACAATACACGATTATTTAAAGATCTTTGCAAATTTTTGCCTATTACGTCGAATTTACAGGATTTATTAAATCAATGGTAGAATAATCTTATTATTTTCTTAAAATTCAGCAAATGAAAATTTTAGTAAATAGCTATAATTTTTATGATTACTTAACTTGCAATATACAATGGTGGGAAAAGAGCTGAAACAAAAAAGGAGACAGACCGGTTTTTGTAATAAATTAGAATATCACTCAAGTTAGTGCATTTGTTAATTTTGCACAATCAAAGTTATATTGGGCGAAGAGGACTCTGAAAAGATGGTCAATGCATTACTCACTATTAATGCAATTCTAATCTAAAAAATTTGAAATATTCAAAATAACAATGTTACAATATTATTCAGCTCTGCCTGCTTTTTTGCCAATTCTAGTTTAAGTTTTGCGCTAGTAGATTGCTGAGATTTAGATAAATTGCGGTTTTTATTCAAAGGATCATAAGGATGGTCCTCAGATTCAAGATTGTAGTCTGCCAAATCGTCATTTATTGAGGATTCGCTTTCATTTCTGGTTAGGCGTTTAAAGGCCTTCTCTTTCATGATAAGGGCCCCAAAAGGCGTTGTGGCCTGGGTGCTCAAATTGCCCGTTTGCGACTTGAACGGAATAAGATTAAAGTTAAGAAGGTCATAGGGGTCCTCTGGAAGCATTAACTGTGACCTCAATGATTCACCATCTGACACATTGGCAATGTGGGGATTTTCGGCAGCACCTTCGTTGATTGTCTTGTGAAAGGTAAATAATTGCTAAAAAGAATTTTATAAAACAAAAACGTTAAATAGTTTTGCTAAATTGATTAAATCATAATTCAAATTGTAACAGTAAAGGTATATTAAAAACCTGGTCCGAATCGAAGAAATATATTTGTGACGTGGGCATCGAATCGAAGCAGGGAATAAATGAGCAATGTTCAATAATATTTTTTGAATTCTCGGAAAGTTTTGACAACAGTTTAGAACCTCGAGATAAGGTGGCTGGTTTATATTTCGTTTTGGCTGACTTTACATGGTTAATTGTACTGGAAGTTAAATTTACATATGGTAAATATATGACTTGTTTTAAATTTCCGTTCAATATATCACTGAAGATGATAGCCGAGGGGCCTGTAATAAAATAAAAATTACAAATACAATTTGGACTTATTACACAGATAAGAAGAATAATCAAGAAGGTAATTATTTAGATTAGTTCTGCTGTTTATTTTTTAATCTTTTCACTATATTTTTCACAGCCTGTCATAAACATTAAAAATTAGAAAAAAAATCCATGACAATTTTTGAAGCCTCAAAACAAAATGATTAAAATATGTTTGTATAAAATATTTAATATTTTAAGATTTCAATATTAAGATTATTTGCTTAATTTGATTAGATATTAAAATATTTGTAAAACTAATAAATTTAGAATTTCACATTGCAAAAGTCAACTTTGAGCTAATACTAAATTTTATAATATGTGTAAAATAGATGTAATATTTTGATTAAAATTTATATTTTTAGATTCATTAATTTTAATGATATTCTTAGAGATATTCTTCACTCTTTGATAAAGTCGCGAAAATGTCATTTTTGGATATACACCAAAAGGAAATAAAATTTTTGGCGTCGAAAAAATGGAGAGGTAAGCCGTGGAGTGAAATAGATCATGTTTATAGTTAAAACCAGTTCTGAGGATCTGAATTAAATTTTGTTGATATGTGTTACAGATAGGGCTTGTCATAACTCCTATTGGAGTATATGAGAGGGTTGGGGCAGTAACCCCTATACGCAGGAAATCCATTTTTTACTCCTGGAGCTTAAACACGGTGGTTTTAAAAAGGAATTTTTTTATAAATAGGGGGATTTAGCCACCAGGTGTTTCTACTACGATACGAAATCATAGTTTGTAGTTAAGAGAAAAAATAAGAAAATAGTATATAGGATTGGCAAAATTTTCAAAAAAAATTTGTTGATTTGAATTTGAATTAATCAAATTATAATGATAAATTTTGCCACTTTAAAGCCACTTGTGGTAATGTCACATTATTGTTGCAAATGTAATTAATTATTCGGGAGACTTTTTCTGTTCTTTTTTGTTTTTAACACTATTTATTAATAAATTTTGTTATTAACAATTTCAAGCCTGCTAAAATGATGTCACTAAACTATCCCAAATGCAAATAATTTAATACTAAATCAATAGAATTTGATTTTTTTGGTGGCAGCCGTGTATTTGTAATTTTCTGAAATTTCACAACTAATGAGAATGTCATATTAATTGATTAAATTTAATGGTACAAAAATGCCGGGTAGGTTATTTTTTAAAAAGCACCATGAAAGTTTTTTCAAAAAAATGGGCTTTTTTGAATATAACTTTCCTTTAAGCAGGAAAAAGGGCTTTTCTTTGGACATGCCTACAAACTCGTGGGCATTTTACGAAAAAACATAAAAGTTATTTAAAAAAAACTTATTTCTTTTTTTCCCTAGATTAATATGTTACCGCACTAACAAAAAAATTTGAAAAAAATTAGTTTACTAAATAAATCGCATTTGCGTCAATTTGGTGACATTTTTTTTGATTAACAGAACTGCAAAAATATTATTTGGTCAAACAAGATAGAAAAAAATAGATTGATTCGCACTTGCGACAATTTAGTGACATTATCACAGGATGATAAAATGTAGAAATTTTACAAATAGACTACTAATATATTACCGCAAGAACAAAAAAATTGGAAAAAATTAGTTTTATTAATATATAAACATTTGCCACAAATTGGTGACATTTTTCAGCAGGTCTAAAATAAACCAAGTTTTAAAAAGTATTATTAATATATAGTCAAACAAGCAAGAAAAATGGGAAAAATAGTTCATTATTAAATTATTTGCATCTGAATTAGGTGACATTATCACAAGATAATATTTTAACAAAAAGACTATAACCACATGAAAAAAAATTAATTATTGCGCATTTTCTATAATTGGTGACATTATCAGCAGACTTTAACAAAAGTTACCAAAATTATAAATATTAGTTATACAAAACATAATAGAAAGTTCGCCTTAAAAACAAAAATCACCGACTAAAATTCTATGTAGACATGAAATTAATTAATTTATATTAAATCTCAAAAAAAAAATTAATAACATTAAGTACATAAAATATTTGCATAATCCAGCTACTGCATTTATTAACAACTTTCATTAAAAAATGAGTTTGGACAAAATATACAATTCCAATATTTCCAATGGGCTAATGCTAATTTTCAAACTCCAGGGAAAAAACTCAGGAGTTTAAAATTGGATAACTCCGGGCGTAAATTTGGATAACTCCGGGCGGTTTTGGAAATGTTAAATTCTTTTTCTCGATCTCCTGGATTTATGCCCTTGTTACAAAACCAACTAATAAACAAAATCATATCAACAGGGTATCTAACTTCAAAAATATTAATAAACCTTAAATTTTCTTGATAAACTCTACCCTTATTTTCGCTGCTTATTCTTGCACTTTTTAATCCATTTTCAACTTTTAACAATTAAATTACTATGTTTCTGTGAAAATTATATTTTTATAACAAGGGGAGCTTTTCACATCACAAGTTGTAAATTGCCTCATGGTCAGTTGTCTGGCTTAAAAATGAGGAAGCATGCATAAGATCAAACTATCTTAACCTGTATAAAGATTGTGGGAAAAAGCTACGATATTTGCCGAATTGCAATCAAAAGCGGTCACAAAGGTCTGACTATAAGGCCCATAACTTTCTTTGCAGGGCGTCGGCATATCGTATGACAATTTATCTCGCTCAAAATCGTAACTCCATAACAATCTCCAAAGCCCAGACAATTCTGATTGCGTATTTTTTTTCAAGGATAAATATTGGTTGGCGTTATTATCATTGTACGCCCACGTTAATATGCGTTGAGTAGTGCAAGCTACAAGAATAAGCTGATTCTGGTTATGGCCCGACAAAGTTTTTTCACATATTTTAACATACCTGTACATAAAAAATAACAAATTTATAAAAGAAATAAAAGTAAGTATTTTTTATTTATAACACAGTTCGATAAATTTTTGGTAAATTTGAGCTTATTTATGAGATCAAATTTAATATCCGTTTACCGTTTTTTTCTGGTCATACTTTGTAAGCCAGGTTAAATGAAAATATTAAAAAAAATGAGAAAAACTATAAAATAAATAAAAATTCTTTTCTTAAAACAGCTATAATGTTACAATCTTAATATTTTAGCAACCGTTAAATCGTGTCCAAAGGTTAAGTTGCAAGATATTAAAACAAGACGATGAAGCTCTAAATACTGTATCTTATTATTCCAGACAAAAAATCAAATTTAGTTGTTCATTTTAATATATAAAATTTATTTTCCTTAAGGATTCTCGTGGCGCAAAATCAGTCAATTTTGCCAAATTTAACCATTGTTTCGATGGTCATGAGTTTGTAAGGCTCCGAAAAATAAAAAAAAACAGAAGAGATAAGGATATCATATAGATTATTTCGCTACAGTTTCATATACCTGGCAGAGCATTTGTAAATATTTTAGACCTGTGTAATATAAACGAGCAAGTCATTATTTGTATAATCATAAAAATTATTTTATTGAAATTTATTTTAAGTTTTACTGAATTGTCTCTCCCTCATATATGCTGTCAAACGCTATGGAATCGTCGAGTAATACCAATTCCTGATCATAAAAAGAAGGACCAGTCTTATCCATTAAATTACTTCTTTTAAGGGGTTGGAAGCCATAAAGTGTTATAACATTTGTGTCATGCGTTTTTTCGGTTAAAAAGTTGTTCATTCCCGTATCAGCTGTTTCATTTAAATTGAAAATGAGTTTATTATTTTTAAGATTTGAGTCTTTTACGCCATCATCTTGCCAGGCAATTGCCACAATACCAGAAGATGAATGATAATCCAAAGACTTTGTGGGTTTGTATCCGTAGCTGTAGGATGAGGCATGCTTGCAAGCCCATGTATAATGAAATTCTATTATAATTATAATAAAATGATTAAAAAAAGAATCAATTATGGGAAAATGTATTACATATAATAATTGTTTGCAAAATAAATTTTTAACTATTTTTTATGCTTGCACTTATATTTAAAATTATAAAAAAAAAAAATAACTATCAATGGTCCCCGGAATCAGTTCGTAACTCGGTGACCATAATTTAAGATCACCAGTCTGTGAACTAATTGTGAGAAGAGTCGGAAATAATTCACCATCAGGGTCGCTAATTTTAGCAGAGCTTAATTCTACATCTATTTCTCGCGAGAACGGTGTTAGGAAGAGTAAATTAATAATCGGTTCAAATCCGTGTGGATTAAAAATTGACGTGTTTAAGACGTAACTAAAATTATAAAATAAAATATAACCCAGGTGTACAAAAGTTTTTATATCGCGTATTCGAGTCAGACCAGTCACACAATTATATTACATGAAAATCAATCTTTTTTTCATTCAGTTGTGCGCCATTACAGGTAGCAAAATTAACCACTGACACTTTTTGCCACCATAAGACTAATAACAAAATAGTAACAAAATTTTTATGACAAATTATATCCAAGCTAAAACTTTTCAAAATATAAATATTAATTTTAACTAATTAAATTGATAATATTATTATGTAGAAACTTCAGAAAAAATTATAATCGCCCAAGGTGTGTTTATCAATAATACATATTTAAATTTTATTTTACAAGAACCCATTTAACTGTTTAAATACAAAATTAAGACATAAAGGACTAATAATTTAAATTATACTTATAATTAAAAAAATTCCATTAATAAAAATAATCAGGTGTGAAATTATAAGAAAGTTGAAACTATTTTAAAATTTTCCCATTTCCTTCTCCAAATTAACGGGTTTAATACCCATAAAGACTTGGACTCCTTTAGAGACAGGCAAATAAAATTGCCGTCACGTTAAATTGTGAAATTTGCCCGCACGTTGGCGACATATGTTATTTGGCAGGCTTCAACTTTTCGGAATATCGTTCAGCCTAAGAAATATAAGCGCTTAGACGCGATCCAGTGCTTTCACAAGAAAATGTCTCACCAGGTTAAGTCTGTCGTGTATCTTACTTATTTTTATTATAATATTTTCAATAAAATAAGACCATCATGGAGATTATTTTCTCACGACCTCATAATTTTTTTTCCGTCATTTATTTATGTCGACCTTTAATAGTTAAAAAAAGGGCAATATGAGATTTAAAACTTTAGCCCGGCCCTTTTTGGCGGGCAGGGCGAGCTTTCGGCGACTTTTCTCTAATTTAAATATCAATAAAATAAAAGCAAAATAAAAAATTTAAACTTCATTTCAAAAATTCAAATTGTTTTGTGCCATTTCAGCAAAAGAATTATAATCTCAATACACAGGTCTACAAAAATATCATTTAGATTGGTCCCATAGTATGTACTATTTTTTAATCCATTTTACATTATTTCATTACTATTTTCCTCATCCTCTCAATTCAAAGTTTGTTCAAGGAATACTTTTTACGACCTTAAAACTAATTGTCAAAAGTAGGTTTATCATAAAAAAGGTATTTACATTGAATTTCAAGTAAAAACAACATTTATTGCCTGTTTTGGCTAGATTTTATAATATTTGTAAAAATTAAAAAAAAAAGTCATCAAAATGAAAGCTAGGCTATAAAATAATAAATTTTCATATTATAAATAAAATTGACTAAAAACAATATTTTGATCTAAAAGTATATTTTTAGATTAGCCAATTTGTTAATATTTTTTACAAATATTTTAAATTTTGAGTCTCAAAATCGCATGTCATTTTTATATAATATTCCGAAAAAATTTGTCAGAATAAAAAATGAGTGATAAACTCGATATAAATCATATTTGTTAAAACCAATCTAATGCCATGATTTGTTAAATTAAGGTATAAATAAAAAGAGTTATTGAATCGTAAAAAATACACTTCTTGGCCTTTCACAAAAATAATAGCGTTGATATAGCGGAACAACAATTTAATAATGTGCATAAAATACTTATCCAGTGTTACTTTTTTATAAAATTATTTTTTTAAGTGTTACCGGTAAAAGAGTTTGCAGACCTTTCAAAAAACTCCGATAAATCTTGAATTATAAAGTTCCCTCAAGCACAAAACTGTATATTACTACTTACCTATTAAGGTCAGGGTTATATTCCCAAAATTTGAGGTAGGATTCAGGAGTAACAAAGGGACTGTGAGCGTCTAATTGTTCAAGCATTAAATCGGGGTCTCTGTATTGAAAAGTTACCAGGTAGTGGTGTTGCCGTAATCTGTGAGATACATTTGACGGTTCTTGCAACTTTTCGTCAGAACTTGATCCGACGTGCGCTGGATTAGGTATAGTGGAATAAAAAGCGGCTTTGGTGACTTGAGTGTTATTTGGTGCTTCATATCGAGTACCAGTGTATGCATTTTGGTGGCAAATGTCCAGCTAATTGATCATTGTAATAAAATTAAAAATCAATACAATCAAAAAAAAATTACATTAAATTAAAACGTCACAGCTTATTAAAATAATTTTTTCAATTTATTTTTGTAAGAATAAGGTTTAAAATAATTTATGTGGATGTTAAGATTTTAAAACGAATTATAATTGTATTCATTTAAGTCACACTTTTTAAAAAAATTAATTTACTAATTATAAAAATTTTACAAAATAAAAATCTATCAAAGTAGAAATCATAGTCGGGACCAGAAAGCCCCCTTTACCCCAGCTCGCCCGAACAAAGGGCCGGCCCGGGCATTTAAAAAGGGCCAAGACATTTGTAAATAGAAATTACCGGGCCGATGCCATAAAAATTATGAATGATAATTTTATTCATGATAAAAGGATTTGTTTCTACGATCTGAATTAAAGAGCAACGGGACTTGAAAGCCCGCCCGAAAGGGCTGGCCAGGCAAAATTTGAGAGCAAGCCGAGCTTGAATTTAAAAAGGTAATTACGGGCCGCGGGCTGAAGTTTTAAATCATTGCCTTATTTTTTTAACTATTACACAGGTCGACAAAAATCAATGAGTGTAAATTATGACACTGGGGGAACCCTATGATGGTATTGTAACAAACATTTTCAAACTTCGGCAATAGCCTGCTCAAAAATATATCGAAAAAATGGCCAAATTTGACCAATTTACCAAATTTCGCGACCTTGGTGATACACGAAAGAGAAAAAATTTAACAATTTTCTCTTTATGTACTGATATTTTTTCTCAAACATCTTGAAATAAAACTTTTAAGTGTATGAAGCTTTTACATCATTTAGAAACAGAATGTTTGGCATCCCAATAAAAATTGGACACGATCAGTTTCAATATAAAATAATTTTTAAAAACATTTTTTTTGTTATTTTAAAATTATTCAAAAATTTTCAATGTTTAGCTGGCTTACAAAGCTTGATTAGAAAACGGATTTAAAAATCCCTAAGATGGCAGAGGTTAGGTGTCTGAAGTTAGCTCATAACTCTCTAAATTTGTTGACCTGTGTTATCAAAAAATAAAAGATAAATGTATTATCACACAATAAAGGGTTTGCTTCTACGTTCTTTATTTTTTTGAAAATTTTAAAACAAAAAATTTGCTGGCAATAAAAAATTTTCGGGCCGTATATTACAATTCGGGCCGAACCGGATTGGGCAGGACCTAAAATCGAAAAACCAAATTACCCTATTGACATATATTCTATAACAAATAATATTTTTTTTTCTTCTTGACAATTGAGAGGCATAATAAATATAGATATAGCAAACAAATTTACCTGATATAGCAATTGACTATGAGTTAAATCATAACCTTGTATATATCCCGTAGGACCATTTGTTACTAAGCTAGGAGAAGTGGAAGTGGATAAAAGCTTGGCATCCCAAACAATCCCAACATCCCACATTGAAATGTATGATAATCTAAAAATCAAGAAGGATATATGAATGACACATATAAACAAAACTTTATGCTAGAACTATGAATAACCAGTATTGCTATGGATATGTGCCCTAAAAATTCGTTAATTTTTTAAAAACATGCAAATATAAAATTAGTGAAACGTTAATTTTACGGTAGATAGATAGGTTTCTTGTTAATTCGTGGCAACACTTTATTTTATGAGTGTAGCAACACATGATTAATCGTAGCCAATTTGCATTACCGTTTGGGCGTTAATTAAAACAAGGATTGGTTAGCCCATTAATTTCAAGTTTACAAAAAAAAATATTAAAAATCTATCATGGATTTTTATTCTTTCTTATTAGTTTTTTAATAGTTAGCCAAAATAAATGTGACTGAAATTGCAAAGATAAAACAATTTTTTAGGCTGTTTGGCATTGGAGGTGTTAACATGTTTAAACTCAAGTTTTTTGGTAAAAGGCTAAACTCAATTATGAGCCATTGCACCTAAAATAAAATTTGTCAGACCTCAGTTTTTGGAGGCTTTATTTATTAAATATCAAAACTAAAAACTTTGCATTTTCAAAAAAAAATCAAAAATGCTCTATAATTAACTCACAAATGGCATTCACCATATTTGAAGCTAATGAATGTAACTATTATTTTACAAGATTTAGAAAAACAAACAATGTAAATATTTTAATGAACCATTATAAATGATTAATATATTACTATTTTTTTTAAATATTGGTAATTCATAAAGGACGTAAAAAATTGGTTGGGGTCCGTTTAGAGTTCATTTATTTTTTAGAAAATTTAAAAATTCCAAAATTTTAAAAATTTGGGTTTTTACATCTAAAAAGGTTAGGCATTATTTCTAGAAAAATTTCTTACACCCGAAGCAATGGCTCCAAGTAAAATAATTATATTTCAATCTAATTTTATATAAACATAACTGGTAATTATTCCAATACGATTTTTTTTTAAATTTTGACACAAAAAATTTTTAACATTGAACCAATATTTTAAAAAATTTAAAAATTTTCCAATAAATAAACAAACTCTGAACGCACTTTTATGTAAAATAATAGTCAACTTTTTGTTCATATAAGCATGGTAGGACTCTGTAATGTCAGCAGCTTCCCCAGCCTCATTGTATTCCAAAAAGTCATTTAAATTTATCTGAGGTAATCTTCCATGCTCAATCAAAAGTCCAGACACATTTAGGCACTGGGGAAAATCAAATTGAAAACCAACTACCTTGACACCTAAAACAAGGTAAAAATTTAATATGTAAAATTTAATATATTGAAATGGGGATATTAATATAATAGTAATGAATTTACTGTTATTTTTGAGGCTCACAGCTATGGTTTCATTGTTTTTTGAAACATTAATGTTTGTAATTTCAGAATCAAAATGTGGAAGGAATTGTTTATCACCGTCATGTTTAAGATTCCATTTAACAAGAACCTTTTCTTTTCCACCACTCAAAAGATATGATCCTTAATATTTAAAGGTATATAGTATGTAAGGTAATCACACAACAATACTTTAAAAAAAAATTTAAAAAAAAAAATTAAAATTAGAAAGACTTATTTAAATAATTTAAGACTGTTATCACCTTCAGTAGAAAAAATTAGTGTATAAAGTGGGAAAGTGTGCCAATGATAGATTGTTTTAATCGGTTGTCTTGTGGTAACATTATTCCTAAGTTAATATTAACACAATTGTTTCAAATAAAAAACTTTAATAAGTAGTAAAACAATAATAAATGTATAATTTCAAAAATACCAAATTATTATTCTTCCTGTATTATCACCAGTGGCAACCATCATTTGTGTGGGATGGGTAGTAATAGAGGTAAAAAATCTACCACTACCAATCAAATGAGTCAAATATTGAGGCTCAATACTTTGTGTTAGACAATTTTCTACCATTTTATGCAGCTTAAGTTCATTTCCTACAACTGCAGCTATAAAATACTAAATAATGATGTAGATAAAAAAAAAGATACATTTAATGGATGAAAAGTTAAGCAATAAGATTCTTTAGTAATTTCATATAAAAGTCTAAAATATTTTGTGGGAACATCAATTTGTAAATTTTCTTTAGGGTCTTGAAATATAGGTAGATTCATATATGCTACATCATAAATGTTTTTATCTAAAAAAATTGAATATCAAAATATTACTTTGGTTTGGGATAACAAAATATAGATTATTTGAGGTGTGATAAAAATTTTCAATATTACATAAATTGATTCTACATGTCTAAATTTATATTGATATATAGTTTACTTTCATCTCTCTTCCATTAGTATAATTCCACAAAGTTATTTTTCCTGTATTTGTCATTGTAATTAACTAATTTTAAAATTAAAAAGTTTTACTTGTAATTTGCATTTGATATAAATATGAGCTCCGATATAAAATTCTTTAATATCATATTCGGATTTAGGCTTTAATATTCCAAGGCACTTTCCCGTTTTTACATTAAATATATGTATCTTATATCTTGATATAAGAAACAAATATCTAAAAATTTGAAGAAAATGTTATTACTGTCCATCAAATGAATATAAAGGTGTTTGTATATACGTAAATCCACTTATAATTTTAGGAGTCAATAAAGGCATGAGGGGGGCCGTAAAATTGCGATCGGACGATCCCGTTTAAGGTGAATGTATGGCTGCGTACAAATAAACTCTGCACGTTCCCATAACCCGCGATTAGCACTGTGGGGTCCATACGGACCCTAGTACATCTTAAATTATGATTATCTTTAAAAATATTATGTGTTATGGACCAAAATTTTGTGATTTTTTTTTAATATATAATAAATAGAATTAGGTAATTCAAATTCTGGTCTCACTTTATTAACAAAATTTTTTTAGAAATTAAAAATTTTACAAAGGTGGACCAAAGATAATTGCAAATTAGTTAATTTAATGATGATCACAATGTATGATTTAAACTTAAATTATTTTAACCTTATATTTAAGTATACGTTGAAAAATAGTTTGTAAACAAAGGAGAAAAAATGTTTTTATTTGGGCAATAATGAATAAATTATTTTTTTAATTAAAAGGATTATATCTAATATTCAAAATTTTAAATAAAATATCTTGAAAACACTCCTGTTTTAATCTTTTTTTAAATTTCTAGTTATATCTTAAAATGAAAATCATACCTATAATATGCAGTAAATGGGCCAAATTTACAATAAAAAGTTCATACTTAAAAACATCAATATCAAACTGAAAAAAATTCTATGAATAATTAAATATAATTTTATTAATATTTATTTTATAAAAAGGATAATGTGTAAAATTTTAGTTATTCCCAGTTCTTTTGCTTTAATGGAGATGAAAGATGGAAATAAAAATTACAATAATTTATATTTTCTGACAAAAAGTTAAATATACAATAATTTTAAGTGCTATTTATAATGTTTATCACAAATTATTTGCTATATAGCATCAAAAATATTTAATCAAAAAAACTAAATGCAGAGATAGCTTTAAATTTAAGATTAACTACTTTATAAAAATACGAAGGTAAGAATGTACCTAGCCAGAATTTGGTGACAATGATTTTAATATTTCATTTTAAAAAAAATAATAGATATGAATCATTTTTAGACTTTCAAATGTTAATATCCTAAAAACTATGCGCGAGCGACAATTTTTAATAGAAAATTCGGGATTTTCAAGGCAATATTGACCTAGAAAAATTCTTTATAACGACTTTGGTCTGGGGTCGTTGTATTAGGAATTATTCTATAATTTAAAATTGGTTGTGTCTATCTATCGTACGAAATTTAGAAATCATATGGTATTTAAAATTAAAAATATAGAATAAATATAAAACTATAATTAATATAAAAGATGATATTGATAAACATAATGTACGTTTTATGTACCTTTCGGTACCTGATGCATATCGGCTCCTATATACTCTAAGAGGCTGAAATTTGCATCGAATTTCAAGTAAACATAAATAAGCAATTAAAATTTGAAAGTAGTTTATAGTCAAAATTTTGAAATAATAGAACACGAGTAAAAAAACCCAATTTTTTTGTAATGTTTTAAAATATCGTATCTTAATAATGGAAGTAGCTAGAGGTCTGAAATTTTTCATGTGCATTAATAGGGATATACTTGATATAGAGTGAAAATTTCAAAAATATTTTTTAATTATTTTTAATGTAAAACGTTTTTTTTATTTTAATAAAAAAATATGCACACCTCGTGGATAAAAACTAAAAATTAGCATTCCCAGACACATTTTACACAAACAATTTTTTTTCCGTCGATTTTGAACGGTAATCACCAAAACTCGGGATTTTCATTTCTAATAATATAGGATAACGGAAATAGCTAGAGGTCTGAAATTTTCACGTGCATTAATAGGGATATACTTAATGTAGAGTAAAAATTTCAAAAATATTTTCCAATTAATTTAATCGTAAAACGTTTTTTTCGTTTTAATAAAAAAATATGCACACCTCGTGGATAAAAACAAAAAATTTGCCATCTCAGACACCTTTTACACAAACGATTTTTTTTTCGTGGATTTTGAACGGTAAACAAAAACCTCGAAAATTTCATTTTTAATAATATAGAATAAACAAAATTAGTAATTAAAATTTGGTCTAAGTCTTATAACAAAATTCGTTTAGAAATTAGAAATACTATTGAGGTCTATGCCATACTCTCAATTTTAATGTTACACCATTTAATTGTCTCAATGTAAATTTAAACTTAAATAATTTTATCCTTATATTTTAGTTTACTTTAAAATAGTTTTAAACATTAAATATTAAAATGTTTGTATTGTATAATAATGAATTATTATTTTTTTTCTCTTTAAAATATCTAATTTTATGATAAATAATATCCAAAAATAATTTTTTAAAATATTTTTTTTATGAAATTTTTTAAAAATGTTCAACTAGACCTTAAAACACGATTTGATCAGTAATATTGTTACATTTAAATTATTGACAACATTTATTTAATGTATTATAGAAAAATAAAAAATTCCCATTTTTTAGATTTTTTTCTACTATGTGTTAGATTAAATTATCAATCTACATTAATAATATTTTATGTTAGTTTATAATTAAAGAGCACGTATTTCTTTTCAAAATAATAAAAAAATAAAGATCATAGTTTAAATCTCTTGAAAAAGAGGTTAAAAATTAGGGTCCGTGACCCTATTGTAGCATTCGTGTTACAAATTTCTCACCCACCCGCGGGTTAAATAGGCTCCGGCTAGTAAAAAAAAGTTTCAAAGAAAAAAATTGAGCGCATTTAATAAACATTAAGGTGGCTAGTGTAAAAAATATTTAAGAAATTAAAGATTTGTTTGAAAAAAAATTCGTTACTAAAATTTTTTTTGTTAAGCATATTATAAAACGACCAATATTAATTCCCATTTTTTGATATTAGCCGTTATAATTATTTTTTTTTAAATATTATTTTAGAATTAAAAAATTTTAAAGACTCCGGCGGTACTCGGAACTCTCTTATAAAAATCACGTCATTTTGTACAATATCTGTGCTGTACAATATCTGTGCTTTTTCTTGGTTCAAGAACTATCACCCTTTAAAACTATTTTAATGTCATTTACCATCATCATATATATGAAATATGTAAACTAATTGATTTGGTTAAGGATATAATTGCTGTATAATGAAGATATATTTTATCCGCCATTTTGCTTTTTATAGCAGAGTCACTCCAATCGACTCCGGCTAGTGAAAAAAAATTCTAAAGAGAAAAAATTTGAGCTTTGATTAAGATTAGTGGCTAGTGTAAAAAAACTAACTTTTTTATCAAAAATTTTTTGTTGGACATATCCTAACGATCAAAAAACATTAATTCTCATTTTTTGATATTCGTCGTCATAATTCTTAACAACAATATCAAAAAATAGAATTCATGTGATTTGGCCGTTTTAGGATATGCCTAAAACAAAAAGAAAAATTTAATTTCTTAATTTTTTTTATTATAGCCATTTTAATATTCAATTGCATTTATTTTTTCCAAATATTTTTTTTACAAGCCGTAGCCAAAATAAAATTCTTAAGCGTTATAGGAGTAATTTTGAAATGATTATTAGCTATGTTTATTGGAATTAGGTTTTAAATTTAATAATGTTTATATAATCAAAGAAATAGCTCACCATATAAAAGAACAAAAAACAATAGTTAATCTTTTTCAACCTAAAATTCTATATATTAAAATTAAATTTTAAGAAAAATTATTTATAAATAAAAGAATGAACTCTAAATGCACTCCTGCAGATAAAAGTGAAAAAATCGTGGTTACACTTAGAAGGGCGCAGTTTTGTAGTTACTGAGAAAAAAAAATTTGCAAAATAAGACTTAATGGATTATTGATTTAAAAGGCACATTTGTATGATATGAAAAAGGCTTCCCACTATAGAAATCTATTATGTGTGTGCTTGCTCTAGTAAAGTGCATATCAAAATCAGTATAAAACAATACTGATGTATAAAAACGTCCAGAAAGTTACAAATTTTAAAGCCTTTCAAGTATTAGTGTTAGTTTTTAGACCATATATTATATAATTATATGTAACAATATTTTGAGTTGAGTATCTCAACGAATAGGATAAAAATATTTTTATGATACAAAAATGACACAAAAAGTAAAAACAAATTTAAATAACATAAATTGATTGGTTAATTGAATGGTCAGTATAGAAATGTGACCTTGACAGATGTCTCCACCTTTAAACCAAAGTTTGTTGGGGGCTGGTTCTGGCTTCTTGGGTGGAGTAGTTGAAATATCACAAATTCATAATGGTTAAATTGGCTATATACACTAGTCATACATCTGTGTCAACAGGACAGAGTTTCTTATAGAACACCATAAGATTATAAAGTCTTCCTTTTTTAGGAACATGCTGATACTTCCTCTTTTTTCCAAGGTAATGCCAGTATTTTCTTTTTTTTTCAAGGTAATGCCATGGTAAAGGACCGTCTCTCATCCTAGACTTTTGCTCTCAATCTATATTGTACTTTTTTTAAGTATTATAATTTTTATCATTATGTTCATTAGTAACAACGCATTTTACTTCTTAAAAGTTTTTTTGTAGGCTTGATGGGTTTAGCTTAACGGCTACTTATTTTAATATCAAATTGACCTTATTTACCTTATTAAAATCTGACTAAAATTTTCTCAGAATAACATTTCACCTTGGCACACCTTGAAAGAATCCCCCAACTCGGTCCGCGCACGCACGACTGCGCCATAATCGAAT
Organism: Acutogordius australiensis; assembly: GCA_030555515.1. NCBI lineage: Eukaryota > Metazoa > Nematomorpha > Gordioida > Gordea > Gordiidae > Acutogordius > Acutogordius australiensis. The sequence continues at coordinate 24,036,482 of CM060242.1, forward strand.
CGAATAAAAGAGGATTTTTATTACAACATAAAAAATGACACAAAAAGAAAACAAAATTATTTTATTTAACATAAATTGAATGGTATTTTCTTCAGGCCTTAGTATAGAAACGCAACCTTGACACATGTCACAATGAGCTAAATACAGAGATTTAACCTGCCATCTAAAGGATTTTTAAATCCGTTTACCATTTTTTTAATCAAACTTAGTAATTAAGCTATAGACATTGAAAATTTAAGAATGTAAAAAACAAAAAAATCAAAAACAATTTTTTTTGCTTACTGACAACAGCTTTAAATTTTAACTTCAAATACCGATAATATATTGTGTCGTATTTAAGCTTGAACGCGAAATATTCTGGATTATAATGCAGATGTAAGAGTTTGATATACTCAAAAATTTTGTTTCTCATTATTTTAGATGATAAGTTACAAGGGATTTTTATATGAAAATAAGATTCTTGACTTTATCATTTTAGGGTACTCGAGGTCGCAAAATTGGTCAAAAAAGGCCATTAATATGGACGGATCTAAGTAGCCGAAGGCGGAAGAAACCACGAAAAACGGAAAATATACATAAGAAGGCCATCATGGGGATGCATGTTTTTTTGTTTTCATAAACTTATTTTTTCTGATATTGATATTTGACCTGTAATTTTAAGGAAAATACATCTTATAATTTATCATATTGTTATTAAAAATGTTAATATGGAACTTTATGCAGGTATAATAAAAAATGTTTGAAAATTAGTAATATACAAAAATAACATAATTTATGAAAGCTTGTTAGATTTAATATCAAATTAATAGTAGTTATTTTTGGAGTAATTATTATTTAGATATATGTTTAAATTAATAAACTTTTTGACATTAATTTTTGCAAAGAGCAATTATGGCGTTGGAAAATTTTTATTTCTATAAATTTTTTTTGATAAAATTTTGTAAAAATTTATATATCAACATAAAACAAGCACATTACCTAAAAAAGGCCAGGACCAGGGGCGTATGCAGAAACTTTTCTAAAGGGGGGCAAGAAATTTTTTTGGAGGAAAGGAACTACAAATTTAATTTTAATGTTGATATTTTATTTGCAAAATTAATTTATAAGGCTGTACATTTTCCAAAAAATAGCAATTTTATTGATTTTTATTCCCTTTTATATGTTTAATATTTAAATTCAACCGCGAAATACATTATAAAATTAAATCCTTTGAAAGCCCAATACGCCCCTGGCCAGGACTCATTAATGCTTTGCTGCCTCATAATTATTGACTAAGCCTTTAGCTCACAAGAACCTTTCAAAACTTAATGTGAACGATCGATACATTTTCATTAAAAAAAAGGGTTTCTAAAATGAATTAACGGCTTACTTAGATTAAGTGCAATTTCGCCATTTACCAGTGTAAATCAATATTTAATCTTTCCATCTATGTGAAGATTAATTTTTTTTATTTGTTATTATATTTGAAAAATTGTTTAGAGCAAAATAAACAAAATTTGCATTCAAAAATAAATATAGTATAAAAATAAAATTTGCAAACAAGTTGAATGTAAAGCTGTTTTCAATACCTCGGTTAAAAACGTAGCAGGTTTTTTTTTTATAAATTACAAGCAATTTATAAGTTCAAATAGGTTACAAAATAAACGGCCAGGAATCACTTGAGAAAAATTTTATTGTTTATTCCGATATTATTTTTGGTGTAAGAATATATTTGTATGCCTAAATTTTTAGTAATTCGTTTAAAAAAGAAACCTGTCACCAAATGGATATATGGTCAATTCCACCTAAATCGACAACTTTCCTTAAAGTCTCAGTTTTGGCTGATAATTGGTACACTGGTAGTGTCCTTGAGTGCTGATAAAACCTAAATTTTTTTTTTACCGGAAGTGATTTTTGACCGAGATATGAGCAAAGATATTATTCATTTTTTTGCAAAAAAAAATTTGAGGCAACTTTGCGCGCATATATCATCAAAAGTATTGTAGCTAGAGTCATTTTTTTATTTTGAACATCGTAATGAGGGCTACCTTAGACGCAAAAAATATTTGAAAAATTTTTTTTTTAATTACCAAAAAATTAAAGTCAAATTTAGACACAAACAGCTCAAAAAACGTATCTTTATATTTTCTGAAAAATTTATAAAATATGGCTCTTAATAATGTTAATAAATCTATGATTTCAAAAGTTTGGGACCGGCATGACTTTTTAAATAATTTAAAAAAATTCAATTTTTTGCCCTAATTTTGGGACCTATTTATGCCTTTCGCACTATATTAGAATATGCCAATGTGCTAAATTTGACATTATTAAAAAAGCAGGACATCTGAGCAATTATGTTAGACCATAATAGTTTTATTTGACTACTACTATTATTAAATTTACAATGAAAAAGTGAACCTCAAAACCGAAAAAAGTGAAAATTTTGCCTGTTTTCAAAATCGACTTTCTGGTTAACCAGCCAACCTTTTTTTAATATTTAACATTCATTTTATAGATAAAATATTGCTTAATAACATATAATAGCCCCAGCTTTTTTCATTCAATTTTGACGCTTCTACAATAAAAATACCAAAATTTGCCAAAAAACAGCAAATTTTCAGGTGACAAAAAACTAACGCAGATTGTATTCGTTTGTGCAAGCTTATTTTTTTTATTATTTTTGCATAATTAGCTAATAATATTTAGAACCTATAAAATCAGTCATACCTGTTTTAAGTGTTAAAAAAATAGTATATACGTTATGTTTAGAAAATCAAAGAACGACAGGAAAATTACAAAAAAAGGAGATCATGAAATCATTCCATTATTTTAATTAAATATGTAATTTATTATATTATTAAAAACATATTCTTGTGTAAATTTGTTAGGAAAACATTTAGTTATAAAAAACTTCTCGAATCCAGCCTATAGAATCATGGGGGGGAAAAGTATTAGTGATTCTTTCTGTAATAGGTCTAGTGCGTCTTAATGGTATCAAACTAATATGTATATGGAATACTGAATGTCTATATTTTATTTATTATATTGGTTCTAATATTTAGTCTTAAAATTCATCATTGAAGCTAATTCTGCCCGTTATAATCTTAAGTTGTTTAACCCTAAAACTGACTTGTTTTAGTATTTATAATATCAAAAACCATATCACTTTGTTTCATAAAATATTTGACTTTTTACGTTTATTTTAAGTTTGTTGATATGCATAAAAAAAGAACTTATAAGCCAAAATTTTCTAATTTACCATTTTTATCAGATTTAACGTTTTTGTTGCCGTTTTATTTAAAAATTAATGAATAAAAGAAAAAAATAAATTTTTACAAATTTTTTAACCTTATTTTCAAAAATCCTCCCAAAATATTTTTTATACAATAAATTTAACAAATTTTTTGAATTTTGCCGAGGATAAATATTAAAAAATTATGTACAATTTCTAATATTGTTCATCAAACTAAAAAGGACTAGTAAAAGTTAACAAATGTAAGCTTACAAATTTTAAGTTTTTATTTTTTACACCTTGAAATTCTAAAAAACTTGGCAAACTTTTGTTTTTATTTCATAGAAAGCCATGGGTATGTTGAAAAATGTTGGGGGAAATTTGTGTTATATAGCGATGTTTTATGTATAAAATGCATTTTTAAATTTTCAATTGGTTCAGTAGTAACCCAGAAAGTCGGTTTGAAGATAGGAGTAAAATACTAAAAATTACCAATTTTTTTGATCTGAAGTTCCCTTTTTCTTTTCAAAATTAACAATAGTATGAATCAAATTAATAAAACTGTTATAGCCTAACATAATTGCCCCTAAGTTTAACTTCTTATATATAATCAAATTTGGCAATTTTAAATATTATAATATAGTGCAGGGAGCAAATTTTTGTCGGAAAATCAAAAAAAACATTATTTTTTTAAATTTTTTATATATAAAGTCATGTAGGTCCTAGACTTATAAGTTCGAATATTTATAAAGAAGGAGTATATTTTAGCAATTTTTCAAGAAATTTAAAAAAAAGGCTTTTTTAGTTATATTAAACTGAATTCTTTATAATATTGTAAAATTTTAAAATAAATTTTTAATAAACACATGCAAGATAGCCCTTGTTGTCCTCTCCAAAAAAAAAAAAAATTAAGTCTCTAGCTATATTTTTTGACTTATCAACAAAGTTGCATCAAATATGAGAATTCACCTTGCGATTTTTTTTTCTTTGGCCTCTATCTCCGTCAAAAATCACTTCCGTTCAAAAATTCCAGATAAAATACCCGTAGATACAACCTCCATGCAAAATTTCAGCTAAATCAAAAGGGGTACCCCTCCCGGACTTGTTGAATTGTAATTGACCATATAAATATTTGGGAGCAATTAAATATATAAATAACACAGGTTGACAATTCAATGTGTGATAAATAAATTATCACACTGGGGCGAGATAATCCGGCCTTATCTCATATATATTCTCCGTTTTCCTAAGTTTCTTTCGCCTTCGCCTATTTTCTTAGATTCATACCGAAAAAAATGGCCAAAGTTGACCAAATTGACTAATTTAGTAAAAAAAAAATTTGTGCCATATTAAAAACCAATTGTCTCCTTTTATCTTAAATATTAAAAAATAAAATTTTTAAGTATGTCCTTCCTTTACAACAACATATAGGATATAGAGAATATTTGGCACCCCATCCAATGTAGGATACGATAAATTACGGTTAGTGTGAATAAACAGTTTAACTGTTTTAAATATATAAGTAATTTTTTTTCTTTTTTTTTCTTTTTTGTTTTTTCCATTTTTTATAAAAATTTTAATTTTTAGAGCTGGCTTACAAAGTTTGATTAGAAAAAAACGGTAAACGAGTTTGCCATCATGTATGGTCTCTGAAATTCACTTATAATTCTCAAAAGGTGACCTGTGTAATATGATAAAAATTTACTGTTTATGAAAGATTGATATATTTAATATGAATTATCATAATTTGGCATAAGTTTACAAAATTATTGGGAATGAATTTTATTAAAGATGAAAAAAATGTCAACATCTTGTGTTATTCGTTGGCTATATCATTATATCGTTTTCGGAGCGTGTAAGCCCCCATTTTGGGGCTTCGGTCGGCGCGCGAAAAAATCCCTTTTCGATTACCCCCAACGCGAGTTATAGTTTGACCAGTTTGGAAATCCGCAAAATTCCAAATCATTTCACCCACAAGATTTCCGTGTTCAGCCTTTGGTAAATCTGAAAAAAAAATTCAGAAATAAGGTCTCCAAAAAAAATTGGCATATAAAAATTAAAAATGTCCCCCAAGTTCATTTATTCGCCAACAATTGGACGACCTACACATATGGCAATTATCGCTCGGTCAAGTTTTTGGTGCGGATATGAAATAAGAATTTTTGACAATCACTCAAAATTATTTTTTCCATTTTTGAAGAATTTTGGGCTTTTGCAATACACAGATATACATAAATCCATAAAAATAAGAAGAAGTAAGCGAAACTTGATAGAAATAGTCTAATATGTGACTTTATCTTTAGTGTATCCGTGTTTCAAATAATCCCTGGGAAAAGGGCGTATAGGCTCGCTATTAACACGGCTAAATTTGGCAAACGATCTCAAGAATCACAAAGAAAAAAAAATACAAATTCTTATTTTATTATTAAAATCAACTGTAACTTTAATTTATCTGAATGGAATGTTAAATTGTGTATATTAAGCTTACGACATCCACATTTAAATCACACAAAATATTTTGCACCCTAACCTCAAAATGACACGATTTTTAAAATATTCTTATAAAGTTTAAACACGCACACAATATCAAAAAAGAGACATTGAGGAAAAAAATAAACCTGAGATGGTAATCGCATATTATCTACCACGTTGTAAATTCATTTTTTGCATTGTAAATTTTGAAAGTATTTATTAGTACAAGGGATTACAATCTCGATATAGTTACGAATGAAAGTAAAATATGAGTAACAGATGTGTATGTTGTAGGACATTAGGCGAATCAGGGCAATAGCTTATTGCCCTAAGACAATAGACAATCGATCGCATTTTGTTATGGGGGTAAAATAATGGATTATGTTTCAAGAGTGTCAAAACACCCTTGAGGTATTTTTGAAAAAATTAATTAGTTTTATCGGTATTTTGAGTTGGCAGTTATAAAGTGACAAAAAGACAATTTGATTGGAAAAATTTTCGGAAGTAAAATTTGTAAAAAAAAACCTTTATTTTATCATATAATCGCTTAATGCCCTAAGGCAATTTATTGCACTGAATCGCTTAAGGCCCTACAATATATATGCTTATTACAAAATTTTTCGCAATGGAAAAATCATGTTAACGCATATAATTATAAATTACCAGATTTAGAATGGTAGTCATTTTCAAAGGTAAAACCATTAGTATAACAATAGCCATCATGACCCACATCATTGAACGTTTGAGGTTTGCCAAAATGACGAAATTCATCAAAAGCTTCGTGGTGCCGCTGTAGAAGCTCAACTTGGTATTCTTCTGAAAAGACGAGTGGAGGTGAGGCATGGTAACCTTATAGTCATTTTTGAATAAAAAAGTATTTTCAAAATACTAATAAAAAATTAGCGAAATCTTCATATTTGTAATTTATTTTGTGGTAGGATGTATATAATAAGAATTTTAAGCCTCTGAAAACTGGTATTTTTTTACATTTATTTCGTATAAATAAAAAGATATTTAAATATAAAAAAAAATTTAGTAATAAAAAAAACAAAGGCTACAAAAATTTAAAAATCAAGTAAGAATTTTTTATAAAAACAAACGATATGCCCTATTTTCAATTTTTTCATGTTCATTTCAGCCTCCCATATGCAAGAGCACTTTTATTTATTAAAAAACAAGAAAAACAATTTTTATCAAATAAACCTTTTTTTTATTAGAAACTATTTTGTATCTCAAAAAGTGCACACCATTATTATACACCGGACAACAATATTTGGACGACCTTAAGGATTATGGCAACTCTCAATGTTGGTCAAGTTTTTGGTGCTATAGAATTTTAGCCGATGCCTCAGATTTTGAGCTATTCGGTGTCAAAAATGATATTTTTCTAAGGTATTTTTGAAAATCTATGGGTGAATATTTTTTGGCGAAGAGCATTGAAATTGCTATGCGGCGACTTTCATAACCCCTGGGGTCAATAGGATTAAGTGCGTCTCTCCGCCAATATCATAATATTTATTGAAATGACGCCTTCTTTAGAATATTACAGCGTAGAGGCATTACAACCCTGGCAAAATCAGAAGCCACAGTCATTCACCTGCTAAATCAATGCCCTCCCCACATCTAAAGGCGGATACCCGTCATTTCAAGGCAATCACTTAACCTACACCACGAGCTAAAGATTTTCAACAAAATGACAATATTTAATTATATTAAAAAAAATGTGTTTGAATATCATAACGCAAGATGCGATTTTTTTATTATTTTTTTTCGGTTTTCTAAGCTTAGTGATTTTCGTCAAAAAATGCTTAAAAAACTTGAGAGAAAATTTCTAATAACTTTAAAAGTTTCAGAAATTTAAAAGATTTTTTTTCTAAACTTTAGACCAAATATAAAATGAAGGCATTCGATAAAAAAACCAAACTCGAGGTCGTAATCGCAAAAAAATTATCTACAAGAACCGAATGTTTAGGTTGTTTTTTTTTGTACATTGTAATTAACGTGTCCAATTCAAAAATTTGTAAAATATATCAAATTAAAATTTAAATTTTTGGTTTTCTTTATAAAATTTGCCCTTGTTATTTAAATATATAGTAGTTAATGAGCTTTGAATAAATTTAATAATTATACATTTTTAAAAATAGGTTTTCTTACATCTAAATAGTAAATTTTTCTTCCCACTTAATGATAGACTAAAATTTTACACATTGTAATGTAAAGTTAAATTAACGTTCTTAAAAAATGTAAAATAGATATCAGTCCTAAAAAGAAAAGGTCTCGGCCTATTATTACTACGGCGAAAAAACCATAAAAGAGTGAAAATTATTGTTAGTAATTTATGATTGCGAAGATCACGCGTTCTAATTTAATGTAAGCAGTTAGTAAACAAAGGATCACAAATTGATAAAGAATCAGTCCATAAACAAAATTATGATATTAAAAATAAACCAGGAATAGTTTCAGCACCGTATTCCGTCACAATAATTGGCTTGTTGGGGTACCCTGCTCCGTATGCATTTATGTTGGCAATGGTTTGGGGCTTTATCAAGCCTAATTCACCCACGTGTTCATACCAGCCCAGGTAACGGTTTATGCATATAATGTCCATATGTTTCCCTAAAAAATTAGGTTAATATGCAGCTGAAGGACATTAAGTAATCGCTTTAGTCCTTTTTCCCATATGTCCTAAAATAATAAGCTATAGCTATTATATTGCTAGTCGCGTCAAATAATAAAACGAGTGCTTAATGCTGTAAGGTATTAGGGAGCGCAAAATTTAAAACGATATAGATAAAACAGTATATAACATATTTTTGAGAATTAGGAGTTAACTTCGACCAAACTTGCCATCTTAAAGATTTTCAAATCCGTTTACCGTTTCTTCTACTTAAACTTTGTGACCCAGTTATAAACATTGAAAAATTTGAAATTAAAAAAAAATATTGAAAAATTTGTTTTTACATTTAAAACCGCTAAACTGTTAAATTCAATATTTAAAACTGATAAGTCATATATATTTTTCGTTTTTCTTAGTTTCAAATATTCCGTCTTTGTTTCCTTAGATCCGTCTGTAATGAAGAATGGCTTGGTTTACCAAATTGACAGATCTAAATTTCCCCTGAGATTAAGAATAATAGTTACAAGTAATCCTTTTTGCATATAAAAATCCTTTGTAACTTATATTTTCAATTACGATAATCACAAAATCAGTTTAATTGGTAAATTTGGCCCTTACTTCGGCATTAAGATAATTGCAAACTATTTCAAGTCCAAACTTTGAAAAACGGAACATCTATGAGATAAGACCATCATGAGCATTATTTTCCCTGGTGTCATGATTTTCCCTGAAATTGCCATACAATGTAACCTAGTGTAATAATACCTGTTAAAAAGTATTTATTTTTAAATTTTTATTTCAAGAATTTTGACCTTTTTTTTAATACACAATTTATAACTGACTATCTAAGTTTGATTAGGAAAAACGTTAAAAGGATTTAAATGATTCTAAAGATGGTGAGTTTTGATATAACGAATAATTTGTATTTAAATAATAGTTGACCGGTGATGAATTGTCTACACCAATGCCTTTTTAAAAAGTATATATTGATTTCTCGGCAAAACGGATTATGTCAGAAACGAGATCATTGTGATAAGATTAAAGAATGCATCCCCATGATGGCCTAATCTCATATATGTTTTTCGTTTTTCTTAGTTTCTTCCGTCTTTGGCTCCTCAGATCCGTCTATAACGAAAAATGGCCTTTTTTGACCATATACAGATCTCTAAATATACCCAAATTTGAAATTAAAAAAAAATATTGAAAAATTTGTTTTTACATTTAAAACCGCTAAACTGTTAAATTCAATATTTAAAACTTATAATATGTAATACCTATTTAGATTGGGGTGCCAAATATTCCTTTATAACCTAAATGTTGATGTGGAAGCTTGGTTTAGTTAAAAATTTTATTTCTCTTGAGATTAAGAATAATAGTTACAAGTAATTCTGATATTAAAAAAAATCTTAATTTTTATAGGGTATTCTCGAAGTCACAAAATCTGTCAAATTGGTCAAATTTGGCCATTTTTTCGATATTAAGAAAATTGCCGATTTGAAGAAACTTTGAAAAACGGAATATCTATGAGATAAGACCATCATGAGCATTATTTTCCCTCAGTGTCATAATTTTTCTCTGAAATTGCCATACAATGAAACCTAGTGTAATAATACCTGTTAAAAAGTATTTATTTTAAAATTTTTATTCCAAGAATTTTCACTTTAATACGCAATCTAAAAGGTCTATTGTAATTTAATAGCAAAAGTTAAAAAAAATTTAAATGATTTAACAAAAGTGTGTTATTAATATAACGAATAATTTGTATTTAAATAATAATTTACGGTGATGAATTGTCTACACCAATGCCTTTTTAAAAAGTATATATTGATTTCTCGGCAAAACGGATTATGTCAGAAACGAGATCATTATGATAACATTAAAGAATGAATCCCCATGATGGCCTAATCTCATATATGTTTTTCGTTTTTCTTAGTTTCTTCCGTCTTTGGCTCCTCAGATCCGTCTATAACGAAAAATGGCCTTTTTTGACCATATACAGATCTCTAAATATACCCTATAAAGAAAAATTTAAAAATCTTTTTTGTATATAAAAATCCCTTGTAAATTATATTTTTATTCACAAATAATGGAAAAAAAATTTTATTAATATATCAAGCTCTTACATCGGCATTTAAATAATACAAAATATTTCGCGTCCAAACTTAAATACGACTCAATATAATATCGGGTTTTAATGAAAATAATATTTGAAGTTTAAATTTAACAGTTTAACTTTTGTAAATATGGAAAAATAAAATTTCAATTTATTTTTGTTTTTGATTCTTTTTGGTTTTTTAACCTTTTTTTCTAAAATATTCAATGTTTATAACTGACTAACTAAGTTTGATTAGGAAAAACGGTAAACGGATTTGATATTCCCTAAGATGGCAGGTTTGATCACTGTAGTTAACTCATAACTCTCAAAAAATTGTTAACCTGTGCTATATCATTGACCTAATTAGCCAAGCGCATTCATATATTTGAGAGGAGAATACTAAGATAGTTGGCCCACGGTTTACATTGGGAAGGCCCGCCTAATCGGGATTATATAATAACAAAAATTGGCTAAAACAGAAAAATCCAAATTTAGCCTAAATGATAAAGGGCAAAAAGCTGGATAAGAAAAATTTTATAAAGTTATTTATATTGGGCAATAACACAAGTCTTTAAAATTAAACATAACATTATATCGATTTTCTGAGCAGAGATCAGTGAAATTGCTACAGCGACGACGTCCATAACAATTCAACATAGCATGATTTATACTAATGTCAGGCCTATTTATTAATTTTACTATTTTTCCACTAAACATTTTTTTCCTACGTATCAAAATATATGAATATCAAAAAAGACACTTTTGAGACTTCGAAAACTTAAATAGTAAAAAAGATATAAATTTTTTTATACAAATAACCTAATTCAAAAATATATTTAGATCAAATTATAAATTTGTTATTTTTTTTTATTGCAATTATAAAAATTAAATTATGTTAAATTACATAAAATTATAGATTTGTCAATTAAACAAAAATACGTAAAATTAAAAATGTATAAAAAAAGTAGTGATATAAAAAATAATGCAAAAAAGAGGGGAAGGGGGCAGAAAATGTTATTATGCAATAAAAGTTTAAGGCGTAATTTGTGGCAAGACTGCTTAAACAATAACTATTTTGTTTGGAAATTTGATAAAAAAAATTTTTAATTAAAAAAAAAATACAAATATCGCTTTAATATAAATTTATATAGGTATTTAAGCAGCCTGTCCAAAAGACCATGTGCTGGTGATTGCAATAGGAACGAGGATTTAATTAAAAGGGAAATGATATTTATTGTTTTTTAAGATTTCTGATCTATCATCTGAGTCATTTGAAAGCGCCGTGTGGTCAATTCAAGTGATGTATCAGGCCAGAGGTACGGAGCCAAATCGCGGCTCCTTTTTCCAGAAATTTTTAATTTAAATATTATTTCGATATAAAATGACATTTTTCAACTGCTATTACCCCTTAATCATCTTGAATATTTTATATCCTAAATAACAGTCCATAAATTTTAAAATATTATATAAAACTGTCTTTAATTCTTTTAACAAATAATCTTGCGGCATAATTTCACCATTCTAAAAACTATTTTTAACTAGAGTTTAAACCGGGCCGTAATATTCCGGTCCTCCCGACATTTTTAATTTAGGCCCGGCTCGCCCGGACCTGCAATTCGCCCCGGCCGGAAATTTGGTTTTTTAATTTTAGGCCGGGCCCGAATTTAAAATGTCCCGGATTTTTTTTAATACAAGTTAAATTTATACCTTCATCATCAGATAATAAATTTATCAATTTTAGTTCTTGTTAATAATAGTTAAAAAAAATAGGGCAATATGAGACTTAAAAACTCCCGGCTCGTATTTTTCAAATTAGGCCCGGCTTGTTCTCAGGGCCAGGCAGGCTTTCGGTGTCCGACTTTGATCTCTATCTTTAATGTCCACGCAAAGCTAAATATTTTCATGATGGTTTTCAACGAGTATATGTAAATGTAAACACACCATGCGAAATAATTAATAACCTATGAGGTCAGCATTGGGCGGCTCATATATAACAGCTGTTATAAATCGTGTCGGATCACTTTCCTTAAAAATGGCGGCAAGATTTTTAAAATAATCGTCAGCTGGTTTAAGGGCAGAACGTGGTTCATTTGACAAAGACCATATGAAGGTCGAAGGTCGATTCTTATCTCGAGCAGGCCCGATTCTAGCTTTTCCATTTTAGGGGGGCAAAAAAAACTCGTGGGGGGGCAGAAAAAATTTTTTTGCCGCCTTCGGCGGCAAAATTGGCCGTGACCTTCGGTCACGGCAAAAAATATACATGTACAACCATAGAATCCATGTTCAAAATTTTTTAACAAATTAATAGTAATTTATTATATTCTAAATAAAAAAAAAATTGGCGTTTATAATTTGGATATATGAATTAAAATTAATTGTTTTCACTAATATCAATTGCTTAAAAAGATATGAGATTTGGAAATTTATTTTAAGTATTTTATCATTTGGTATTAATGCGCATGAAAATTAGAAATATGATGTATATGAATGATAAAAATAAATTATATAAAACTTTGGATTTTAGAAAATGAAAAGTAAAATAAAATTGATTTTCATAAAAACAAATTGTATAAGTATGCTCTAAGAATATATATGAAAAAACACTGGTTATATATAACAAGTAATTAATATTAGGGTAAAAAATTAAATATAAAACCTAAGCATAAACGTTAAATGCGCATAAAAAAAATTTCAACCATGTTTTAAAATAGTAAATAATTAGCTGATTAAGAGCAGTGTTTTTTATTAATCTAACAATTTTATCTTAGAGGTTGTTTTAATTAAATTATAAAATTCATCAAAATTTAACGCCCCAGTTAATGATTTTTCGTGTCCTTGAAAAACCAAATCACCTTTACGCAGGTCACTACTTAACAGCTAGAAGTTATTATCCTTCTTAAAGAAGAAAATGTGGCCTCACAACTCGACTTGAAGAGCCAATTAACAAACTTATAGGAAAAATGTTAAATAGATTAGAAAACGCATCTTTGTAATCATATAAAATTTAACAAAATCAATAGTAACACATTCTTTGTAATTATTAAGTTTCTTATTAAAAAATTTTTGGCTACGTCAATTTTTTAAGATAATGAATTTTCATCAATATTACTTATTTTTAAAATAGGCTCTAATTTATTTATATCTAAAATATTAATCAAATTTATAAAGGGAATCTAAAGATTTTAAATAACAATTATCGGTAAAAATTCTATTATCAAAATATAAATAAATCAATAATATTAAAATAAATACTTTTTACTTTATCCTTAATATTTAAAATCTTTTCAAACTTATGAGTAGAAAATAAATAAAAATCAGAAAAATATTTAGGTTTAGTTTTTCTTTTATTTAAAGATAAATTATTGTCATTTAAAAAAGTATTAATATCAAAATAATTTTTGAATAAATCTTCAAATGTATTTTTATTTCTTAATTGTTTAATTTCTAACAAACAATGGTGTATTAAATCAGAAGTTTTAGAAATATAAATCGTTCTGCATTGAAATTGGCCTATAATTTTTAATAAATAAAATAATTTTTCAATTAAATACAAAAAAAATAAATAGATGATTATAAATATGGTCAAAAAACCCCGATTCGGCCCTGTGACCTGAAGATATAAAAGTTTTTTTAATTTTTAATTTTTATTTAATTTCTAACAAACAATGGTGTATTAAATCAGAAGTTTTAGAAATATAAATCGTTCTGCATTGAAATTGGTCTATAATTATTTTTTATAAATAAAATAATTTTTCAATTAAATACAAAAAAAATAAATAGATGATTATAAATATGGTCAAAAAACCCCGATTCGGCCCTGTGACCTGAAGATATAAAAGTTTTTTTAATTTTTAATTTTTAAAAGAGTATTAATTTTTGTGTAATTTTTAAAAAAAAACAATGGGCAGGGAGTTACCACACCACCAATGGGGCAACAGCCGGGATATGGTCCCGCATTCACTAACTACCTTGATTGCATCATGTTGAAAAAATATATGAAGGGAAGAATTATCAAAAAAATTTTTCCCTTCACTTAAAATTTCAAGACAATCTTTTACAACAAGATGCAATCGGTGGTTAAAGCAGTGAATATACGGGACATAATGTCCAGCTATTTTTCTTAGAAATACTTGAACACCACTTTTTCCCCAGGGCATTAGTTCGCCCCATCGTAACATTGTGCTATCAGGTTCTTTGGTTCTAGATTATATCCTAACAATAGATTAATGACAAGTGAGAAAATTTCTTAGGCATCAGAGTTATGAATTGCTTTCACAAATATAAAGCTGTCTGTAAAATCAAATTTTTCTATATATTTCTGTGTTAGTTTGATCTCTCTTGCGGATGAGAAGTATTAATGAATAAAAATACTTTTAAAAAAAGTAAATATTTTTAAGATAATATTTTTTAGATATTTTTGACGGAGTAAATTTAATTATATTATGTGGAAGAAATAAAATTACTATATATTTTTGGGGGGGCAAATTCAATTTTTTTTGGGGGGGCAAACATAAAATTACTATGTATTTTTGGGGGGGCAAATTCAATTATTTTTGGGGGGGCAAACATAAAATTACTATGTATTTTTGGGGGGGCAAATTTAATTATTTTTGGGGGGGCAATCAAAAACTTTTGGGGGGGCACTGCCCCCCCAAAAGGGGTCTAGAATCGTGCCTGATCTCGAGCCAAGAGCTCACGCGCCATTCGTGAATGCTTGGCTAAGGTGGTCGGCGTAAAATATCGGACACCCACAGCTACGTAATTTAAATTAAAAATGTATATGGGCATATTCAAATTTATTCTAAATATTTAAAAAAAATCTTAATATAAAATATTCTCTTTTGTCTTAATTAATGCAATAATAATAATAATGATAATAATAAAAATAATAATGCCATATAAAAGAGCACATGGGCACTAGCAATGGTATATCTAAGTGGTAAAGTTAATTTTTTTAATTAGCAAAACTTTAACTTCAGTCAATGTAGAATAAAAAACAAAAAAAAATGAAAAGAATAGAATTATGGTTTAAGTCGAATATGTTTTTTTGGTAATATACGCCATAAATATTTTACTCCTCATATTGCACGTGAAAATGTATTTTAAATTAAAATTACATCAGCCCTTAATCCATAACACAGGTCAACAATTTTTTGAGAGTTATGAGTTAACTACAGAGATCAAACCTGCCATCTTAGGGAATATCAAATCCGTTTACCGTTTTTCCTAATCAAACTTAGTTAGTCAGTTATAAACATTAAATATTTTAGAAAAAAAGGTTAAAAAACCAAAAAGATTCAAAAACAAAAATAAATTAAAATTTTATTTTTGCATATTTATAACAGTTAAACTGGTAAATTTAAACTTCAAATAATGTTTTCATTAAAAACCGATAATATATCGTGTCGTATTTAAGTTCGGACGCGAAATATTATGTATTATCTAAATGCCGATGGAAGAGCTTGATATATTAATAAAAAAAAAATTTTTAATTTTTTCTTTATAGGGTATATTTAAATCTGTCTATATGGTTAAAAAAGGCCATATTTCGTTATAGACGGATCTAAGGAGCCAAAGACGGAAGAAACTAAGAAAAACGAAAAACATATATGAGATTAGGCCATCATGGGGATGCATTTTTTTATGTTTTGATAATAATCTCGTTTCTGACATAAATATTTATTGAACTGTGTAATCGGTATTGTCTATATTTTATTTTCATTATGGTTAATGTTGAATTTATATATCATGGTTAATACCTGGTAGCTCATTGATAACCACAATACCATAACGATCGCACAAATCCATAACTGATTCATCGTAAGGGTAATGTGATGTTCGGAAAGAATTGGCCCCTAGCCATTGCATGCGATAAAAGTCAGCCAATTTGTGTGGTAAACTATGGCCTCGCCCGACAAAAGGCAAATCTTCGTGCCAACCGAATCCCCGAAAGTAAAAAGGGGCTCCGTTAACGAGAAATTCAACGTGAGGTAATTTATCATTTGCAGAGTTAAGATCAGATGCCTCCCCAAAGGCTGCAGCAGAATCCGATTTTATTGCAATAGTACGAATCCCAAAAGGTTGATCATACAAATCCACTAAATACTATAAAAAACCATTATAAATTTGAATATTTATATAATTCTTTCAATCATCAATATAATACACTTGAATGTTCTCGAAATTTTTTGACAAAATATATGGCTTTAAATATAAAATCTTTGCATATATATATTCTAAAAAAGGAGCCCGAATATATGGCCAAAGTTGCATGATATTTAGAAAAATCATTGAAAAATTTAATTAAAAAAAAGAGGTCTGAAAAGCTTAACAGACGTATAAATGTATTTAATAAGTTACTTTATCTTCCTTATTTGTTTTATTAATTTTTAGAAGGGCAATTTTTGAAGTATACATATAACCAGAAGAAGTAAAGTTGTCTTCTCGATTATAAGAAGCATCATGAAAAAGTCTTGGTTTCATAGTATAAGGCCACCATAGTTGTGGGTTAGGAATATTGACAGTCCCGTTAAAAACAAGAGATTTGATTAAATTTTGGGTTGTGAGAACAGTTGGTTGTTTTAGTACCAATACTTTAATTATGTTCTCCTGAGCTTTAACATCTATATTTTTTTGCACGAAATTATCTGGAGTTTTGAAGCTTTTTGATGGATCCCCAACTATTTTAAGGACACAAGTCCAATCGAACTCTAATTCATACAAACGAGAGAGGAAAAAACAATTAAATGGCTTCTTAATATGGTTGTTATACAAAACTTTTTTTAATAATATAAAAAAACAGATGTTTCTAAATATGATGTCAAGAAAAAGGTATTACCATCCAACTGCTCTTCGAGAATTCCGTCAACAGTTATTACAAATTCTACTTCAGCTAAACTGGCAGGGCCGTTTTTGTTCGCTAATGCTAGAAATTCCTTGGAAACTTGGGCACCAGGAAGAGTGTATTCGTAAATAATTGGTTTCTCAGGTAAATTGATATTTTGGTATGCAACCCTTCAGTATTAATATATACTTTTTATATGGCCAATAAATTAGCCTAGAAACCCAACATAAAAAGATATATTTTTATGCGTAACTAAATATAATGTTTACTTGTTCAATTTTTAGCTCGCGTAAAAAATTATAGAAAAGGGGTCTTTACAATGCTCGTTTTAATAACTTCGAGAGTTTTGTAATATATTAAAAAATAGTATGTAATTTTTAATTTATAAAATTTATATTTAATAAAAGCAAGTTAAACAGTATAAATTGAGATCATATTTTAAAATTTTTGCATTATGGTTGCTCGACAAATTTTTAAGATATATGAGCTAATTTAGTGACCAGAACTTATAGCTTGTGGATTCAAATCCCTTTAAAGTTTTTTCTAATCAGCTATAACCATTAACCTTAGAAAAAATGTTTATAAAAAATATTTATAAAAAAAATATTTAAAAAAAAAATATTTAAAAAAAAAATTAAAAAAGAATATTTATATATAGGGTCAATTCCACCTTAAATCGACACTTTATTCAAGTCTTAGATTTGGCTAACAAATGGTACACTAGAAGGGTCCTTGGGTGCTGATAATCTATTTTCTGACCGAAAGTGATCTCCAAGATATGAGCAAAATTATTTTCCATTTTTTTGGAAAAAAAAATTTGAGGTAACTTTGCATATATCTTAAAAAGTATTGTTGTTACTGTAATAATTTAATTTAAAAATCGTAATAGGGGCTACCTAAAACGCAAATAATATTTTTATAAAAATATTTGTAAATTATTAAAAAATTAATGTCAAGCTTAAGAATAAATAAAAAAAACGTATCTTTTAAGTTTCTAAATATTTCATAGAATTAGGCCTTCAATAACATTAACAAATATATATAAATTCACATTGGAGCTTGCTTGACTTTTTGAAAAATTTAGCAAAATTAATTGCTTTAATTTTGGACAAAATTATGTCCTTTGCAATTTAGAATATACCAATATGCAAAATTATATCCTTTGCAATATGTTAGAACGAGCAAAATTTAAATTCAAGGACATAGGTGGAAGGTGGACCACAACAATGAAAAAGTGACCTTTAACACTAATAAAAGGTGATTTTCGCCTGTTTTCAAAATCTACTTTCTGGTTAACCAGCCTACCTTTTGAAATATAAAATATCGTTAAATAACATATAAGAATCCCAGTTTTTCCTATTTGATCGTAACGCATCTACGACAAAAAAACCTTTGCCAAAAAACAGCTAATTTAAGAAGATGAACGCAGATTTTATTTATCTGTACAGCTTAATTTTTTTAATCTTGTTTGCATATTTAACTAATAATTTGCATGTTTGTATTAAAAAAATACTTAGTGTATAAAATATCTCAAAAGAACATGAAAAAAAAAGTTAAAAAAATATGATTATGGTATAACAGTTTTAATTAAATTTGTGTTTTGGTAAAAAATGATTTGGATATACCCATAAATTTTTTTCTATAATTCCTTTAATATAATAAAATTATTGAATTTTGACTGGTAATATTTAATTATATGAGATTTCTAAAATCACTCTTAAACCTTATAAGATCTGTTAGAACGAATGTAAGCATACAAATTTTAAGTTTATATTATTTACACTTTAAAATCTTAAATTTTCGTTTTTATTTTTTAAAAAGCCATAGGTTAATTAAAAATTTGGGGGTAATAAATGTTATAAAACGATGATTTATGTAAAAATGCAATTTTAAATCTTAATATTGGATTGGCAATTCGCCAGAAAGTCGGCTTTATAAAAGTATATTACTAAGCAACAATTTTTTTGTTCCGAGGTCATTTTCTTTTAAAAATTATAGTAATGATTAAATCAATAAAACTATTATAGTCAAACTTAATTGTCCCTATGTCTAAATTCTTGTTTACAAACAATTTTGGCGCTTAAGAATAATTTAGGCAGGTGGTATATTTTTGTCCCAAAATTAAATAAAAATTTTTTGAATTTCTAAAAAAGACAAGCAGGTCTTAGACTTTTGATTTTATATATTTATAATGAATAAGAACTATTAGCAGTATTTCAAAAAGTTAAAAAACACGTTTTTAGTTATATTAAATTGAATACTCTGTAACAATAGCAAAAATTTGAAATATTTTTTTTTAAAAAACACATGCAAGATGGCCTCATTGTCTTCTTAAGTCTTAAATGATACTTTTTGACTTATATACTCCTAAAGTACATTAAATGTATAATTTCACCTTGCGTTTTTTCTTCTTTTGCCCCTACCTCCGTCAAAAATCACGAAAATTCCAAATAAAGATACCCCTAGACACTACCTTCAAGCCATTTCATCGAGGTTATTGCTTGTTAAATAGAGTTGGAATTGACCATATATAAATATCAGCGTCCAAACCCTTTATTCCGGCGGCGGATTATTGTTTGGGCTTGAACTCAACGTCCAAAGCCTATACTACGCCGGTGGAATATTCTTGGACTTAGAGTCAGCGTCTAAAACTAATTTCCGGCGAAATATTGCTTGGCCTTGACTTCAACGCTCAAGGCCATACCGCATAATTTAGCGAACAAACTAATTCTTGAAAGGCGGTAATTTAAGAATTTGTGATTTTAATGGATAAATTACATTAAATTTTTAAACCCTATTAATAAATTTTTTTTATTTCACAGGTCAACAAATATTTATGTCAGAAGATTACTATGAAAACATAAAAGAATGCATCTCCATAATGGCCTAATCTCATATATGTTTTTCGTTTTTCTTAGTTTTCTGTCTTTGGCTCCTTAGAACCGTTTATAACGAAAAATGGCCTTTTTTGACCAAATTGACAGATCTAAATATGTCCTAAAAAGAAATTATTTAAAAATCTTTTTTGCATATTAAAATCCCTTATAACTCATATTTTTGATCACAAATAATGGAAAATAAATTTTATTAATATATCAAGCTCTTACATCGGCATTTAGATAATACAAAAAATTTCGCGTCCAAACTTAAATACGCCACGATGTAATATCGGTTTTTAATGAAAATATTATTTGAAGTTTGAATTTCTCAGTTTAACTATTGTGAAAATGCAAAAATAAAATTTCAGTTTATTTTTGTTTTTGAATTTTTTTTGGTATTTTAACTTTTTTTTCTAAAATTTTAAATTTTAACTTTTTTTTCTAAAATTTTAAATGTTTATAACTGACTAACTAAGTTTGATTAGGAAAAAAGGTAAACGGATTTAATATTCCCTATGATGGCAGGTTTGATCTCTGTAGTTAACTCATAACTCTCAAAAAATTGTTGACCTGTGTTTTAAGTTAACATTATTTTTTAAATTGATTTAAGGACCCGAAAGCCCGCCCGAGAAACGGATCGAAACAGGTTGGAATTCGGAACGGGGCGGGCCTGAATCAAAAAATAAGAATTACGGGCCAGGCCGGGTGGATTCTATTAAATTTTATTTTTCCTTATTATTTTTAACTATAATTAACAAGAACTAGAAAAAATTTCGCAAAAATGCCTGTAACATAAAATTTTTGCCATACTTGTAATGAGGCCAGGTCGGCGCTAAAAAACAAAATTAGCGCAGGTTAGAGCGGGCCAAGCCTAAAATAAAAAATGTGCTGAGCGGACCGGGCCAATTTTACGGTCCGGTTGAACTCAAATAACAATGAAAGATTCCCTAATCTAGTTTAGTTTATTAAATTCAAAAAATTTTAAATCTTAATTCCTTTTAAAATACTTTTTCTGAAAAATAAAAAAAAATAAACTCTGATTGCGCCCTAATCAAACATACTAAACCTTAATATAAAATTATGCTCACTTTTAAGTTAAAAAAGTTCCCCAAAAAGTTGACTTTTATTAAGAGCGATAAGGTTTGACCTTATTAACGGTAAACGCATTGAAAGTAGGATAACAAGTACACTGTAGATGTGATTTAATTTAAAATACCTGCAATGCTGTTTAATATAATTAGATTATAAAATTGACTTAATAAAAATATTCGATCAATGAAATTATATAAAAATATAAAACCTTTAGTAAGCCAAAATATTTAACCATTTTGCAAATTATAAATTTGTTTGCTAAATTATTCAAATTTTCTGGCTGAATATAGGCTTTGACACTGATGTCAAGTCCAAACAATATACCGCCGGTGTATATGCGTTTAGGACTGTGGCTATACGCTAAAAAATATTTCGCCGGCGGAATAATCCCTTGAACGGTAACATATATATTCAAAACTATTAGATTCACACTTTAAATTACACAGGTCAACAATTTTTTGAGAGTTATGAGTTAACTACAGAGATCAAACCTGCCATCTTAGGGAATATCAAATCCGTTTACCGTTTTTCCTAATCAAACTTAGTTAGTCAGTCATAAACATTAAAAATTTTAGAAAAAAAGGTTAAAAAACCAAAAAATATTCATAAACAAAAATAAATTAAAATTTTATTTTTGCATATTCACAATAGTGAAACTGTTAAATTAAACTTCAAATAATATTTTCATTAAAAAGCGATAATATATCGTGTTGTATTTAAGTTTGGACGCAAAATATTTTGTATTATCAAAATGCCGATGTGAGAGCTTGATATATTAATAAAAAAAATTTCCATTATTTGTGATTAAAAATATAAGTTACAAGGGATTTTAATAGGCAAAAAAAATTTTTAAATTTTTTCTTTTTAGGCTATATTTAGATCTTGGTCCAAAAAGCCCATTTCGTTATAGACGAATCTAAAAAGCCAAAGACGGGAAAAACTAAGAAAAACGAAAAACATATATGAGATTAGGCCATCATAGGGATGCATTCTTTTATGTTTTCATAATAATCACGTTTATGACATAAATATTTGTTGAACTGTGTTATTTCTGTTTCAAAATCGAAGAATCGTGTCCTTAGGTTGGAGTGTCAAATATTCTGTTTAACCTAAATATTGATGTAAGAGCTTGATATATTTAAAAATTTATTTTTCATTATTTGAAAATGAAAAATAGAATTTACAGTTGGAATCTATATTAAAGAAAAAATTTTCTCTTTAGTTTTTCGCAAAGTCAGTCATTTCTCAATTTTTATCTAAGAAATAAGCCGAGTTCATAAAAAAATTCGGAAAACGGTAAATATTTGTGATACGTCTATCGTAGATTGTTTCTCTAAAGTTTCATAATTTTCTTCGATCATTCATTAAATCAGACCGTTTTTTTTCAGTGTCACAGAAATTTATCCAATTTTTTAAAATGAGTTTAAATTTGAAAAAATAAATTATCTAAATTATAACTATTGACACATTTAGATTTTTACTAGAATTCCTTAAGAACACTTATAAATAATGACAAGTCTACAAACTAACTTAAGTCGCTTAAGGATTCAGATGAAGTATAAATCATCCATATATTAATCCGAAAACTTTGTGATTCGCTTGATTATTCAAGATAGCAAGTTGCCCGCGAACGATTGTTTTAATAAAAATTATCTTAAATTATACGTTTACGTAAAATATAAGGTAATACTTTAGAGCTTTCGTCCGTATTAGGATATCAGTTATTGATTGCTGAGGTATTTTAGCAATGAGTACGGATCTGTGGATTCCGGCATAGTTAAAAAAATCAAAGAGGAGTTCTTGCTTGCGGTACCCGTCTGGAAACCATTCTGAACTATCTATGATAAATGCGTAAGGTCAATGAAATTTTAAAAGTTAGTTAATTTATCTAATTATCTGGTATAACTGAGGTCTGAACTCCAAACGGTTAGATTATATTGCTATATGTTCAATTTAAATCTTTTTTCATAAATTAGGCAATTTCTCTACTTGTGTCTAAAGTAGCAAAATGAAAAAAATGATGTTGCAACTTTTGGACATAAAACTGAAAAATATTAATAAGTTATTTAGATAATACATAATAACAAATATTTTCGATTGAGATAATGATTACCTATACGATAGGGGACTTAAATTGTCTATCTTTCTGAATCCATTTACTACTTATTATATATTTTAACCAAACTATTGAAAATTTTACTAATTTTGCTTTAAAATATATTTTTCGAATCGAGTTATTTTCTATATACTCTTTGAAATTTCGCACTTATTTTTAATTTTGTTGGCCAAACTACATTGTATGTTATATTAAGTTTTTGTTAATAATTTTCAATCTAATTATTTAAGCAAAAAAATACAATGCATTATAAAATCAAAAAAAAATACATTTTCAACAAAGGAAAATCTTAATAAAACGCTATTGACTCACAACATTTACATTTTTTTTATATGCGATTAGGCCATATAGCCAAAACGATAATCAATTATTAGCTGGGCATTCAAAAGCAAAAATTGGCGTTTTTGTATTTGTTGGTTTTTTGTCAGTATTGTTTTTGATGGTTCTAGGACAAGGCTGTTAGTTAATCTTAAAATATGTTAATAATTTTATTTGTTTTTGACTATTGTTTTTTTTTGGTAATTGACACTAAATTATATTTTTTTAACGTAAATAGAGTGCTTATTAAATTTTATTTTTAACTAAAAAATTACACGAATTATAGTTATTTTTAAGCATTTGTAACACAGGACCAATTTTTGTTAAGATCTAAATTCAGAGACCAGATTTGCCATCTTAGAAATTTTTAAATCCGTTTATCGTTTTTTCTAATCAAAGTTAGTAAGCCAGCAACATTGTAAATTTTTTAAAAAAATCTTGAAAAAAAGTAGATTCACAAAAATACTTAAAAAAATTATTTTTATATTTAAAACAGTTAAATTAAATTTAAACTTTAAATAAAGCTCTTTTATCACACTTAGGTAATACAAAATAATTGGCACCCCAACCACGGTATATTAAATAAAAATATAATTTGAAATTTAAATTTAACAATTTAGCTGTTTTACATAAATAATTTTTTTAATATTTTACATTTTTCCAAAAATTCAATGTTTATAGCTGGCCTATAAAGTATGAATTGAAAAAACGCTAAACGGACTTAAAAATCTTTAAGATGTTAAGTCCGGTCTCTAAAGTTAGCTCACTTAAAAATAAGCTGTGATGCCAAATAAACGAAAAAGATTCAAAACAAAAATAAATTGAAATTTTTTTTTGCATATTTATAACAGTTAAACGGTTAAATTATAACTTTAAATAAAATTTTTATTAAAAACCGATTATATATCTTGTCGTATATGAGTTTGGACGCGAAATATTTTGTATTATATAAATGCTGATGTGAGAGCTTGATATACTAGAAAATTTTATTTCTTATTATTTGATATGATAAATTTAAGTTACAAGGGATATTTATATGAAAAAGAGATACTTAAATTTTTTATATTTAGGGTATTCTCGATCAGTCAATTTAGTCAAAAAAGGCCATTTTTTCGATAAGGACGGATATAAGTAGCCAACGCGGGAAGAAACTAAGAAAAACGAAATATATATATGTGAAAAGGCCAGCATGGGGATAAATTTTTTTATGATTTCATAAAATTCACGGTTGTGCCATTGATATATGTTGACCTGTGTTATTTTTAACATGTTTTAGCATTTCTTTATAAGCCTAAATCTTTGATAATTGTAAACACTCAGTTTAAAAAAATGAAAATAAATTGTTGTCCTGAGGTCGAACTTGGTTATTTTGCATAATAATAAATTAAAAAATAATTTACATAATATTTAAATGTTGATTATATACCAGATATTTGTTACTATAGGCAAAACAAACCAATTTATATTTTCGACATGTTACACATAGCGCAAACATTCAATTCGGCAAGTGTTGGTCTTCGAGACAAGGTAAATGACTTTTAGTTCGGTTTGTAATAAGTTTTTGAAAATTATTTAGTAAAATATAATCCCACTTTAAGGCCTATAAATCTTAATTGTAAAGTTGAATATGCCTTAAATTTGGTAAAAACCAGAGTTTTAACCAGTTTGTTAAAAAAGGAATTTGAAAAAATAGCCGCTTCCAAGGAATGTTAGTTTTTGCTATTTATTTTTCATTGTTATAAGTTAAAAATTCTTTTATGTTAGTTTATTCGTACATACACGGCTTTGAATATTTTTAAGTTTTTCAGTATTGAGTTTGCATATGTCACTTTTGGCATTTTTCTGACAAAATCTCGAAGTAAAATTTGAATAGCGAAAAACGATAAGGCGAAATCAAAACGGATTGTAAGAAGGTTAAGCGACCTTAAGTTAAATAAATATGCAGACTTGTGATATCGACCATAATTAGAATTCAAAGTTAAGCGTGGTGCGATATATTTTAAAGCATTGCGTTGAGTCATTCCTGAACAAGACATTTCATTAAGGTTTAAAATTTAAAGGCGATGTCAGGAATAATTTAGGAAAAACTAATAATAATCATTTTGAATATAAAAAAAATAGGACACAAATAAAGAATTTAGCATTTACAAAATATTAAAACAAGTTTAAACCTTTGGCTTTGTTAAGAGGTAAACGGTGTTGCACAAATTCCGCCTGTGGAATCGTTTCGTGATTCAAAGTATTGTTAACTGCGACAGTAATTCGCACAGGTGATTGTAATTTCAAACCTTAATGTACATAATATTAAATTAATATCACTGCATTTAAACTTGAGATGCAAGATAAGCATTAACATTGCAAAAATTACCAAACTTTTTTAACGCTACGTTTAAAATGAATTTTCATTTTTGAAATATTAAAAAATTTTCAAATTTTTATTTTTTTTTAATTTTTTATTTCAGATTTTATGTGCTTAAAACTAAATTTGGCAACTTAAAAATATGTTTTTACAAAAAAATAAAAAAAAAATAAAAATTAAAACTCACTTTGAACGTGGGCTATCATAATTTTAATTTAGAAAAAATTTCCAGTTTCACACAAAATAACATATTAAAAATTTTTTGCTAATGGGTTAAATTATTCTAATTATATAAAAAAAAAAATTATAGGAAAACGAAATTTTTATTAAAAAAACTGTAGAACCATTGCATATTTCTACCTAAATGCGCATTTGACAAACCTTATTTTTCCACAAAATTTTATTATCAAATTTATTTTTGAATTAACACGCCCTAATAAAGCTAAAGTATGATAAAGTAATACCAGTTTTATATTGTTTTTAAAAACAAAAATCAATATTTTTTTATTTGCAAATTTGGTGTGACAAAATATAAAATAGTATTTGTGCTATAAAATTTCAAAATTGAATAATGCATACTTTAAAAATAGCTTTAGAAAATAAATACGGACTAGCCAGCGTTTAATTTCTGCAACTGTTAAATTCACAAAACAGGTCACCTGCCATCTTAAGAATTTGCAAATCCGTTTACCGTTTTTAACAAATTCTATGTCAGCTAAATTAAATATTTGTGAAAAAATGTTTAAAAAAATAAGATCAAAAAACAAAACATTGTAATAAATTATTTTTATATTTAAAACAGTTAAATTCAAACTTTAAATAAAAGTTTTTATCGATAATATAGCATGGCCTATTTAGATTTGGGTGCCAAATATTCTAAATAAATGTTGATGTAAGCTTGAGATACTTAAAAAATTTATTTCTCAATATTTGGGATTAATAATATAAATTACAAGTGATTTTAATATGCAAGAATTTTATTTATTCCTTTAGGTGATCTCAAGGTCGCAAAATTATTTAATTTGGTAAAATTTGGCCATTTTTTCGATACATACTAAGAAGGCGAAATAAACTACAGAAAACAGAAAATATACATGAGATAAGGCCATGATGTTTTTCCCCAGTGTAATAAATTAAATTTTTCACATATTGGTTATTGTTACCTGTGTAAAAAATGCTTAATCTGTCATGTGAAGTTATTAAAAATGAATAGTTGATTGTAATTTGAACCACAACAAATTATGTGTGGAACCTGATAAAACAAAAAATAAATTGTTTGTTATAAATTAAAATTAAAAAAAAAATTTTTAAATAATTGGAATAAAAAATATTTCATATTGTAAAATAAATATAATTATTAAATATAAAAAAAAGGGTTAAAAACAAGATTTAAAATTATATTTTTAACCCGCAAGTACTAGGATGAAAATTTTGTGACATAAATGCCACAATAGGGTCCGATCCCATCAATCTTCTATAAATTCAAGAGTTTTAAAAGCTCGCCGACGATACGTCTTGCAAAAAGGGAATTGAAGTTATAGTAGTCTCAACGTGCATCCAAGCGATTGGCAAGCGCGCTCCCGGAATACTTAACGCCCACTATGTGGTTCGTTTGGATTTGGCAGCAATGAGCCCATTTAAAGATAAATTTGGCCTTTGATTTTGAGTGTTGAATTAAATAGTTGACCGTTAGCATTATTTTTAATTATTTCTGTGGCTCCAAACAATGTTATTTGAAAACATAAAATGAATGCTAATTGACTTCAAGAGATTTAGATCAGTTTAGATGTGTAAACCGTTGTAGTTTCAATTTCACCTTTCCTTACGGGCAGCACAAGCTAGTTCATTTTTAAATTTGAGCGCATGACAATGCGGGCCTTCTTTATCCTATCCATAGCACCAATTATAACTTTGAATGAGCATAATAATGAATATCGGGCTCATATCCGAATGCTAGACGCAGTAATTCAGATGTAAATGATCGATGGTAATTGATGGCATTGTTGGTCATTTGATCCGTGTCTCCTGTGGGTGTGCTTGACTTTTTATTTATCCTAAAAGTTCAGCTCTTGCATTTTCTGACTCTTTTTAATGCATTTGCTTAATACTGACACGCGCAACAGTATTTCCTCGCTAGATTTGTCCTTATATTCTTGGGCAATATTTCTCATGCCTGCAGCTTTATTTGTTCGACGGCCCAAATTAGTCCCTTTGCGCCTTGCAGGCATAGGAATTGAGATAAAATCAATAAGAATAATGGAAACAAAGAATGAATGAGAATGATTTGGCAAAATGGTTCTAAATGGTAATAAATCGTAAACTATCTTATTAAAGTTTAAAAATATATATATATGCAAAATTTAAACAATTCTACGCATTGAAGGCAGATTTGTAAAAGGCTTATATGTAAGGTCACAACTTTCCTGTCAAAATTTTGTAATAATAAACGGGAAATTTGGAAAATATTTTCGTGAATGAATTGATATTTAAAGTTTAAAAATAGTGACCTTAATCAATAATAAACATCATTTTAATCTATTTAAATAGTGGGAGAAGGCTTATTGTGTAAGACTTATCGGATAAAAATACTAATATATTAAAAAATGTAAGTAGGTGATAAGAGGCTCAAAATTTAGGTATGTGTTTTAACTGCCACATCTTAAAAAAAAATAAAATAAAAATAAAAAAATTTCACAAAATTTTTGTTGCCCAAAATAATAATAAAAAGGGTATAAAAACATATGGGTTTGTGATAAGGGTCAAATTTTAGGGTTATATGTATTTTTTAATGCCAAATAAGATAAAGGCAAATATAAAAAATTTATTCTAAAAATGAAAAAAATATATAAAAAACAAATTAAAATGCTTAGGGCGGGCAATTTATATGACCTACAGGTTTAAAAAATAGATAAAAACCTTATCCTACTCCTACAGAATCTACATAAAATTCGTGGGAATCGGTTCAGCCGTTTAGGAAAAGTGTGGCAACAAAGATTGTGACACGAGATTTTAATATATATAGACCCTGTGAGCACAAATCACTTTTTTCCTGTTTAAATTCCAGTTTTTTTCTACTTTTTAAGAGGTTTTTTAAGGCATTTTGATAACAAAACAACCTATTATCTCTTAAACTAGGCTTAAACTAAAATTAAACATTTTTGAGGATATATGTCTAAACCAATGTATTTTTAAAAATCAATTTACACTAGATGCTCAAAAATAGTAATCTGTTAGACAAGAATAGTAATAAACCCATATTTTGCTTACACTAGCAGTGCAAAGTACAAACCTTACATTTGTACTGATATTGAACCTATTAATTCCGTTTGGGTAAGATGTGTGTCAGTTTGAGGTTAAGTTAGAATTAGGGAAATGTTATAAGGTTATTTTAAATTTAGGGTTAAGTTTCAATTAGTTTGAAATTAAAAGGTTAGTATGGCTGCAGCTAATAAATTTCAAATTTGTAAAAAAAATATTTTATAAAAAAAAATTAACAGCTATTCAAAAAATGTGAATTAATGTTTTTTGGTTGTTTAACAATATACCTACCTTGTTAATCAATTACACTCAATTTTTATTCTTCAAATTTTTCACTAGCCAGAACCTATCAGATCAAATAATATACTAAATTTTGCATGTGAGATAAATTAATCATACAGGTATGTAAAAACAGAAGGTGAAATTATCCCCATATTTTTAGCATATTTTAAAATTTTTCTAAAAAAGAAAAATTAATCTAATGTTAAAAAATTTTTCAATGGTTAGAATTTTTTTCTAAGATTTTTGTTGCAATGGTAATTAGCTATGTTTATATAGATTTATATATAAACTTATCAAGATTTGTAATAATACTTAAATCAACTGCTCCAAGTATTAGAAAATATTGTAAAAACAAAGGTTTATAATATTTGATGTAAAAACTCAAATTTTAAAAATTCAGAATTTAAAATTTTTA
This sequence comes from Acutogordius australiensis, assembly GCA_030555515.1. Lineage (NCBI taxonomy): Eukaryota > Metazoa > Nematomorpha > Gordioida > Gordea > Gordiidae > Acutogordius > Acutogordius australiensis. Next base: position 24,066,440 of record CM060242.1, read on the forward strand.
ATAAACCAAATGAAGTCTCAACTGCAGTAAATTATCAATCATAATGTAAATCATGTAGCACCCTGAAGAGTTTGGAGTATTTTGGTTATGTCATAATCAATTGGCAGGTGACCCCCTTCATGATCACCTAAAAAATAATCATTAATCCAAACTTTGGCAAAATAGTGAACACTACCAAACTTGAGTATATATTTTGAGAATTCCAATCTATATAACAAAAATAGATGAGGTTTTTTATAATTTTTAAAAAGGATGTATTTTTATATTATTAATTAAAATATATTTTTAATAAGAATGAATTTATTTTTATATATTATATAATTTTACTCTTTCCACCAAGATTTGGGCAATGTTAACGTCCTTTGATACCAAGCCCATCCAACAAAGTTTTTTACTTCGGTATATAATGTTATATCATTATAACTTGATGGCACAGGCATAAATAATGAATTTAAATACATAATGTCTTTCTCAAACCATTTATCAATAAAACCCTTACTGGTATCATTAAGTGGAGAAATTTTAAAATTCCAAAGTCCATCTAAATTTTTTATTTCTCTTAATTCATTCTCGATGGTAGGAATATAAGAAGATGCAGAGCCAAATAAAAACCCGATTAGAAAAAATTCAAATATCCACATTTTGTCATATTGCATTAGGTATGCACGAATTTTAAAAGCCGCGTCTTATTACTTCAGAGCGAGTATAAACCTCGGTCTGCTTTTGTCTGCCTATATAATTTTTTTGGTTTTAGCATTTTAATATAATATTAACCATACTCCAGCTTACATTTAAATTTAAAAACAAAGTTTATTTTAACACAACTTTAAATGTAATACCTCTAAATCTAACTAATCCATTAATTTTAAAAATAAATTCTATTAACTATTTTAAAATTTCCAATAAGTAATTTTGCATTTGAATTCTGTTAAAACTTGTTTGTATAGTTATTTTAACTAAATTAGTGTTATTTTTAGTAATAACCCTAGGACTAGGCTTAAAATTAGATTAACGGCAAACTAAAACTATTTTAACTATAACAAAATTGCAAATATAAGGATGAAAGGGTAAGAAATATAACCCTAATGCTACATTGGGAATCGTAAGGCCCTTGTTAAATCTATACCTTCTAGAGTTTCAAAAACAGATTTTATTTTTTATTATTTAACCCGCAATTAGCACTGTGGGGTTTATACGGACCCCAGCACAATGAATGTTTTAAATACCTTCAAAAATATAATACAATATTGCTCAAATTTTTGTGACTTTTTTCTTAAATACATTGTAAACAAAACTAGTAAATAAACTTTGGTCTAAGTCTCACAACAAAATTTGTTTATTAGAAATTTAATTGCGGTCCGTATGAATGCCATTATTTAAATTTCACTGCTGAAAACCATGATATTGAATGTAAATTTAAACTAAAAAAATTGCAACCTTATTTTCTATATTTTTTTAAATAGTTTTACATATTAAGTATATAAAATGTTTGTATTGTATAATAATAATAATAATAATAATAAAAATAATAATAATAATAATAATAATAATAATAATAATAATAATAATAATAATAATAATAATAATAATAATAATAATAATAATAATAATAATAATAATAATAATAATAATAATAATAATAATAATAATAATAATAATAATAATAATAATAATAATAATAATAATAATAATAATAATAATAATAATAATAATAATAATAATAATAATAATAATAATAATAATAATAATAATAATAATAATAATAATAATAATAATAATAATAATAATAATAATAATAATAATAATAATAATAATAATAATAATAATAATAATAATAATAATAATAATAATAATAATTATTATTATTTTTTCTTTAGGGCACGTGCAAAGTGAGTTTTTATTTTCGTAAAATTTTGAAAATTCTGAAATAATTAAAATTTTATTTTTTTCAAAATTTTTTTGAAAATTTGTTATTTCAGAAAAAGCATTTTATGTACATTTACCAAATTTGGCAACTTTTAAAAAATTTGCGTTTTATTACAAAATAAAATTTTACAAAATTTTGAAAATTTCACGAAAATAAAAACTCACTTTGCTCGTGCCCTTATAAAATATTTAATTTAAAAGGTGAATAATAGCCAAAAATAATTTTGGATTTTAAATAATTTTATTTTCGTGAATTCTTTCTAAAGATGTTCTAGACCTAAGAACATTATTTGATCAATAAATTTGATCAGTTGATTTACAAGATTTATCTATTAAAATATAGAGAAATAAAAAATTCTCATTTTCCAAATTTTTTTTACTTTGTGTTAAATAAAATTTGCAATATACATTAATAATAACTTATATTAGTTTGTAATTAAAAAGCACGTATTTTTCTTCAAATTAAAAAAAATAAAATAAAGGTCATAGCTTAAAACTTTTGAAGTTTCAGAGATTTAAAATTGAGGTCCGTTTGGACCCCACTTTGCGTCACAAATTTCTCACCCTACCATTCGCGGTTAATAGGTTAACGTGCGCATTTATTAAAACTAATGTAAGTTACCATTAGTTTATAGCAGTCACGATTCTAGACCCCTTTTGGGGGGGGCAGTGCCCCCCCAAAAGTTTTTGATTGCCCCCCCAAAAATAATTGAATTTGCCCCCCCCCCCCCCCCCCCAAAAATACATAGTAATTTTATGTTTGCCCCCCCCCCCCCCAAAAATACATAGTAATTTTATGTTTGCCCCCCCCCAAAAAAAATTGAATTTGCCCCCCCCCAAAAATACATAGTAATTTTATTTCTTCCACATAATATAATTAAATTTGCTCCGTCAAAAATATCTAAAAAATATTATCTTAAAAATATTTACTTTTTTTAAAAGTGTTTTTATTCATTAATACTTCTCATCCGCAAGAAAGATCAAACTAACAGAAATATATAGAAAAATTTGATTTTACAGAAAGCTTTATATTTGTGAAAGCAATTCATAAATCTGATGCCTAAGAAATTTTCTCAGTTAACAACAATCTTTTGTTAGAATATAATCTAGAACCAAAGAACCTGATCGCACAATGCTACGATGGGGCGAACGTAATGCCCGGGAAAAAAATGGTGTTCAAGTATTTCTAAGCAAAATAGCTGGACACCATGTCCCATATATTCACTGCTTTAACCACCGATTGCATCTTGATGTAAAAGATTTTCTTATTTTAAGTGAAGGGAAAGATTTTTTTGATAATTTTTCTTCCCCTCATAAATTTTTTCAACATGATGCAATCAAGGTAGTTAGTGAATGCGGGACCATACCCCGGCTGTTGCCCCATTGGTGGTGTGGTCACTACCTGTTCATTGTTTTTTTTTTAAATTACACAAAAATATTTAATACTCTTTTAAAAATTAAAAATAAAAAAACTTTTATATCTTCAGGTCACAGGGCCGAATCGGGGTTTTTTGATTATATTTATAATTATCTATTTATTTTTTTGTATTTAATTGAAAAATTATTTTATTTATTAAAAATAATTATAGATCAATTTCAATGCAGAACGCTTTATATTTCTAAAACTTCTGTTTTAATACACCATTGTTTGTTAGAAATTAAACAATTAAGAAATAAAAATACATTTGAAGATTTATTCAAAAATTGTTTTGATATTAATATTTTTTTAAATGACAATAATTTATCTATGGATAAAAGAAAAACCAAACCTAGATTTTTCTGATTTTTATTTATTTTCTACTCATAAGTTTTGAAAACATTTTAAATATTAATGATGAAGTAAAAAGTATTTATTTTAATATTATTAATATATTTATATTCTAATAATAGATTTTTTACCGATAATAGTAGTTTAATATCTTTAGATTCCCTTTATAAATTTGATTAACCTTTATTTTAGATATAAATAAATTAGAGCCTCTTTTAAAAATAAGTAATATTGATAAAAATTCAATATCTAAAGAAATTGACGTAGACAAAAATTTTTTAATAAGAAACTTAATAATTACCAAGAATGTGTTACTATTGATTTTGTTAAATTTTTATATGATTACAAATGCGTTTTCTAATCTATTTAACATTTTTCCTATAAGTTTGTTAATTGGCTCTTCAACGTCGAGTTGTGAGGCCACATTTTCTGCTTTAAAAAGGAACAACGGCCGACAAGTAGTGGTGACCTGCTTAAAGGTGATTTGGTTTTATTAGAACACGAAAAATCATTAACTAGGGCCGTTGAATTTTGATGAATATTGTAATTTAATTAAAATCTTCTAAGATAAAATAGTTTGATCAACACAATACAGCTCATAATCAGCTAATTATTGCTTACTATTTTAATATAGTTGCAAACTTTTATGCGCATTTAACGTATATGTTCATGTTTTATTTAAGTTTTTACCCTAATATTGATAACTAGTTATATATAACCAGTGTTTTTTCATATATATTCTTCCAAATTAGCATACTTATACATTTTGTTTTCATGATAATCAATCTTATTTCACTTTTCATTTTCTAAAATCCAAAGTTTTATATAATTCATTTTTATCATTCATATATATCATATTTTTAATTTTCATGCGCAATGATACCAAAATAAAATTATACTTACAGTTAATTCAAATCTCATATCTTTTTAAGCAATTGATAGTAAAAACAATTAATTTTAATTCACATATTCAATTTATAAACACATTTTAATTTAAGAATATAATAAATTACTATTAATTTGTTAAAAAATTTTGAACACGGATTCTATTGTTGTACATGTATATTTTTTGCCGTGACCGAAGGTCACGGCCAATTTTGCCGCCGAAGGCGGCAAAAAATTTTTTTCTGCCCCCCCACGAGTTTTTTTTGCCCCCCTAAAATGGAAAAGCTAGAATCGGGCCTGGTTTATAGTGTAAATTTGTTTAATACAAATAAAACAAATCATTCTACTCTAAACAAGTCTTCACTGTAAACCAGATATATCAATATAATTTAATAAGTTGTTTAGGTCTAAAAGAATTTGAGGCGCGCGCGTTCAGGTTTTATTTGTTTATGACAAATTTTCATAGCTTTCGTGGCATTACACACCCTAAAAATTACTTAGAGCATCAAAGTAATACTTAAATTAGCTAATGCCATAAAATAAACAAATTTATTTGTCTAAAAAGTAAAATCCTAAAAGCAAAATTGTTTAAAAATAGCTTTCACGAAAGGATAATTAATACACCGAATAATGTCAAAAAATAAACAAAAATTGTCTTATAAGCAATATCTAAAAAAGTAAAATCCTTAATTACAACGTAAATGTAATACTTAAAACAGCAATATGCTAATAAATGAAAAATAAAATTTGACTGGCAAAGTTCTAATTAACAAAATTTCTCAAAAATTAAAAGCATCAATGGAATACTTAATACAAAAATTTAAAAGAAAAACAAATTTTGTATGAAAGAAAAATCCTAGAAAGCAAAAATCTTTATTCTAAAAACCACTAAAGAGCAAAATCCCTTATAAATTAGTTACTTAAGGAGTATTTAGAGCACCGAGAAATGCCAAAAATTACAAAAAAAATTTGTCTGGCAAAATTTTGAAGAACAAAATTACAATACTTAAAACATCGAATAATGCCATAAAATAAAAAAACTAAAATTCTAAAAAGCAAAATTCTCTAAAAATTACTTAAGCGTCAGTGGAAATCTATAAAATCCGAAAAATGCCAAAAAATTTGTCTTAAAATCTCTGAAAAACAAAATTTTTAAAATTTATTAAAGGAATAATTAAAACACTAAATGATGCCAAAATTTCGAAATATATTTTATTTATAGCAAAATCTCTCAAGAATTAGTTAAAATATCAAAGGAACACATAAAACACCGACAAATGCCAAAAAATAAAAAAATATTTGGTAAAATTCTATAAACCAAAATCCTTTTTAAATTACTAAAATCATCAAAGTAATTAGGATCAAAGCAGGACCCGAAAGCCCACCTGGCCTATCAAAGGGTCTGTAGGGTTTAAGTCGGGCCGAGCCGGCCGAAATTTTACATTTTATATTGATTGCCCTATTTAATCATTATTAACAAGAAATAGAAATATATATCACAAAGGGTATTATTGCTACACTCTGTATTTTTTAATTTTAAAACTAAAATTTTATAGCTTGTAATAAAGAATTTTCAGGGGGTATCGGGCCGGACCGGGCTTAAAATTAAAAACCTAAATTTCGGGCCGAGCCGACTGAGATGAACCGCAGGTTCGGGTGGACCTTAATTTAATAATGTTGTCAGGGCCGGGGCGAATACTGCCAGGTACTCTATAAGGAATAAGACCGAATGATAATAAATAAAATTTTTTTTATCTAAAATGCAACTTATTTTGAAAACCAGAATCCCTTTGAAATTACTTAAAACATTAAAGAAATTCTTGAATCACCGACAAATGCTAAAATATGAAAAAAAAAGTTTTTGCCTGAAAGGCAAAATTCTAAAAAGCATTTCCTATTTTACAAAACATTCAAAATTACTTAAAACATCAAAGAAATACTTAAGACACCGACAAATGCCAAAACAAGCAATTTTAATAGCAATATCCCTTAAAAATTACTAAAAACAACAAAGCAATACTTTATATAGAGGAAAAAAAAATTTTTGTGTGGAAGACAAAATCCTGACACACAAATTTTTGAAACATCAAAATATAAAACACCAACAAATGCCAAATAAATAAAAGCAAATTCCTAAAAACCTTAAAAATTTATTAATTCAAAGGAGTTTTTAAAACACCGACAATGCTAAATAATGAGGAAAAAGTTTTTGTCTGAAAATAAAATTCCTAAAAAGCGATTCCGATTCTGAAATACAAAAACTTAAAATTACTTTAAACATCAAAGAAATACTTGAAACACCGACAAATGCCAAAAAACAACCAACTTTAAATGCAATATCAAAGGAAAACTATATTTGCTGACAAATTCCAATAAATGGAGAAAAAATATTTTTGTGTAGAAAACAAAATAAAACGAAATTTTTTTGAAACATCAAAGAAATATAATACACCAACAAATGCCAAAAAAATAAAAAAATATTGTGAAGCAATATCCTAAAAAGCAAACCAATAATTTATTTAAACATCAAAGGAGTATGTATTTTAAACGACAAATGCCAAAAATAAAAAAAAAAATTCTGAAAAGATATATTACTTAAAATTTACCCAAAACATCAAAAGACTACTCAAAATACCCAAAATGAAAAAAATATAAAAAGTTGCTTTTTGGGATTTTGTTCTTGAGATTTATCAGACTCACCGGTTTTTAAATAAGACATAAGAATATGAATAAAAAGTTTCTATCATATTGATTAAATGGTGTTTTTAGGTCTGGTAGAACATTTTTAAAGAATCATGAAAAAAAAAATATTAAAAAGTAAAAAATTAAGTAAGGCTATTACTCACCTTGAAAACTAGATATTTTATTAAGAAAAAGAAATTATTCCTATTATCATTATGCACAAACACATTATATACTCAACATATAAAACTAGTTTAAAAGAATACCTAGAAAATATGGCTGCAATATTTTCAGTTTAAAATACATTGAAGCGATATCATGGTTTTCAACATTCAAATTGACAGTGGGGTCCATACGCCTAGTAGAATATCTAATTTCTAAACGAATTTTGTTATTAAACTTAAACCAAATTTTCATTACTAGTTTTGTTTATTATATATTTAAGAAAAAAGTCACAAAAATTGGACCCATATCATATAATATTTTTGAAGATATTCACAATTATGTGCTGGAGTCCATATGGACCCTACAATGCTAAGCGCTTAATAGTTAAAAACTATGCAATTACGATAAAAAGGCTCTCAACTTTTATAGGATCATTTTAGAGTGAGTTTCAGAAAAATGACTTAAATTATGCCATTTTAAATGCATGCGCTCATTTTTCTGAATTAAAGGGCAGCCATTTTAATATGGAGTTAACGGCTAACCTGGTAACCCAACTACCTTTGGTATTAGGGAGGCGCGCCAGACAATTTTTATCAAAATAACAAGTAAAAATAAAAAGCCTGCCGGAAAAAAGGGGGCCCGCGTCAGGCCGCCCCCCCCCCCCCCCCCCTTCCTCTTTCACTACCACCTACCGGGCCACGGCTCTGGGTTAGTATATCTTTATACTCATTTCTAAAAATACAAATTTCGATTATAGGCGTTTTTAGATTTACTTATTTGATTTTAATTAATAAAAAAACTAAATTAAGATGATCTAACATTTTCGAAATAAAGATTGGTTATATAAATAATAATCTAAATAGCTCAGTTATAAATAGTGTCCCGCACCGCCAGACCACACGTATTAATATCCCTGTATTTGACAGCGAAGGTGGCACACTTTATATCTTTTTGAATACAGACCCCACTTAGAGTTCGTTTTAAATATTCAGGCCTACTCCAAGCCATTTTATTTTTATTAACATCGTGATGGTTGCGGGATTTATTGCTAATATATATTGTAATTAGCCGCTGATGGCGAATGTCGTTTGATTTAATAGTTGTGCATATAAACAGGGCTGGGAAAAAAACTAAATGGGCTATTAACAAGTTTTTGAGTTTTTTTTTTCCAAATGCTCACAAACTCGTGGGCATGGCAAAAGAAAAGCCCCTTTTCTTGCTTAAAGAAAAGGGGCATGTTTAAAAAAAGCCCCTTTTCTTCAAAAAAAAAACTCCTAGGAGCTTTAAGAAAAAATAACCCACCCATCATTATTATAAAGAAAAAATCAAAATTTTTCGAAATTATTATAGAGAAAACATAAAATGGGCTTTTTGGGGCTCTTTTTGCCACTTTTTGTGGGTTTTTTTTGCCCCTTTTCTTAGAAAGGGTTTTTTTTGAATTCTTATTTTGGCCCTTTATTTGTAGCCCCCTTTCTTTATGTTTTGGGGGAAAAAATGAGCCAAAGTTTTTTGGCTCTTCGTTTTCCCAGCACTGCATATAAATGCTTACTGGCCTTAAAGCACCACTATACCTTTAACCTCCACCAGTGGGAGGCCAGATTGTACGAAAAGTTATCATTGGCTAAATTTTATTAAAATTTAGCATGTTTATAAATCGGCTTGCGTTGGCAATTTGTAAAAGATTTTTGTAAGCATAATAGTTGTATAATAATTTTTAATGTACAATTTATTAAAATCCCTCGATCTTTATAGACACGTTTCGTAAGGGGCTGTTTTCTACGATTTTATCGATAAGGCTTTCCTAATTATAAATAAAGAAAATGGCAAATAAATCCGCTCATAGCAAATTATGGCATAACTTTGTAAATCGGTACAATACGTGATTCAAATAGTGTCGAAATAAGATATCAATTCTTTTTTTACATAATTTTTTCTACCAACCATCAATTACTACACTTAACCTCAATAACCACCTACCCCACCCGTGCTACCAACTTAAAATACGGATTGGGCCACATTGGCCTAATCCAATAACTCTAAATATTATACATATTAATCATATTATAGAAATATAGCGCCAAAGCCCTAACGGGTACGGCGGCCTCAATAAAGAAGAGGCTGTGAGGAGGTGGTTTTTAGCAAGTACTCCTAACCCTGTATGCACCGATGAATTTTTAGTGAAATACGGACATCAGTGCGGATCACCATATTAACATACCTCTACCTCATTTACGCACTGATCAATCTGTTATTCTTAAAAATTATTGGTGTATTTGATGATCACAATTCAAGTTTATTTATAGGCTAGCTTTGGGATCAAACAAGCAAATTTTTCCACCCCATTACCAAAAAAAAAATAGAAATAAAAAAATTATCTCACACAAATTTCTCTCCATTTTATGAAAATGTTTCAAATATTATAGTATCATATATTATGTAACATATCTAAGTTTATTTAATAAGTATGATTTTTAAGTTTTCTCTAAAAAAACGTGTTCAATCACTGACTGTCAAAAAGCCTAGGGGCATAGACAATAAACTAAAAGTGTTAGCTTAGGTCGAATAAGGTCGCCAGGGGATTTACTTAACCGAGGTATTAATTAATACGGGTAACTGTGTTTGATTAATTTTGCCAGGACTCCAAAAGAGATAGACAATAGGCTCGACAATAAAACCTAACCTACATTGAGCTGAAGAACCCCAAGATATAATTGTATGCCTCACCCTAAGTGGTTTAATATTACCTTCATCCTATAGTTTCCTTCATAAATTGTAGGGCTAGGCCTAAAAATAGCAAAAGCGAAAGGTCAAAAACAATTACAAAAACAAGTAAACAAATACTAAAATTCTCAAAAACAAAAGCTGTTCATTTTTTAACTTAATTGATTTAAATTAATATAGTTGTGTGTAAATTTAAAGTTTTTAGCATTTTTTAATCGACATAGCGATGACTAAAATTGAAATGTGCGTAAAATTTGTAAAATTTATATATACTTTAAAATATTTAAAATACTTAGATATCTACTAAAGTCATTTTATAAAAAGTCGTGGTCATAAACTTAGGCCAAAGTTAGCTCAGATGAAAAAGGCTATTTCTTATAATATAACATATTTAATTTTTGACGTGGGTTAATAAAAGACATGTAAACAAGATAGAATTGCCCAAAAAAATTTATAAATTAACAAAATAAAAACAATGATACATTGGTAAATTTTGTAAACGTAACAAATGGACGGATAAGGTTTTAAACAATAAGACACTAAATCTATACAACCGACCAACAAAGTTTGAACGACCTTAATCAGCGGTTATGATAACTATCGTTCTTGGCTGTTTACAAATATGAAATCTGTATTTTAGTCAATCAATGCCTTCGATTTTTAGTTATTCAGTCACAAATATGAGATTTTCTTATATTAGGTTTGAGCTTTTAGATTAAGATATTTATAGGTAAAAACAATCTAAAAAGTTATTTGTATTAACAAAACATTCATTTATTACCTAAGACTTATAAAATATTATATAGAGTTTATTTTTCTATATTTTTTAGTTTTTCTAAAATTAGTGGTTTTGTCATAAATTTAGTTTTTTGGTGGTCTACATCTTGAAAGTTAATTGCTAATAACATCAAATAATTAAGACAAGTTTTTTACAACGATAAATATTTTAATAAACTATAATAAGCGAAAACATTTTAATATAAAAAAAAAAATTGAACCCCTGGTCGCAATTGCAAGTTCTCTACAAAACCCTGTGAAAATCGTTTATTTCTTTTTGTTGTCCTGTGATTTCATCACCTATGATGTCACATATCCCTTTTGGCTTGTTTAAAGAAAAATTTAATATCTGCTTACTTTTGTTTGATTTTTTTATAGGTTCACAGATATCTTAAAACGGCTACTTTTTAAGCATGTTAAAAAATAAAACATAACCATTTATACCACAAATGTGTAGTAATTTTAGATTACTGGTTGATGGTTATAAATATAACAATTGTTGTAGATGTCTGGCTCAGAGGCTGGAATTGTTTGAAAAAATAAACTCTAAAAATCACAAATTTTTATATCTTGTGTGCATTACTATTTCAATCTTACAAATATAGATAAATTTAACTCTTGCTCGAAATAATGATGACCTGTGCGATAGGAATATAACATAATGTGCCCTTATTCTAATATTGTTTCTCAGTCTTGTCCAAACCACATTATATCTAAATAGAAAATAAATACCTAATTTAAATTTGCTAACATCGTTCTTATAAAAAATTCTGTTGCATAGCCCTAGTGTGAGATATTAATAATATATTTTAATGTATCAAATAATTATTTAATAAACATTTCCGTCTTTGGCTCCTTAGATCCGTCTATAACGAAAAATGGCCTTTTTTGGCCAAATTGACGGATCTAAATATACCCTAAAAAGAAAAAATTTAAAAATCTTTTTTGCATATAAAATTATAAAATTTCCTTGTAACTTATGTTTATAATCATAAATAATGAGAAATAAATTTTATTAATATATCAAGCTCTTACATCGGCATTTAGATAATACAAAAGATATCGCGTCCAAACTTAAATACGACACGATATATTATCGGTTTTATTGCAAATATTATTTGTAGTTTGAATTTAACAATATAACTATTGTAAATATGCAAAAATAAAATTTTAAATTAGTTTTGTTTTAAAATCTTTTTTGTTTTTTTGACCTTTTTTCTAAAATTTTTAATGTTTATACCTGACTAACTAAGTTTGATTAGGAAAAACAGTAAACGGATTAAATATTTCCTAAAATGACAGGTTTGGTCTCTGTTGTTAACGCATAACTTTCAAAAAATTGTTGTGATGCGTAGCCCCGAGTCGCTGATAAATGGTAAAAAACTAAACAACTGCATCAAGGTAGCCAATACTAAAAAACTGGGGGCCAAAGGGGGAAAGTGAACTTTTTTTCTTTGGCTAAAAAAGGAAAAATAAGCTCACGGTAATTTTAAATATTTGAAAATAAGCCCCAAAAATGGATAAAAAGCAATTTTCAAATGTTCTTTTTTGTTTCTTTTTTATTTTAAGGTTGGAATGAGATTCATTACTATTATTGAAAAGCCCAAATAGAACTTTAGATGAAAGCCCCTTATTACAAAGAAAAATTGGGCTCTTAAAAAGGCCCTTTTTTACGAGTTTTTAAATTAGAAAAGCCCCAAATTCCCCTTTATAAAATATTTGATTTTTTGCATTTATTTTAGATAGGCATATAAATAAATCTCTTGAACTTCAATATGTTTAATAGGCCATAAATATCCAAATTCACTTTTTTTTATCAAATTTAACATTTCCGGGGCTTATTGAAGTAAGATAATGAATTAAAAATATTATACCCCTAATTTTATTTCTAAATTCCTCCCAAAATTTTTTTATGCATTAATTTTACAGTTTGAATTAAGTTAAATATTAGGAATTCATAATTTCATTGTTCATACGCAAAAGGGCTCTAAGTTAACAAATTTAAGCATACAAACTTTAAGTTTGTATTTCTACATTAATTTATATATTTTAGAAAAATGTTCGTTTTTATTAATGGCATGGGTACGTAGGTTAGGAGGAATAAATAATCAAATCTTGTTTTATCTATAAAATCCATTTCAAAATTTTTAGCAATTTTTTAAAAAGTTTAAAAACATGTTTTATTAGTTATATTTAACTGAATATTCTACCAATTTTAAAAATTAAATACATTTTGTTAAATAATAAACATATGCGAAAAAGCCCGTATCTTTACAATAAAAAATAATTAAATCTCTAGCAATTACTTTGTGACTTATTACCTTCCAAAATACTAAATGTAAAATACCTAGCTTTTTTTTATTGCCCCTAGCTCCGTCAAAAATCACTTACGGTCTAAAGAAATTTCCAAATTATGACCCTTATACACTCCTTCATGTTAAATTTTATCCAAATCTTAGAGGGTAGCTTTAAATTTGTTCGATGTATTTATTATTCCGATATCCTTTCTTTGCAGTGTTTGGTTGATTTATTTTAAAGTGTGAATTTTATTTTTAATTTTATTAAAATAAAAAAATATAAACTTTAATTGCAATAAATTTTCATCTATTAATGAAATAATTCACAATATATACCCCTTTGATAAGGATTGATCTATTTTCCCAGTCCAACTTTATTTGCCTGACATTTTTCATGACAACCACATCGGCCATTTTTTCTTTCTCTTGGTTAAAAAATACACTTTTGTTAGATGCCGCATCATTTTCAGTATCTAAAAGTGTAATTAAAAACTCAATTACAGTTTTAAATGACATTATAAATATTTTGCATTTGATAAAAATGTGGAAGGACAAGGTTCTACTTTTTCGTCCAGATTAAAATGAGAATCATTAAAAAAATAAATTAAAAAAAAATTATGGAAAATAAAAATTATACAATTGCGAGGTTACCCGCAAATCGATTAAGAAAATTGTAACATCAAGGTATGTTGAATCTATAATCCTTTAACTTTACGTTTAAAGCTATGGTCTTATTTAAAAATAAATAGAATCTTCATGAATTTATAACTTAGGTCATCTCTTAAACATAATTTTTATTTTATTTGGACATAGAACATAAATGAATCAAGGTAATTCTATTACACATTAAATATATTTAAATAAATTCGCATGAAGGGCTTTTTTTGTTTAATATACACAGGTCAACAAATATCAATGTCACAACGTGAATTTTATGTAAACATAAAAGAATGCACCCCCATGATGGCCTAATCTCATATATAATTTTCGGTTTTTCTTGGTTTCTTCCGTCTTTGGCTCCTTAGATCCGTCTATAACAGAAAAACTAGGGGTCGCGACCCCATTTGGGGGTCGTGTAGCAATATTTTGGGGTCGCGAGTGATAAAAATACAACATAACAAAAAATGTTTTTTAACTTGTAAAATTATTGTTATAAAGAAAAATAACAATCAACAACTGTTTATACCAGCATTTCTATTCCGATCATTATAAGATCTTTAAATTTACTATGAATCAGAAGATGTTATAGAAATTTAATGTGAAGTTACTTTCTCAGCTTTAACACACATTAAATCCCAATATCGTTCAGCGATAAAAAATGTTGAAGAGGCCTTATGTCCAGCAGTTTCAAAGATTACACCACGATTTGATTTGTTATGCAATAAAAACAGGTATGATCCATCTCATTTAAATTTTTGAATGTAAACTTTTAATTTAATATTTACCACCCAACTACTTGAATATATTCGAGAGAATTAAGATTTTGGTTAGAATCCACTTTTGTTTTTGGAAACCATATAAAACATTTCTATAACATTTTGTGCAAATTTCAATTTTAGATTTTTATATGTTTCCAAAACGAATTCTAAATTTATATATTTTCATATGCATATGTATATTGTTACCTAATAAATATATCATCAAAAAAATATTAATTTATTTTTCTTTATATTTGTTGGGGTAGTTAAGAAACACGGAATCATAAATGGGGTCGGGAATTACAAAAAGCTTAAGAAGCCCTGGTCTTTAACGAAAATGGCCTCTTTTGACCAAATTGACAGGATCTAAATATAACATTTTTTTTTAATATAAAAATCCTTGTAACTTATATTTTTAATCACAAACAATGAAAAATAAATTTTAATGATATATCAAGCTCTTAAATTGGCATTAGATAATACATAATATTTCGCGTCCAAACTTAAATACGACTCGATATATTATCGGTTTTTAATAAAAATATTATTTGAAGTTTGAATTTAACAGTTTAAATATCGTGAATATGCAAAACTAAAATTTTAATTTATTTTTGTTTTTGAATTTTTTGGCTTTTTGATCTTTTTTTCAAAATATTTCTAATGTTTATAACCGACTAATTAAGTTTGAGTAGGAAACGGTAAACGGATTGATATTCCCAAGTATGTAAGGTTTGATATCTGTGTAGTTGACCCATAACCCTCAAAAAATTGTTGACCTGTTGAATACGATAAAGAGACAAAAAATCTATAAATATTAATTTTATATACAAATTGCTTCTGTATGGTAAATTATTTTATTTCATAATTACAGCTCCAGGAGCTGGGAAAAAACCCATTTTTCGACTAAACTCAAATTTTTGTTTTTTAAAAATTTTATGACAGATTAAAAAAATTAATTATTAATAAATATAGACTATGTTGCAGTAATCTTTAAAATTTTATAAAATATTTTCTTGATTAAAGCTAAAACCTTTATTTTTTCTTAATTTTTGAAAAATAAAAAAATGAGTTTGACCCCAAAAAATGGGCATTTTCCCAGCTCTGATAGCAACCTAAATTAAAAAATAACGGTATATAAATCAACAAAATTTTGCAGAAATCTGAAAAATTGGGCACGAATTAAAATATTTTATATAGTTTTAATAAAAATTTAATCGAATTTATTTTTATTTATTTATTTAATCGTAAAAAATAATAGTTTAATATTTTTTTTATAAATTAACTAATTAAACCAATTTTAAAATTTTTATAGGAACAATCATGCATCGTTTACATCATATTTTTAAAGATCTTGACAGTAAGGCCAAATTTATGAAGTTTAATGATATTCATTAGGTTTCCAACACCTAGCTAATAAAAGAATTTAATAAAAATTTAGGATTGTAAGACATAGGGTATGTTTAACCATGTGAAATATTAGGCCTATGGCCAATGCAAAAGCAAAATTTTGGTCTATCTCCTAATGCCATTATCAGGTAGGGACAAGCTAAAATAAATTTTTTGGACATCTTTACAGTGCTAGGGATATGTTTAAATATATTAAGCTGACAATGATTTAAATCAGGCATTTATAAAGAGTAAAAGAAAAGTCTATAAGAGTTTAGTCATAAATTATTTTTAAGACAAATACGTTACCTTGTCTATTTGACTTTTTCAGGTAGATTTATAAAAATAAA